>JAVIAB010000092.1:75227667-75542667 GCA_032433765.1 Megaustenia siamemsis | reverse complement strand
TCCACATTCTGGATAGTTTGTGATGACCAAAAATGTTTGTGAGTACTAAGTTGTTGCAGCTCACAGATTTGTGTTGTTCGATTCCTCTTTCGTTGAACGGTTCATTGCAGTAGGGAACGCTTGTGTCGTACCAGTTCTTGAGTGCATCTTTCCAAACTTTAGCATTCCAGTCATATTGTACAATCAATAAATCTTTCTTGGGTTTTTGTTTTATTATTCGTTGTTCATAGAGAACGTATATTTCATTGTCCTCTTTGACAGATGTTGGTATATAGGCTTGGAAAGATTTGGCATTGAAATGGATCGCTTTTTGACATAAAGTGATGATTAGGCTGGATACAGGCTTGAAACCAACACCCCGTCATGTCGTTGGCATTGTCTCTATATACTAGAATGCTGACCCCATGTTCGTGTTTTTCTTATCCGTCGTCGAAACATATGTTGCGCTTTTTATCGATGGTACATTCTTCAAAGTGCGCAAACTTTCAGCAGTGCTATTACAATTCATTGTTGATTGATATGTACTCTACTCCTGTGTTAGCTCTGCTCTTTATACTGAGAGCAAACATCCCAGTAGGGTCAAAAGTTTCTTCTTTTGTATGTGAAATAAAAACTCAGACCCGAACACACCGCGGGTACTGCACCAGACAAGCAGTCTCTATTTTCCCGGTCCCGTTATTGTCCCCAGAAGACCCCAGAAGACAGCAGTAATGGGAAAAAATGCCGTAAAGATAGTTTTTTCATTTGTTTATGTTCGATGATTTAGCGTTCAGTGTTTCAACAATCGTTAATTTAACACCTTTGCCCCGAAAATCAACAGAAGCTTGATCCGTGTCGACTGGGACGCCGATCGATTAGTATTGAAGTTTAATTTTATATCGTGATCATGGACGTTTCTGGGAAAGTCCAAATATCCACGGGACCTATTAAAGACTTAAAAGTAAAAGAAAACAAATTAAAATAGTACTAACATATTACAAGTTCTGAAAGTCATTCTAAGACCCCTTTGCGGTGCATAGTACTAGGCAAAAGAAAATAAGTCACACCGGGAAAGCGATGGAAAGAAAACATCGGGGAGAATAGACATGATCAACATTCGTCAGATAGTAGAATTCATCCATTAGTCGTGAAGGTTGAAGGAAATTTGTAAAGACGTTATCGGAAGTAATGTCTGTCAATGACTGCCACGTTTAAGACTGATGGTGATGATTGTTTATGATGATGATGTGATGAAACCACTGAGACTGGTACTACTCACTGAGGTAAGAGAGAACTACTCAATGTGGTTATTCTACATGTGAGAGAGAACTATTTACTCGTGTTATTATACAGATAAGAGAGAACTACTCAATGTGGTTATTCTACATATGAGAGAGAACTACTTACTGTTGTTATTATACAGGTAAGAGAGAACTACTCAACATGGTTATTCTACATGTGAGAGAAAACTATTTACTGGTGTTATTATACAGGTATGAGAGAACTACTCAATGTGGTTATTCTACATGTGAGAGAGAACTATTTACTGGTGTTATTATACAGGTAAGATAGAAATACCAATAGGGTTTTATATAAGTATGAAAGAACTTAGTGATGAACAGTGTGGTTTTCTTGGAGTTAAAGGTACGAACAATGTTATATACATCATAAGATCTTTAGTAGAAGGAGCCATAGAGGTGAAAACAGATCTGTTTATGTTTATACTAAAAGCATTTGACAAAGTATAGCACCAAGGAAAGAAATCACAATTTTAGAAGGCATAAACGTCAAAACCAAAGATCTAAAAATAATAAAGAGTATGTACTGGCAACAAACAGCGGCCACAAGAGCTGGAAATCATTTGGGAATGTTTCAACAAATAAAACATGGTGTTAGATAAGATTGTGTGCTGTCATCAGATTTTAAAAATACCCATAGTGAAATTATTTTAAGATTCATACCAATCGGAGGTGATAATATAGATAATCTAAGGTATGCTGATGATACAATCTTAATAGCAAAAATAAAGGACTCAATCTTAATGGCAAAAAGGCAGAAGTAATGGTAACAACAAAGAAAAAGATATCACAGCAATGCACAATAAAGACAAATAGAACTATATTAAGACAGATAAATGAATTTAAATATATTTTAATATTGATAACCTCAGATGGTAGAAGTGCAACAGAGGTGAGATGCAGAATGGCTCATGCAAAAGCAGATTTTTCTAAAAAATGAGGAAGATACTGTGCAATTCATTTTTAACAATAGAAACAAGAAAAAGAGTTCTTAAATGCTATGTAGAGCCACTCTGAACATACAGATGTGAATCATGGACAATAGCACAACAAACAAGAAAATCACTGGACGCTGGAGAAATATGGTTTTACAGAAGAATATTGAGAATACCATGGAGAGCTGAGAAGCTTAATGAAAACGTTTTAAAAGAGGCCAAAGCAAAAAGATAGCTAATATCCAATATTAGAAAGTTTCACACGTCATATTTTGGCCATGTAATGAGTATGGAACAGCTGAAATATATTGTAACAACTGGAGAAGTGAGGGACAAAGAGAAAGAGGAAAACAAAGAGAAAAGATACCAGACAGTTTAAGAGAATGGCTTAGCAGATGGCCAACAACAGAGATGATAATTAACTGTCGATATTGAAAGTTATGGAGAGACATAATCACCTTTGTCAGCAGGCTTGGTACTTGATAACTAACTGTCGATAATGAAAGTTATGGTGAGACATAATCACCTTTGTCAGCAGGCTTGGTACTTGATAATTAACAGTCGATATTGAAAGTTATGGAGAGACATAATCACCTTTGTCAGCAGGCTTGGTACTTGATAATTAACTGTCGATATTGAAAGTTATGGAGAGACATAATCACCTTTGTCAGCAGGCTTGGTACTTGATAATTAACTGTCGATATTGAAAGTTATGGAGAGACATAATCACCTTTGTCAGCAGGCTTGGTACTTGATAATTAACTGTCGATATTGAAAGTTATGGAGAGACATAATCACCTTTGTCAGCAGGCTTGGTACTTGATAATTAACTGTCGATATTGAAAGTTATGGAGAGACATAATCACCTTTGTCAGCAGGCTTGGTACTTGATAATTAACTGTCGATATTGAAAGTTATGGAGAGACATAATCACCTTTGTCAGCAGGCTTGGTACTTGATAATTAACTGTCGATATTGAAAGTTATGGAGAGACATAATCACCTTTGTCAGCAGGCTTGGTACTTGATAATTAACTGTCGATATTGAAAGTTATGGAGAGACATAATCACCTTTGTCAGCAGGCTTGGTACTTGATAATCACGATCATGATGCTGAGAGAAATAGTCACTGGGTTTCTTGCACAAAGAAGGATTGCTCACTATGGTTGTAACACAGGTAAGAGAACCACTCACTATGGTTGTAACACAGGTAAGAGAACCACTCACTATGGTTGTAACACAGGTAAGAGAACCACTCACTATGGTTGTAACACAGGTAAGAGAACCACTCACTATGGTTGTAACACAGGTAAGAGAACCACTCACTATGGTTGTAACACAGGTAAGAGAACCACTCACTATGGTTGTAACACAGGTAAGAGAACCACTCTTGTGTGGTTATTGTACAAGTAGGAGAGAAAGCCACTCACTTGGGTTATTACACAAGTACCAGAGAAAACCACCCATTGGAGCTTTTTTCACACAAATACGAGAGTAAACCGGGAGCTGCGATAGCTCTGTGGTTAGTGAACTAGACTACAAATGACAAGAGGTGGGGTTCGATCCCAAACGACGGCTTTCGGTTCACCCCGCCTTTAATGACTACCGGATTTTTTTAATGGGAAATTAAGCGGCACGGGCGTAATACGACCACATTACCCCAAAAATCAAGTGCCGAAGGCCTGTAAAATGTATGGTTACTAATACCATATTCCCTATACGCCATTTGGCGTGACGAGGGTACTTTATTTATTTATTTTTTTAAAGAGAGTAAACCATTGACTTAGTTTTAAAACAACTAAAAATGAAAAGAGAACTATTAAACACAATTAGAACAAGACAAATGAAATTGTTGGGTCATGTTAAAAGACACAACAGACTAGTAAAAGTAATATTGGAAGGGAAAATACAAGGTACAAGAGGCAGAGGCAGACCAAGACTGATATGGACGAGTAACATCAAAAGATGGACAAGTCAACCTATGACAACCTGCACCATCAAAGCAAGATACAGAGCAGAATGGCGCTCCATGGTAGCCAACCTTCGTTACGGAGATGGCACTCGATGATGATGATAAAGATAGACGATAGTTTTGTCGAAATCTTGCAGTGGTGTTTGACTAACATGTACCCAAACAACAAGCATCGTACCGGGGAGAAAACGAGGGGTGTGTACAGCTACTCGCATCATAGAATAAATCAGTAATTGTTGAAGTCTTAAATGGATGAGGTGGAAGGGTCCATTAGGAGAGTATGTGATCTGAACGACATTAAGAGTGGAAGGATTTGGTAGACGTAACAACGGAAAGAAAGAGTTAAATCAAAATAATCATTCAGCTCAGCACGGATTCTCGCAATTGGACCTACGGAGTTACCGAGGTTGGAACAAGGGCACCCATCGGAAGTGTCGTCACCTCAGGTCCCCATCATCTACATAGACTGTCCTTGGGGTTTTGTGACATACCAACACGGCAAAGAAGTGGCTAGGGAATCTGGCAAGTGTAACATTACGGTGTCCAGCATGAGAATGGAGATAGAGGCAGTAACGGCGACGATAATATGGTTGATTGCACAGAAAGAGCATCACGCATGCTTGATGAGGCACTCACAAAGTTGATTGCACAGAAAGAGCATCACGCATGCTTGATGAGGCACTCACAAGGTTGATTGCACAGAAAGAGCATCACGCATGCTTGATGAGGCACTCACAAAGTTGATTGCACAGAAAGAGCATCACGCATGCTTGACGAGGCACTCACAAAGTTGATTGCACAGAAAGAGCATCACGCATGCTTGACGAGGCACTCACAAAGTTGATTGCACAGAAAGAGCATCACGCATGCTTGATGAGGCACTCACAAAGTGAGCTACAGAAGATTGACAGACTCTGCGATAGGAGTGGATGTAGCACTTGAATGTCTCTAAAATAAACGCGTCAATCTGTGATGTACTGTCCTGGGCACGATGCTGTACACGTCAATGTATAGCCGATAAGCTCGCGGGCAGCTCTGGCAATGAGTGTGGACTGATTCTGGACAGAGGACAAAACCAAGTTTGTTCTTCATTAATTAAGAGAAGAGGATGAGATAAGTGGGACAATTGCGTATATTTTGAGAGACTGGCGAAAGATGGAAGAAGGGTCTGGTTTATCCGGGGTACTAATTGGAAAAGGCAGATGTGTCTACAGTCTAAAGCTTACAGGCACAATTAGTTTACATACGCTTCGAGCAATTCTGGTACGGACGGTGAAGCGGATATGGGGATACCTTGACAGCAATGAAATAGATTCAATGAATAGAATAAAATAGTGATTAATGAAGAAAAATGTTAGTCCTTGAGTAGTAAAATGGGAGCCGCGATAGCTCGGTGGTTAGTGGACTGGACTACAAAGGACAAGAGGTAGGGTTCGATCCCAACCGACGGCTCCGGTTCATCCAGCCTTTCATGTTACCGGGTTTTTTTCTGGGAAAGTAAAGCGGCACGGGCGTAATACCGACTACATTGCCCCAAAAATCATGTGCCGTGGGTCTGTAAAATGTATGGTCATTAACAGCAGATTCTCTATACGCCACTTGGCGTGACGGGGGTACTTTACTTTTATTTGTGTAGTAAAATACTGAAAACTAGCCAGAGTGGCTGTCGGGGAAGGGGGGGGGGGGGGGAAACAAGACTAGAACCACTGTCACCTGCTAGGCATATAGTGAGATGCGACTAAGAAATTAAGATCAAGATCTTCGCCAGTGTAACACAATACGTGCATCTGAGCTGAAACCACCTTCAGTACTTTCGTTAGTGTGTTGTGGGAGTGCCTCTTCATACAGAAGAGCATGTTGAGAAATGAGCACTTTAAAGATGCCCACTGTGCAATGAAGATCATCTTTCGACCAAACTAAACTAAACCCAACATTAGGAAAATATTATTCAACGATCAATATTTAGGGCTTGGGTGACAGAGTGGTGTCTGCCAGCTAATTCTAATTACGTAACCAATTATGGCAGAGATGCCCATGAATATATTTAACTTTCATGTGGGTTATGAGACAAATTAGAAACAATTATTGACTATTCATAAAATATTAGCAGCAAACATTTTAGCTATTCACCGTAATTAAAAAATAAATATAATCCATCCATTAACAACTAGGGAGCCGCGATAGCTCAGTGGTTAGTGAACTGAACTATATAAAGAACAAGGGGTAGGGTTCGTTCCCAACCGACGGCTTCCGGGTTCACCCAGCCTTAAATGGGTACTGGATTTTTTTCTAGGAAAGTATAGCGGCACGGGCGTAATGTCGACCACATTACCCCAAAAATCATGTGCTGAAGGTCTGTAAAATTAATGGTCACTAATACCATATTCCCTCTACGTCACCTGGCGTGACGGGAGCTCTTTACTTTTTTTACTATTAACAATTAGAAACACGCATCGGTTATTGATAACATATTAGCAACAGCTATCGGTTATTGATAACAAGTTAACAATAAATAGAAATAAAAATAGCTTGCCGATATGATATACAATACAATGCTCGTCCTCTCAATAGCTCCTACTAGCTAATGTCAAGATTTCAATTATGCAATAGAATTCCACCACAAAGTTTGGGGCTGTAAAAAAAGTTAGAGCTTGAATTCTGCACCTACGCCCGAAAACGTAAGATAGGAAATAAAGTACAGAAAGAACAAGAAATAATTTAATTTAAATCAATTGTCTGTCTAATCATTCAAAAGGCGTTGATAGAAAGACTTAAGTGTGTCTTCCGTTTGCATAATTAATACCCTCTCTATAATTGTTTTCGAAATTAGCCTGTCAGTTCTCTTGTTGCGTGGACCCTTGCATTTCCACATCAATAGCCTCACACAAATCCCAGTTGGCTTCAAGCCACTATATATTCTGTTCATTCATGTCTTAGGCCGAGGGCAATCGTTTTATGCTTTTATTATTGGTTATTGGTTATGGAAGGCCTCGGTATCACAGCAAACGAATTAAAATCCATAATTGCTCAACCGCCCGTGCCAGTGGAATCATCCGAATTACTAACTCATCTCCCAAACAAAGAAAGGTAACTGTAGTCCCCATCGTAGCAGTCTCAGCACACGCCAAAAGACATAAGGCGAAACCGCGCAGAAAGTGAACACAGCCAACTGTTCCCCGTCATACGATATCATCATTCATCGTAAACAAGTTTTATGCTTTTATAAGCATTTACTAAGAATCTGACGTTTCTAAGGTTCTTCCGATATGCCATTTCGTTTTAGTTATTTCGTTGCCTGGTTCAACAGAATAATATCAAACGCAAAATATGAAGTATAATATGTCACAATAAATGTTAAAGAAAACGTGATAATAGTTTCCCTTCCATTTTTGTCATGAATATTCTCTTTAAAGTGTGAGCATGTGCTGTTCTATATATCTGTAGGTCACACCCCAGTACTGGCTCCTTGCTACCAGCTTTACCGCAGCACTGCACTTATTTACCTGTACCCTATATGTGTGTATTTGGGTATTTTAACTTTACAAAGTGCTGCACGCAGGCTGCTGGTAGTGTTAATATCTTCGACAGTATATGCAAGGCTGCTGACAGTGTTAGTATCTTCGCTGGTATATACAAGGCTGCTGGTAGTGTTAATATCTTCGCTTGTATATGCAAGGCTGCTGGCAGTGTTAGTATCTACGCTGGTATATGCAAGGCTGCTGACAGAGTCAGCATCTTCGCTGGTATATTCAAGGCTGCTGGCAGTGTTAATATCTTCGATGGTATATGCAAGGCAGCTTTTCGAAGCAGCTTACGTCATAGCTGATTCTGGTAATTTGTAAACAGCAGTACAAGTTGTAAACCAGGATAGGATCAGCATTTCCATGTCATTGTTCTCTTACCTGCTTGACAATGGAGTTAGCACATTATCTATCTCATACTAACTCGGACTCAACTTATTTCAAACGAATATCGAAAGATAAATGACATAACCCTATTTCCAGAAATTGTGAAGAAACGTGGTTTCTTACATTAGCAGGCATATTACTAGTTGTCGTAAACAAACAAATGCACGCCACTCGCATCGTCAGAACCACATTTCAGCAGGACCGTCAGGATAGAAAGTTCGATATTGTTGTTCATAAAATATTAGCAGCAAACATTTCAGCAGGACTGTCAGTATAGAAAGTTCGATATTGTTGTTCATAAAATATTAGCAGCAAACATTTCAGCAGGACTGTCAGTATAGAAAGTTCGATATTGTTGTTCATAAAATATTAGCAGCAAACATTTCAGCAGGACTGTCAGTATAGAAAGTTCGATATTGTTGTTCATAAAATATTAGCAGCAAACATTTCAGCAGGACCGTCAGGAAAGAAAGTTCGATATTGTTGTTCATAAAATATTAGCAGCACACATTTCAGCAGGACCGTCAGGATAGAATGTTCGATATTGTTGTTCATAAAATATTAGCAGCAAACATTTCAGAAGGACTGTCAGGAAAGAAAGTTCGATATTGTTGTTCCATATGAAAACTGAAGCAGTCACTACACAAGTAGGGAGGTAATCATGAGCTTAAACTTCATAGTTAGTACAAACAGCTATTGATTTTGTGGTTGTGATTCACGTCGCTAAGTCTATGTTTTGTCTATGATTGTTAGTTTGTGTCTATGATTAATACTTCTAGAACTGCTAAATTGGAGGGCGTATTTGTTCTGTGAATTTTTAGATGCAGTCGATAAATCGCTGTGATGGGAGAGACCAACATTTGTGCAACATTGATTTGATATATGTTGTTGCTTCGTGTATAAAAAGAATTACAGATACATTAAAAATGTGGAAATAAAAAATAAATTACTATCAAACTTGAGAGGTTGTAATCATTATCTTCATAAAAGGAGGAATTACAAATTAAATATACATATATCATGAATTGGACAGTTAAGAAGAGTAATGAAAACGTTCTGAAAGAGGCCAATGCAAAAAGAGAGCTAATTTCCAATATCATATCAGGAAGAAACAATCATCATTTTTTGGCCATGTAATGAGAAGAGAACAGCTGGAATATATTGTAACAATTGGGAAAAATGAGGGACGAAGATAAAGAAGGAAGCAAAGAGAAACAATACTAGACAGCTAAAGAGAATGCCTTGGCAGAAGGTCAACATCAGAAATGATAAATAATTGTCGAGATCGAAAGTTGTGGAGAGACATGTTCACCTACGCCAGCAGGCATGGTACTTGATGATGATGATGATATGAATATATTATATTGCAGAACGATCAAAGTGAAATGCCTATTTCAGAAGTGTTTCAGACACTAGTAACAGTTAATAAATTACATAATTATGAGGTGAGCTGGTTATTCTAGAGGTAAGACATGAAGGTCCCGGATTCTTCTTTGTCTTTGCGTTGACCTAATGATAAACGAAATGGATACACTTCTTCGTCATCTTCCTCAAAATGGTGCTCATCATCATCATGTACCTTGCCGGTTGGCGTAGGCGATCATGTCCCTCCACAATCTTCTATCTACAGTGCATCGTATCAGTTCTGTTGTTGACTGTTTTCCATGCCATGACACCAAGCTATCCAGTATTTTCTCTCTTTGTCGTCCGCGATCTCTCTTTCCTTGTATTTTGCCAGTTGTAACCAAGTATTCCAACTTTCCTCTTCTCATGATCTGCCCGAAGAATGTTGATTGCTTCTTTCTGATGTTTTTTAAGAGCTCCCGTTTTGTGTTGGCCTTTTGAGAACTTCCTCATTGGTCTTTTTATCTGTCAAAATGATGCTACGTGTGCGTAAATACGTTGTGTTACCGCTTGCAGCAAAATTGCGATATTTGAGCCTTTTGTTGCAAAACATCCGTCTTCGACACGGCATTTTTGTGTACCGGGTTGCCCTCCCACTCGATCCTTACCCATCTGGCTAGACTAGACAAGTTAGTCTACTACTATGTTTATAGCGACAAAGGTGGGATACAATCCCACTACAGGAGGTGGCAATGTTTCACTTCAAAACCGTGGCTTTCCCATCCCCTGGTCCCTGCATAGTAAAAATTGATGTCTAATCCTCTCGGGTAGCGGTAAAAATCCCGTATGCTTCTTGCGCACGTTAAAGGACCATCGGCAATTTAAAATAGAAAAGAGTAGACCAAAAAACGGCCGCTGCCCGAGCAACATTGAAAAGCAAAAAAATGTACCCAAAAATACCAAAACTCCCGACGAGAAAACTAAGAATAGCTCTGAAGCCGGAAGACATCTATACTTGTGTGGCAAGGTATGCCTGGTCACACAACTGTTGGTGTGTGAAGTAGAGAAAGGGATATTCACGAAAAACTCAAACCATCGAGACTATGCTAAAGATAGATAGCTGACGTATGCAAACAAACAATAATTAATTCTTCTTCTTCTATCCTTCCACCATTGCCGTTGGCGTCGAGGGGAGATACAATCTGCGATTTTTGCTCTTCTGTTGGCCTCGTCTGGTGTTATCCCTCCTAGTGACACTATATTCCCTTTCTCTTTCTCGGTATTCCTCTTACTCTGGCGTTTAATTAATCAAAAAGTAATAATTAATTACTAAAAAGAATGATTATTACAAAATTTCTTTTTCTCTTACATAAACTTTTGGGAGCCGCGATAGCTCAGTGGTTAGTGAACTGGACTACAACGGACAAGAGGTAGGATTCGATCCCAACCGACGGCCTCCGGTTCATCCAGCCTTTAATGTTACCGGGTTTTTTCTGGGAAAGTAAAGCGGCACGGGCGTAATACCGACTACATTGCCCCAAAAATCATGTGCCGTGGGTCTGTAAAATGTCAAGGTCATTAACACCAGATTCTCTATACGCCACTTGGCGTAACGGGGATACTTTACTTTATTTCCCTTAAATAAACTTATAGAAGTCTCTCTATTACATTCATAAAATTTCTGTCACCTCCCTACGGGCTGTGGCATTGGTATATTTTTTTATCTAAAACCTTACTATCCTCCAGTCTTGACTGCAGATTTTTTTCTAACTTCTCACCTGTTTGACTGTCCAAAACTCGCCGATATCATATCAACTTTACTTTCACAAAGACTCCATAAATGGAATACTTTGTACAGAACTACAAAAGAACACTGAAGAACCTACAGACATCATTACACAGCGCTGGGTCGAAGGGCGTCAGCTCACACAGGTCGCTGGATACATAACAAGAACATAACGGCGTCTCCGTTTATACAGGTCAAATACACAGGCACGAGGTCTGTTTCTATCAGCTTTGGTTTCCCTCTCTTCCCACTTATATCCATAAGCTAAGTGTTCACTTCAGTGACGTTAGTGTTAGTCTTTTGAGTGTCACTTACCTCTCTTAACAATTATGATTAAGGCACCGAGAACATCAAATTGCATTAATAATTGTTCATAGCACCATGAACATTAAGTAACATTAGTGATGATCATAGCACCAGAAATATCAAATAAAATTAGTGATTGGTCATAGCACCAGAAATATCAAATAACATTAGTGATTGTTCATAGCACCAGAAATATCAAATAACATTAGTGATTGGTCATAGCACCAGAAATATCAAATAACATTAGTGATTGGTCATAGCACCAGAAATATCAAATAAATGTATTGGTTTCTCATAGCACCAGATATATCAAAGAGCATAAATGATTGAACATTGCACCACGAATAAATAATAATATTCAAGATTGACCAGCACCATCACCAGCGTCATCATCATCAAATACCATCCCTGCTGGCGTAGGTGATCATGTATCTCCACATCTTTCTATCTAGACATTTATTTATCAATTCTGATGTTGACATTCTGCCAAGGCATTCTCTTTAGCTGTCTAGTATTGTTTCTCTTTGCTTCCTTCTATATCTTCATTCCTCATTTATCCCAATTGTTACAATATATTCCAGCTGTTCCCTTCTCATTACATGGCCAAAAAAATGATATTTTCTTCCTAATATTGGAAATTAGCTCTCTTTTTGCATTGGCCTCTTTCAGAACGATTTCTTTACTCTTATTAGTTTCCATGGTATTCTCAACATTCTCCTGCAAAACCACATTTCTAAAGCCTCCCGTGATTTTCTTGTCTGTTGTCCTATTGTCCATGATTCACATCCATATGTTAAGACTGGTTTTACATATTATTTAAGTACTCCTTTTCTTATTTCTATTGTCAAAAATTGATTGCATAGTATTATCCTCATATTTTGGAAAGCTGCTTCTGCCTGAGCCATTCTGCATCTCACCTATGTTGTTCATCTACCATCTATGGTTAACATTGTTCCTAGATGTTCAATATTTTTGTTATTATTTCTATTTCAAAATCACCCATGGCTTCAATCTTTTCTTTAGTTATATTATCTGGTCCAGAAACTTTTCCTGCTTTCATATTGCACAAGGCGTCGTCCACTTTCTCTGAGTATTTCTGGTCCTTTCAAATTATCCTTAATATTTACTTCTGTTCTTTCATCATAATAACGCTCTGCACCATCAGCATCAATTAACATTCATGATTGATCATAACGCTACTAAGCTCTCCCCACTAGTCTAGACGAAAATCTTCAACTGTTAGACTGATTGAGCCAGTGACATACCACCATTTTGACATATCACAATTTAACACATAATCATTTAATTTCAAACACAAAAATATGTTGAACCAAAATATAATGACATTAATATTTGAAATATTTAGTAACAGATATTTTCTGTCCATAAATATTTCTGCACCGCTTCGTTTACGCTACCAATCTCTTTCTTTGTTGCACATTGTCTTCAACTGTCGCAAATAGTGGTCAAGTTGCTGATTTATTTTTATTGTTTAAAAAGTTCATCTTTATATCCCCTGCCTTTTGTTTTTCCCGTATGAGTTGACATCGAGAAATGCCGTTCTAGCAGTTGATTGTTATTCGCGAGTATAATTTATTTAGTTTAAGTTTCTATCTTAAATTCCCAGGTCGATTTGCTGCAGTTATATAATTTTTTTGCTCCCAGAAGGCGTTCTAATTGTATTGCCTGTGGGCGGTATAAGATGAAAACTGCTTGCGACATCCAGGAAAAATAATTTGAAAACAAAACAAAACAAACTTGCACAATTACAACATTATAAATGCTTAGCAAGACGTTTGATGTAGACGGGGGAAATAGGACTAATATTATAAACAATGTATTTCTTTGTTTGGTTGTCAGTTTGAGTTCTATGATCGATTACTTGTCTTTTTTTTTTTTTGGTCACCCGTTAATGGGCGTTAAATTGTATTATGTAATGATCTACACCAAGCTGCAACATCTACAACTTTTCGTTCAACATATTTTATTTCAATGCGACATTTTTTTTTTAAATACCTGGTTTATGTTCCCTTTTCGATCTCTACTGGTTTGACGTCACTAGTTGGTGTTTTCCCATGGAAAAAAAATGATATGTTAATTACCGTTTGTTTTCTTCTTTTCTTTCTTTCGAATTCAACCTTTTCTTCTATATCTCTACATTTCAAAGCCTTCAATTTTATATTCTGTGTTCTTGTCTAATGTCCATGTTTCTGCACCATACAGGAATTTTGAAAAGATATAACATTTTGCTATTCTTAGTTTTAGCCCAGGTGTTATTTATTTTGATGTTAGTATATTTTTCATTGAAGTCAATTGAAGTCAACAGTCACAATTAAATAATTTATAAAATACTGCGTTATCCGATATGCGGATGACACAGTCTTAATAGCAGAGACATAGAATGAACTACAAGAAATGATAGACATAATAGTAAAAGAAAGCAACAAAGAAAGGTCTCAGTCTGAATAGTAAGAAAACAGAAGTAATGGTTATATCGAAGAAACAATCACCACCATCATGCAGCATAAAAATAAACAGGACAATTCTGAAACAAAATGCAACTTGTCAAATACTTGGGCACAATAATAACATCAGATGGAAGATACATCAGAGAAATAAAAAGTAGAATAGTTCAGGCCAAAATAATATTTCAGAAAATGAAAAATATCTTATGCAACAAATCTATGTCAATAGAAGTGTGAAAGAGAGTTCATCGGTGCTATATAGAACCAATTCTTACCTATGGAAGCGAATCGTGGACAGTAGACAAACACATGAAAAGACGATTAGAGGCAACAGAGATTGGATTTCTCAGAAGAATGTTGAAAATTCCCTGCAGCTAAAAAGACCAATTAGGAAATTCTCAAAAAGGCAAAAAACACAAAAAGGGAGCTCCTAAAAAAAAGATCAAAAAACAAACAAACAACATTTTTTCGGGCACATCATGAGAGGAGGAAAGTTGAAATACTTGGTTACAACAGGCAAAATACAAGGAAAGAGAGATCGCGGACGAAAAAGAGAGAAAATACTGGATAGCTTGGTGTCATGGCAAGGACAACAGTAAACAACAGAACTGATACGATACACTTTAGATAGAAGAATGTGAAATAACACGATCGCCTACGTCAACCGGTAAGGCACATGATGATGATGATATTTTTCAAGGTGTCAGGTCGGGTAATTTTGCCTGCTACTGTATGCAGTAAACAGAACAACTTACGGCTGCCCTACTGTCTTGCAGGTATGCTCGAGAGAGTAAAAGGCTAAAGGAGGGTCCTCTGAAGTAAAACTACCTTGTGGGTCGGACTTTTTAGTCAAAGGCTAGCGGAGCCAACAGTAAACAAACCGACGGAAGGTAACAAAAAACCACTGTCGTAAACTCTTTGTACAATCATCAATTGCCACATCATAACATAAATAATCTAAGGTATGCTGATGATACAGTCTTAATCGCTAAGAGTGAAAATTAGTTACAAGAAATGTTAGACATTATAGTGAAGGAAAGCAAAAATAAAGGACTCAGCCTTAATAGCAAAAAGACAGAAGTAATGGTAACAACAAAGAAAAAGATATCACATCAGTGCAAAATAAAGACAAGTGGAACAACATTAAGACAGGTAAATGAATTTAAATATATTTGAACATTGATAACCTCAGACGGAAGATGTACAACAGAGGTGAAATACAGAATGGCTCAGGCAAAAGCAGCTTTCCAAAAAAATGAGGAAGATACTATGCAATCCATTTTTGACAATAGAAACAAGATAAAGAGTTCTTAAATGTTATGTAGAGCCAGTCTTAGCATATGGATGTGAATCATGGACAATAGGACAACAAACAATGAAATCACTGGAGTATGTAGAAATGTGGTTTTACAGAAGAATATTAAGAATACCATGTACAGCTAAGAAGAGTAATCTTCCTCTTCTTCTTTCCTTCCTCATCTGCCTTTCAGCGTCGAGGGGAGATATAATTTGCGGTCTTTTGCTCTTCTGTTCGCCTCTGCTGCTGTTATGTTTCCTAGTGCTTCTAATATTCCATCGACCCATCTTTTTCGTGGTCGACCCTTAGGTCTGGTGTTCTCAAAACGTTTGTTGAAGGCTCGTTGTGTTGTGTTGTGTTATTTCTGCCTTGTCACGTGGCCAAACCATTTTATCTGTTGCTTCCTTATATATTCTATGGCGGGGGCTATTCCTAGCTTTTTTCTCAGTTCTTCATTTCTGATCTTATTTCTCAAACTGTTTCCTGTCATTCGTCTAACACATTTCATTTCTGTAGAGGTTATTTTTCTTATTGTTCTTGCTTCTAGGGTCCAGGTCTGGCATTGGTAGCACAACGTTGGGATGAAGAATGTATTGTACAGTGCTCGTTTTGCCTCCAGAGTTATTTCCTTGTTGGACAATAGTGGTGATAACTGTCCGATGATTTGACAAGCTTTGTTGCATCTTGATTATATCTCTGCTGTTTGGGAATTATCGTTTGTCATTAGACTTCCTAGGTATTTGAATTCCTCTACTTGTTTTAGTTGTCTAACTCCTATAGTTATGTTGATGTTCTGTTTATTTTTGGCGACATTCATGACTTCTGTTTTGTTGATGTTGATTTTCATGTTGTATTTTGTGCCTGAGATGTTGAGTTTGTTTAAATGTTCTTGTAGGTCTTCTGTAGGTCTAAGAAGAGTAATGAAAACGTTTAATGAAAGAGGCCAAAGCAAACAGAGAGCTAATTTCCACTATTAGGAAGAAACAATCATCATTTTTGGCCATGTAATGAGAAGGGAACAGCTGGAATATATTGTAACAAATGGGAAAATTGAGGGACGAAGAGATGGAGGGAAGCAAAGAGAAGAGATACCAGACAGCTTAAGATAATGGCTTGGCAGAAAGTCAACAACAGAAAGTATAAATAACTGTCGAGATCGAAAGTTGTGGAGAGACATGATCACCTACACCAGCAGGCGTGGTACTTGATGGTGATATTGTTCATGACATTAAAATTACTTGTTTCCATTCCTATTCTTTTGTTTACTTCAGTTTTGCATTTCCCATCACTGGTTATAGTATGTCCAACGTAATTGTACTTCTGAACTGTCCCCAGGCCTATTCCTTCAATTTTGACATCCACTTGTAGGTTTTGTGTATTTTATTTGTTTATGGTCATAGTTTTAGTCTTTTTGATATTCATATCTAATCCATATGTTTTGCTAGTCATGTTTATTTCATTAAGAAATTGTTGTAGATCTTTTGGATTTTCTGCTAGTAATGCAGTTTCATCAGCACATCTTAAGTTATTGTTTATCTTTCCTGTAATGTTGAGGCCTGACATCTGTGTGATGTTTTTAAGGAATTGATCAGTGTATAGATTGAACAAGCTTGGTGATAGGATGCATCCCTGTCTAACTGCTCTTTTAATGTCAGTGGTATACAGTTATCTTTGTTATATTTTATTTTTGCTGTTTGCTCCCAGTATAAATTACATATTATGTAAAGGGTTAAGGCATAAAAATGCGAAGCTGCAGTAAAGCTGAATATAGGAAAAATTAAAAAATCAAAAAATGGTATGTAAGAAGCTTTACGTGACAAGTGGACGACACAGACTAAACAACGTTTCGGCTCAATAGGCCTTCATCAGGAACAAACAAAAACACACACACACAAAACTGATAACGAAACAACCAAAACAAAAACAATCGAAATGTGTTAAAGAAAACAAAAAAATAAATAAAACTATCCTGTAAAATCCATAATAAAATCGCAACCAAGTGCGGCTGTCGTGAACGTCGAAAATCGTGCAAAAAAGTGCGTAAATGTACACAGAACCAGAGGAGTTAACACAGAGGTCAGTGTGCAAACACAAAGGAGAAAGAATCGAATAGTAGACCGACAGGTGTAAAAAGACGCTAAAAGTGAGATGTCTGAGAGTGGGGTACAATAAAAATAAATGAGGGGTAAGGAGCACAGAAAAAAAGTTATAGAGGAGAAAACCGAAGTGTCTCATAAGGGACTAGAGGTGAAGAACTATTAAAAGCATGGCATAGTAAGTAGACCAAATAACCCAAATATGTGTAGTAGAGAAGGCTATGCAAAAGGGAAGGAGCAACCAAAAAGAAACTATGCGTGTGAGTGTGATACATTTATACCTCTCGGGGTCAGCGAACCATACTGGACTATAAGGCGATTTTCCAAAGTAAAGCGGCTGCGGTCGCCGGAGTGACAAAGGACAATACCAGTGACACGGATGTCGTCTTTGCCCTTGTGATCAGGAGAGTTGAAGTGGGAAGACACCGGAGTACCAGTATTTTGTTGGACATCACGTAGATGTTCACAAAATCTTTCCTCTAAATGTATATCTTTTAGACATTCTATGAGTTGTAAATGGTGTATTCTATCAAAAGTTTTGATGTAGTCTATAAAGGAGGCATATATCGTTTTATTTTTTTTACTTCTGTATTCTTTTCGATTACAGTTCTCATGGAGAATATGGCTTCTGTCCACCCTTAAACGGCGTTTTATTTGAAGTAGGAACGTTGTGATTTTTTTTAAAGCGATATATCCTCTTTTCTGCCCAACACGTCCGTTTTTAACTTAGCTTCTTTGAGTACCGAACTGTCTTCCCTTTCTGTGTCTTCTCTCTTAGTCAGAGTGATTAATTCTTAGAAGAATGCAGAGTAGAATTGTGATCAACTGTAACCCTTTTTCTGATGCATAACAATCTAGAGCTGATTCTGATGCTACAATCAGCCTGTTATGTTTAGTATGTAAACCCAGCGCATGGAATTTTTAATTAATTGTTTGCTTCTAATTTGACAGGTCCCATATTTTCGACAAGTTCAGCTTTGACGACCCCTCTTAGCACTAATGGCATCGGTATAGTGATAAGGTTATGAGATATATAGGTTCCTCTACTACGTAATGTTGAACACATCAGAACATAATACATGACGTTACAATGAAACATCTGATAAGTAATGATGTTGTTTCGTGTCAGATCTGATCGGTCATGGGAAAGACCATCTCGTCACAGTTGGATCGTGCCAATCTTCATTTCACCTCATTCATCGACAGGATATTACTGATACGTATATCAAGCAACTTAAATGCAACAATTAAACAACAAACTATCTATTTTTAGTGATTAAACGTCATCCTTTTTTATGGAGCCCACGTTGATTTTGACTAAATAAACATAAAATAAAAATTGACAATTAAAACATCAATACACAACAGCAACAACATCAACAAAAATACAGTGAGCTGTTTACATTTATCGTGTTTCAATGCACTGGGTACTGAGAGTGTATCCTTGTGAGCGATCGTTCTGTCATTAAAAGCGACATCGATAACGCCCTAACCGAGCCGAGTTGTTAAATGGTTATTAAATTTTCCAGCCTGTCAAACGAGTTTTCCTGGTTGCATACAAGACCACATTATTGCCTGGAGCATGACATAACCACATCGTGATCACATCGATTTTTTTAAAAAAAAAGCTATACGAGATGAAAACGTGCATTAAGTAGATGCCAAGGTTTGTTGTGAACTCGCATATGGCTCTTTTAAGGTTAGCTTGTTCGCCATATAAATATACTCTCTCGTACATTTTAATAGAAAAAATAAATTCACGCATATAAGAGATTTAGATCGATCGTGCGTTAAGTGGTTGTCATGTTTTTTTGTTAACTTCAAGTTGCAGCTTTGCTATGGTCTACAAATATGAATATAATACAAATGTTAATATTTTTCCCATATCATAAAGAAGAGACATTTTTAAGGATTTAGCAGAATAAAAATAAAATAAACGAATCATAACAATCTAGTTTGACCCTATTGCAACTTGGCTCCATAAGATATGTCATGCGCCTGCAGCTATCAATCCTAGCTCGTCTTTGATATCTTGCACCTAACTCAACCCCGGTCTTCCTCTCTCTCACATCTACTTGGTACCATGCTCTCCAAAATGATCTTCTCTATGCCATCCTGTCGTTCTATATGATTAAAATACTGTATTTTCTGAACCTTTCAATGTTCCTGGCCAATAAATCTATGAAATCAGATGTTATTGCAAAACGGACAATATTTGTTCTTTCTCGCTCGTGTTCATAGTATTCGTCTGTAACAGAATATTTCAGCAAATATGTCATTAGACGGGCCGCGATAGCAGCTCACTCGTTAGTGAACTGGACTACAAAGGACAAGAGGTCGCGTACGATCCTGATCGACGGGTTCCGGGTTCACCCAGCCTTAAACGGGTACCGGATTTTTTTCTGGGAAAGTAAAGGAGCACGTGCGTAATACCGACCACATTACTCCAAAAACCATGCGCCGAGGGTCTATAAAATGTATGGTCATTAACACCATATTCCCTATACCCCACTTGGCGTGACAGGGGTACTTTACTTTTTTTTTTTTAACACCATATTCCCCTTTATACGCCACCTGGCCTGATGGGGCAATTTACTTATTTCTCTTTCTGTTACTTATGTCATTAGTCCATGCAACAACACCATAAGAACATATTTGACATAAATAGTTTATCATCTCAGGAACCCTATATCCAATCGAGCACATACAAATCTTTTAACTGCCAGTCGGAATATGTTTTTTAGTTGTTCGGATGTGCTGATTAGCAATAATAAGTCTTCAATGTCAACATACCCCACCTCGGGAGATAGTACGACGATCAACGCCTCGTTCGTCACATTTGATTGTTCTTACTCTCACTTGATGCCGTCTCCACATTGAATGTTGAGCACCATGCAGCGCCATTTTACTGTCTCTTCCCTTGTTATTGCACGCTCATCTCTAGGTTCACCTGTCCATCTTTTGATGCTATCAGTTCATTTAATTTAGTTTTTATCTGCCTCTACCTAGTTTACCTTGTACTTTATCCTTCAAAATGACTTTTAGTAGGTATTATGAAACTTAATTGTCCCAGCAATTATAATTGTCTTTTTCGAATTGTGCTGTAGCAATTTTTTTTTTTTTTTTGCTTGATTCTACGCTTCGCTGTTTGTCCTTCTTCTTTCACCCAAATCTCCACATCTCTCTATAGATGCAGATTTCTAAGGCTTCAATTCTCAAATCTGTTTTGTTACTTAACGTCCACTGTTTAGGCACCATACAGACACGTTGAGTGGGTAAAACATTTTACTATTTGTAGTTTTATTTCTCGTTTTATTTTTCTGATGTACATATATTTTCCATGTTATTGAAATTGCATTTTGCAATTTCTATTCGTATGTTTATTTCTGTTTTACATTTTCCATCAGTTATAAATATGTCCATGTAAGCTGTATTCCTGGACTCGTTCTAGGTTAGATTGTTACAAAGGAACATATTAGAAGGTAAAGTGAGGTCTTGCTCAACAGTGTGTTAAAAAAAAGTCATGGCGGCAGCAGATTGTCTACCTCGTGCTCCCCTCTTGTGTAAAATAAGATAAGTAAAAGTAAAAAAAATTAAAATACCCCGTCACGCCAATTGGCGCATAGGGAATATGGTGTTAGTGACCATAATATTTTACAGACCTCTGGCACATGATTTTTGGGGTAATGTGAGCGGTATCACGCCCGTGTCCCTTTACTTTCCCATAAAAAAATCCGGTACCCATTTAGGGCTGGTTGAACCTGGAAGCTGTCGATCAGGATCGAACTCGGCTTCTTGTCCTTTGTAGTCCAGTCCACTAAGCACTGAGCAAGATGAGATAAGAGTGGTAATTAATGTTCTTTCATTTTGGAGAAGGTTATGTATGTTTTTGAGCCAGCATGCACTTCGCGCAGCGTTAGTGAAGCAGACAGTATTTATTGTTCAACTTGATCCTGCGGAAGTCTTAACTGATTAAATAGAAATCGACTTAATGAAAAATGTGTTTTTTCTTCAATCTCCCAAATTGAGAGATCTGTACCAAGTTGACCTGCTATACCACATGAAAGCTTTCACTTGTTTATGTGATTTTATCCTCTGAGCTAAATCTATTGATTCATCGTTTATATTTAGTAATATTAGTTGTGGTAGTAGTAGAGGTAGTATTATAGCTCGTTTCAAAACATATGCCCAACTTCAAAACGCTATTACTCTTTAACCGTTTGTTAAATACTTTTGAAATTTTCCAAATGTTATTAGAATGCAAAAGACCCTTTAAATGTATATTTAACAAATATCTTGCAGCTGCAGTTTTCTTAAAGCGGCGATATTTCTTTGATGTTTGTCAAAATTGTAAATTGTGAAGCCCTAGAGAATAGAAATTACCGTAGTTGCTGGTCTACGATTAATTTTCACTAGGTAAAGGCGTGGCCGTAATGGGGAAATAACTGGATAAAACAAAACACCAGGAGAATTATTGTCTGCTCAGTTCGAGGACGGACGATAATAATATCAAGGTATACCTGTATGTCCAATTTTCATAGTTGTGTGGTCCTGAAAAGGACCGTTTGTTGAAATAATTTAAGGTAATATAGGGCCAACATTGTGGGGGCTATATACTTTCATTCTGAATCAGACGAGTCTAAAAGATTAATAACTGTTTGGGGTTGAACATTCCATAAACCATCATTTTTCCAATATTCCTCTTCCTGTTTTAAGACGTGGTCTTCACATTTAGCCCAATAATCTTTGTCTATATTTAATAAAGCGAGATTAGCAAGAGTCTTTAAATCGCATATTTTGAATGTTGTATTTTCATCTGCCACTTGTCCTTTTAATTTTGCCCAGATTAGTTCTATTGGATTTAAATGAGCATGGTAAGGTGGCAGCCTCAAACTTATATGACCGTGCTCTTGGATAATCTTACCTATTTGAAAAATCTTTGTCCTCTGTTTTTGCTTTACTAGAGATAGTAATTCAGGTTTTAAGTACATGTTATTAAATTGTATGTGCTCCTTTGTGAGCCATATCTTAATAGCATCTTATGTACTGGGTGACGTCGGGACTTTATCTTCAAGTGCAACAATGTTGTGGTACGCTGCATTGTCCATTATTAGGCAAGATGGTCGATCTAGTGATGGGAGAACAGAATTTTCAATCCAATGTTTAAATATGTGACCATTCATCCCAGAGTGATAATCCCGATTGTCTATGGATTTTGAAAGAAAAATGAGCTCTGCATTCTGTATTAGTCCATGTTGTCGACTACCTGCATGAGCAATTATCAAGCGCTGTCCTTTGCTGCTAGGTATTAATCTCTTAATCTTTCCATCTGATGACTGCCATTCCCTTTGGTTAGTATGGTGAGCATTGATCCATGTTTCATCCAAGTACACAATATCATAACCTTGCTTGCGCACCTCTTTTACTTCACGTAAGTACTTGCTTCTCATGACTACTATATGTGGCTTCTCACAGATGATGTTTCGTCCATTGGAATACTTTCTGAATGTAAAGCCTGCAGCTCTCACATTCCTCCATAATGTAGACTTTGATATTTCAATACTGTTGTTCTTTTTCAGCGATACTTTTAATTTTCTTATTGTAACAGTTTCATTCATACCCAACATTTTGCGAATTTCACTTCTAATAAGTTCACTGTCGAAATTATCCAACATTTTTGCTCTTCCTTGTGATTTTGTATATTTGGAACATTGACGGTCACGTGCTTGAATCCAGCGATTAAATGACCGTTTAGATAAATCCAAAATGTGTCTTGTCCTATTCTCAGGGTTTTCTAAAGAATGAAATAATCTTCCTCGTTTAGCCTCTTTGCAAAAATAGTCATACATTTTTATTGCGATGTTTTGTAAACTGCAGAATTTCATTTTAAGACTCATGATAAATGTTATTGTTCCACGTTACGCCGCTGAATTAACGGAAATGGAACACACAATGTCTCGTGTTTACTACAAGTGTCTAATTGTGTCCATAACTCACGCGGAAAGCGTGCAAAATCGTAAATTTTAGCGTGTATAGATTTGTAATCGCTATTTTTAACTTAAATACTGTAAACACTAAGTTTTGACTACATCAATGGGTCGTTATAAATTTATATAAATCAAATAAGCAATAATAATAACCAAATGTTTGTTTTTAATGAAATTAATTCCCTGTTGGGTTCTAATCATTATAACTATACATGCAAATTTTGAAAAAATTACAAAAAGCGGTTTAAAAGATATTGATTTTTAAAGTTGGGCACGACTTATGAAACCTTTTTATAGTACTAATGGTAGTAGCATAAGTGAGGAACTATTATTATTGGTAGTATAGCTCGTTTCAAAACATTTGCCCAACTTCAAAACGCTATTACTCTCTAACCGTTTGTTAAATACTTTTGAAATTTTCCAAATGTAATTAGAATGCAAAAGACCCTTTAAATCTATATTTAACAAATATCTTGCAGCTGCAGTTTTCTTAAAGCGGCGATATTTCTTTGATGTTTGTCAAAATTGTAAATTGTGAAGCCCTAAAGAATAGAAACTACCGTAGTTGCTGGTCTACGATTAATTTTCACTAGGTAAAGGCGTGGCCGTAATGGGGAAATAACTGGATAAAACAAAACACCAGGATAATTATTGTCTGCTCAGTTCGAGGACGGACGATAATATCAAGGTATACCTGTATGTCCAATTTTCATAGTTGTGTGGTCCTGAAAAGGACCGTTTGTTGAAATAATTTAAGGTAATATAGGGGCCAACATTGTGGGGGCTATATACTTTCATTCTGAATCAGACGAGTTATTGAGTTATTGAGTTATTTGCGGGTCATCATCATTGCACTCCGAACATGTCCATAGGTGCTCAGATCCCCTCCTCAGCAATTCCCTCAGTGTCCAGCGACTGACGACTCCAGTTCTATGTTGGTTGATAAGTCTTCTTACACGGCCACCAAGTTTCTCATTTCTGGCTGTGCCCATCTTAACTCCCATTTCCATCATCCGAAGAAGCGACGTTGATCTGTGTTTGTCGAAGTCCTGTGCTCTTCCCACATCTCGGAGTGCATTGATGACGTCCGCCCGATCCATCGGTTGCCCGTCCTCAACGACAGCGCAGCTAGCCAACCTGTCCGCTCTCTCATTTCCCCGTACTCCCGCATGTCCAGGGACATAGACAAAGGTGACCTTACGTATTTTGGATTTCTGCAACGACTCTACCCATTGCATGCGTACAAAGCCCGCCTCCACTTTTTTTATCATGCTCATCGAATCACTCAGTATACATGCGTGGATGTAGTCTTGTGACTCTAACCATTTGAATACCTTGGTCACTGCCATCACCTCCATTGTCATGCTACTCGTGGTCATGGCTTATGCACCACTGTCTTCCTTGGCTATTCTGCCTGCCGAACGTGCTGTAAATGCCCATGCACTTTTTTCGTGTCGTCTTACAGATCCGTCTGTATAGATGACTGCATCTTTCTCATCGGTGTTATCGCAGATGAGACCGTTGACCTCAGCATTAACCACGACTGGGTTCTGTTCCCTACTTTTCCTGTCGAGTGTGACAATACATGAGAAAGTCCCCTTGAATGACGTAGGCACCGGTATCCACTCATCACCAACGCTGAGATTGGTAAGCACACAGACCTGTTTGATGACATCTTCTGCTCGGCCCACCCATGATTTGCCTCTTTTTAGCCTGGTACCTTTCTCTGTGTTGAGCACGTGGTGCAATGGATGCTCTGTATCTGTACTAATCTTCAGGTATGCTCGTGCTCTCCAGATCTTGATTCTGTCATCCATGGTTAGAAAGTCAAGAAGATACCTCATTGCCACACAGGGAGTGTCCCTCGTACATCCCAGGATAATGCGCATGGCTTCATTTTGTATTTTCTCCAGCCTATCAATTTGAGTCGTACTGACAGTAAGAATGGCCAGGGCATACTCGATTGGTGCGAGGACTAATCCCTGGAACAGAAGAGTAAGTAGCCTCTGCTCGATGTTGGCAGCTGCCATGACCTTCAAGGCGGCTAATCCTTTGCGGGATTTTGTTATCACATGGTCAACGTGGTCCCGAAAACACAGGCTGCGATCAAACTTAACTCCGAGGTATGTCATCAACTTGTCCCTGGTCACCTCATCAGCTCCCATTCGTACTACCGGTGTGGTCGTATTAACGATATGATTGTTAAGGGAGAACCATGAAACTGATGCTTTATTAGGATTAACCAAGGTACCTGAAACCCCACACCAGGAAGAAATGCGATCGAGTTCGTCTTGCATTGTGGAGGCGATTCCCCGTCTGTCCCTTCCCTGTCGATATACCAGAATATCATCAGCAAAAGTCATAGTTCTTCCCCTCCCATCCAGCTGTTGTTCCGTGGTCATTATTGTGTACACATTAAATAGAACTGGTGACAATGGTGAGCCTTGTGGCAGCCCAGGACAAATGGATGTTGGCTCGGAAGACCAACTTCCACATCTGAGTATCACCTTCCTCTGAAACAGTGCCGCAGCGATCCATCTTATGAGGAAGGGGTTCACCGCCAGTTTAAGAAGCATATGCATGAGATATTCAAATGGTACCCTGTTGTATGCATCCTCCAGATCTATAGCAGCAGCACATGTCTCCTCTCGTCTGTGGAAGCCTTCGAAGACGTCATAGGCAAATACTGCCGCATTGAGCCATGTCTCTTTGTTATATCTATAACCTCCGAGTGTGGATGGGAATACGCGTTTCTGTTCAAGGCGACACGTGAGGACACGGGCAACTATTTTCTCCAGCAGCTTGCCCGCAGTGTTCTGCATTGTGATGATTCTGTAGGCACTGATCTGAGAATGGTCCTTGTTTGGCTTCGGTAGCGGTAGTAAGTAGCTGTGTAGCCACTCCTCCTTAATCTGGCCACTCCGAATACTGGCATTAAACTCATTGGCCAGTGTTGTCAAGTCGTCATCAGCTAAATCGCCTATGTCATCATACCGAACACCATCTGGACCAGGAGCAGTGTTGTGTGACCTTTTAAGTGTCGCGCGAATGGTATCGGTTGTGATTGTGAGATCTTCTTCCAGCCCTACATCCTCACACAAATTTGACAAAGATCCCCGTATCCTCATTCTTACAGCCTCATTTCTTTGGTCCGTCTGCTCAATGTAGCGGGCAAGCAGGGCCGACGAGTCTAAAATCAGACGAGTCTAAAAGATTAATCAGACGAGTCTAAAAGATTAATAACTGTTTGGGGTTGAACATTCCACAAACCATCATTTTTCCAATATTTCTCTTCCTGTTTTAAGACGTGGTCTTCACATTTAGCCCAATAATCTTTGTCTATATTTAATAAAGCGAGATTAGCAAGAGTCTTTACATCGCATATTTTGAATGTTGTATTTTCATCTGCCACTTGTCCTTTTAATTTTGCCCAGATTAGTTATTTTGGATTTAAATGAGCATGGTAAGGTGGCAGCCTCAAACTTATATGACCGTGCTCTTGGATAATCTTATCTATTTGAAAAATCTTTGTCCTCTGTTTTTGCTTTACTAGAGATAATAATTCAGGTTTTAAGTACATGTTATTAAATTGTATGTGCTCCTTTGTGAGCCATATCTTAATAGCATCTTTTGTACTGGATGACGTCGGGACTTTATCTTCAAGTGCAACAATGTTGTGGTACGCTGCATTGTCCATTATTAGGCAAGATGGTCGATCTAGTGATGGGAGAACAGAATTTTCAATCCAATGTCTAAATATGTGACCATTCATCTCAGAGTGATAATCCCGATTATCTATGGATTTTGGAAGAAAAATGAGCTCTGCATTCTGTATTAGTCCATGTTGTCGACTACCTGCATGAGCAATTATCAAGCGCTGTCCTTTGCTGCTAGGTATTAATCTCTTAATCTTTCCATCTGATGACTGCCATTCCCTTTGGTTAGTGTGGTGAGCATTGATCCATGTTTCATCCAAGTACACAATATCATAACCTTGCTTGCGCACCTCTTTAACTTCACGTAAGTACTTGCTTCTCATGACTACTATATGTGGCTTCTCACAGATGATGTTTCGTCCATTGGAAAACTTTCTGAATGTAAAGCCTGCAGCTCTCACATTCCTCCATAATGTAGACTTTGATATTTCAATACTGTTGTTGTTTTTCAGCGATACTTTTAATTTTCTTATTGTAACAGTTTCATTCATACCCAACATTTTGCGAATTTCACTTCTAATAAGTTCACTGTCGAAATTATCCAACAATTTTGCTCTTCCTTGTGATTTTTTATATTTGGAACATTGACGGTCACGTGCTTGAATCCAACGATTAAATGACCGTTTAGATAAATCCAAAATGTGTCTTGTCCTATTCTCAGGGTTTTCTAAAGAATGAAATAATCTTCCTCGTTTAGCCTCTTTGCAAAAATAGTCATACATTTTTATTGCGATGTTTTGTAAACTGCAGAATTTCATTTTAAGACTCATGATAAATGTTAGCGTTCCACGTCTACACCTATGAATGAACGGAAATGGAACACAAATACGTTTGGCGTAGGTGATCATGTCCCTCCACAATCTTCTATCTACAGTGCATCGTATCAGTTCTGTTGTTGACTGTTTTCCATGCCATGACACCAAGCTATCCAGTATTTTCTCTCTTTGTCGTCCGCGATCTCTCTTTCCTTTTATTTTGCCAGTTGTAACCAAGTATTCCAACTTTCCTCTTCTCATGATGTGCCCAAAAAATGTTGATTGCTTCTTTCTGATGTTTTTTAAGAGCTCCCTTTTTGTGTTGGCCTCTTTGAGAACTTCCTCATTGGTCTTTTTATCTGTCCAGGGAACTTTCAACATTCTTCTGAGAAATCCCATCTCTGTGGCCTCTAACTGTCTTTTCATGTGTTTGTCTACTGTCCATGATTCGATTCCACATATTGGTGACAGCTTTATTTAAAAAAAAAAGGAACAAAACAAAGTAATGACGTTTCGGTCTACATACGGCTTTATTCAGAAAACACAAACACAGAAACGGACCACGAAATGAAGATAACCTACATTACATGTTCTAGAGTAACAGGAGCTAAATTACAGGTAAATCGTGAATTAATAATACTTAGCTATAGATCAAAGCTGAGGCTCCGGTCTGTTTAAGGCAAGGGGTCAGACGTGAATGAAAGAGGGTAAGGAGAGAACAAAGCCATGTGACCAGAGGGGAGGGGAGGAAATGGAAAATGTGTTAACCGAGGGTGTGAATAACAAAGCTGGAGAGAGGCGGGTATTGGCTAGATAAGGAACTGTATAACACAGTTAAAACAACATGTCTTTGGAAATCAATTATTTTACATTCAACATAGATGGCTAGCCTTCTTAGACAACGTTTTGCGTGACAATGAACACTCTAGGTCTTCATCCACGATCCAGCAATTTGTTTCATGTCACTTTTTCTCTTAAGTGCAAAAACATTCTAAGTATGTGTCTCATGGCAGCTTTTCCAAAAAAGGGCCTGTTGTGTAATACCATCAGTTGGCTTCGGCAGTGTGTGTCCTATCCAGCGCCATCGTCTTCGCTGTATCTCTTTATCCACTGGTATTTGACTGGTCCATTTCCATAATTCTATGTTAGTGAATTTATCCTGCCATTTCCATCCTTTTATTCTGCATAAGCATCCATTAACGAAATTGACAATCATGAAGATACAGACTTTCATTAATGGATGTTTACAACTACATTACACTTTTGTTCATCGGACTAGAAATAAACATTTACATCTACGTTATTAAGGTATAATCGGCAAAGTGTTTTCGTCTGTTAATTGACTGCACTGCACCTCATCTAAAACAACTTATCTGTGAGCATTATTGAATAAAGTGCACGTAAGCTCCTGGAAAATGTTTTATAATTATGCTGCTTTCCAGGCCCGATTTCAAAATGTAAAGAAAACTTCGTACTATTTTTTTCAGAATAATTAATCGACTTTCTGAATTTTTTTATTTGGAGGTGCGCGCCCTCTTCGGTGTTACGGATTTTGTGCGCTGTGCTGAGATCTTGTGTTATCGGATAGCCAGCCAATGGACACAGTCTGGGAGTAATGATGATGGTCCTAATAAACATACAAATTAAAACTATATATATACTTTCCTAATTATTGATGATAATCACGTCGGGCACCAATGAACTGACAAACAAAATATCCTAATTCGCTTACTCATTTTAAATTTAAGAGATAAAAGCGTTTAATGACAGTATCTAGCTTTGAACAGAGTGCTGCATTTTCCGAGTTAGTAGGCGTTGAAACGTAGTTAGAATCATTGATTTTGCGTGCTTAAACGCAACTTCAATTTGTTGCTATCCCTCTTAAATTTGGAATGCTTAAACGCAACTTCATTTTGTTACTCACCTTCTTAACTTTGGATCATAAAGCCACTATGAAATTCCACTTTGTTGTCCTCACACTCGGAAGTAAATCGTAAAACCACAACGCAATTTCATTTTGTTCTTTGAATACCCAAATTTCCACTTTATTATTATCGCGTTCGTTTGTACTAAAAAGAAAAACAAATTCAAACCATTGGGGAAAAAATAGCATTTTCATACATGTAAAGGAAATCAACACAAGAACCCAGCTGTTGACGTAGAAGACGGCAACTATGTAAACCGGTAGCCAACAACGCCGGTCTCAAGGGAATAAAATGATGGATTATACTAATCACGATGAAGGTTTGAAGTCTCCCAGAGTCACTTAATTATTCTAGAATGTTCACTAATTAACTTGAAAGTTCCATTTTTATTCGACCTAGTAATGATCTGCGTCCGGTCGAAGGTAGTTTCCAGAACCTGGGTAGTTTCAACCAGAAATCCCAGGAGAATACCCTGAACTTATTTAGTTGTGCTCTGGTTTTTGTCTCAGAGTCGAAGCACCATCGTTCAAGTTACATCAGTGCTACTTCACAAGTTGTTCTAAGACAGAATATTGCTGTTATCAGAACTACATCGACAGTCTTGATTGCACTGCCACAAAGAATAACAAAAATAGCCACTGCTTAAACCAATACAGTTTTATCTATCTATCTATCTATCTATCTATCTATCTATCTATCTATCTATCTATCTATCTATCTATCTATCTATCTATCTATCTATCTATCTATCTATCTATCTATCTATCTATCTATCTATCTATCTATCTATCTATCTATCTATCTATCTATCTATCTATCTATCTATCTGTCTGTCTGTCTGTCTGTCTGTCTGTCTGTCTGTCTGTCTGTCTGTCTGTCTGTCTGTCTATCTATCTATCTATCTATCTATCTATCTATCTACCTATCTATCTACCTACCTACCTACCTACCTACCTACCTACCTACCTACCTATCTATCTATGTATCTATCTATCTATCTATCTATCTATCTATCTATCTATCTATCTATCTATCTATCTATCTATCTATCTATCTATCTATCTATCTATCTATCTGTCTGATTGTCTTTGTGAGGAGGGATGAAAAAAATAGATATTTTACAAAAATGCAAAGAAACTGATGGTTAAATGTTCACATAATAAATGAATTGTATGCATTTATATGCATTTCTTTGCCTTGACTCTATCTATCTATTGAACTTTCGAGCCGTGGTCGGCCCATATGGCATAAACCCACATATGTTTTAATATTTTAAGATGAATTAATTCTAGCTGCATTTGGTCTCCACGTAAAATACAAAGATGGAGATGGTATGACAGAATTACTAACAAATAAGCACAAGAAAGTAAATATAATTTTCATGTTATTATATAGTATTTATGTATTTTATTTATTGCTTTCATGTTTTGTTTTAATTGTTTAGTGTATTTAAATGCGTTAGTTGTACTTTAAATTATGTGCTCTACCAGTTTAGTTTATCGAAACAAACATTTGGGAACGTATTAAATCGCCTTCCATTATTTTTAAAGAAAAATGTATTCGAACTTCCAACAATTCAGAGCTTTAGAGGGGTCCTGAAACGAATTAAATTCGAAGTACCAGGCCTGCAGTATTATATGGTCACTAGTAGCATTAAGACAGAGATAAAACATGCCTGTAATAACAGTTGGGAGACTTAATTTTAACGACTTGAGATATTCCGATAATACAGTACAGGTCTAATATCCAAGAGCTAAAATAACTCTAATGGGTACTTTCTACGTTTATTAAAGAAAATGAGAATATCAGACTCAGTTTAAATGTAAAGAAACAGAAATAACGATGATTGTAAAAATAAAAGATGTCATCTAAATGCAATATATATGCAAATGGTGAAAAGCTAAGACAAGTAAATTATTTTAAATACCTGGCTATATTCTTAATACCTGGTGAAAGATGTTTAATGGAGGTAAAAAGTATAATCGCACATATCAAGAGTATTTTTTAAAAAAAATAAAATTAGAAATATGTTATGCAACAAGTCAGTTCCTGAGAGTTAAAAAGACCTTTCAGAAAGTTTAATCGAGCCAGTGCTGCTTTATGGTTGTTAAATATAACAGTAAACAAAGTACAACATCAGATAGAATCAGTTGAAATGTACTTTTTCAGAATAAAAGGTGTCGTAATCTGCAAAAAAAAAAAAAAAAAAAAGCAAGGAGATACTTAAAGAAGCAGAAGTTAAGATGAAGATTACAGCAATATGGAAAAGGTAGTTTTAGATTTGTAGGATGTTGGCAGAAGATGCGAGTTGGAATTTTGCAACAGAAAAAAATAGGTCGGATAGATTTAGGCGGACAAAGGAAAAAGATGACGCATGGCTTGACGACTTCGCACGAGAAAATATCAATAATAGCTCTACTGAGGTTGACTGTTATGGAGGGGCATGATATGTAACACCTTTCGACATGGACTATGAATGAGCTGTGAAGAGATGTCTGGGATATAATGTGTGTTTGTGTCGTCCTCATAACGAGGATTCTTCCTCTTCTACCTTTTAGCTCCCTGTGGAGCATAGGTCTTCAACAAACACATTCAGTTCCCAATGGAGCATAGGTCTTCAACAAACACTTTCAGCTCTCTATGGAGCATAGTTCTTCAACAAACACTTTCAGCTCCCTGTGGAGCATAGGTCTTCAACAAACACTGTATAAGTCGTTCTGTTTCTTGCCATTCTTTTAAGATCAGTTCATGTTCTCCCCATCACCTTCATCCCTGCTTCTGTCTGTCTTCTCCAAGAATTCTTTGATCTTCCTCTTTGTCTTTTCCCCTGGGGATTCCAAAAAGGGCCTGTTGTGTAATACTTTCAGTTGGCTTCGGCAGTGTGTGTCCTATCTAGCACCATCGTCTTCGCTGTATCTCTTTATCCACTGGTATTTGACTGGTACATTTCCAAAATTCTATGTTAGTGATTTTGTCCTGCCATTTTCATCTTTTTATTCTGCGTAAGCATCCATTAATGAAAGTCTGTATCTTCATGATTGTCAATTTTGTTGTTCTCCATATGTTTCACAGCCATATAATAGGACTGACTTAACATTGGAGTTGACAATTTTTATTTTTGTATTTAACCTCATTTCTTTTGACTTCCATATGTTTCCCAGTGCAACAAAAGCTCCTCTTGCTTTCTATATCCTTATTTTGGTATCATTACGAGAATTGACTACAATGCATTCCACACATTGTATATCATTGTACTCCTTGAGTAGTTGGTTTGTTGGCCATAAGTCCAGCAGTCGATAGGCCTGTGTCCATTGTCAAAGCCTATAGAGAAATGTTGCATTGCGATATCGCGTGCTTGCCTACCCTTATTGTCCCTGAGCCTTTCTTCGTCATCATTAATCGTAACTTGCAACGTGACGAACAATTCCCTCTAAAACAGTCTGTCAGTTCGGTATTTATTACTTTTCCCATTTGAATTTCCGCATCTAATTCCTTCGTTCCTTCAAAGATCAATCTTCTACGTTTTTCATGACTTACTTTAACCTTGACTTTCCTCATTCTACTTTCTTGTAATATTTCTTCCTTCATGATGTTCCTCTTTCTTGTATCATAATGTTTATAGAATAAAGTGTTGTAGCGATGAGTATGTGCAACTTTCTTGGCACCACTGAAATTTCAGCTACTTCATCTAATTAATTCCCTCTAACCTTTCCTGTGTGGGTTTTTTGCCTTGTAATCTATTTCCATATAATATTCCCGTGCTGATTGGTTTTACGTCTGGTCAAATGCACTAACCATTTATTTCTTTGCTATTTCGATATAATTAATAAATGGAATAAACCCCCACGGCTTTTTATCGGTTTCATTTTTAATTACATGTCGCCTTATTTTGTTTTCAACATTTCTTATACTAGTTCGTCTCATTTTGCCTGACGCTATTACACCCGTGCATCTTTCAATCTTCATGTCTGACATTAGATGCAAGGGTATTTTAGGTACTAATAGTAAAGTAAAAAAAAAAAGTAGACCCGTCACCCCAAGTGGCGTATAGGGAAATATGGTGTTAGTGACCCTATATTTTACAGACCTTCAGCACATGGCATGGTTTTTGGGGTAATGTGGTCAGTATTACGCCCGTGCTGCTTTACTTTCCCAGAAAAAAATCCGGTACCCATTTAATGCTGGGTGAACCCGGAAGCCATCGGTTGGGATCGAACCCTACCCCTTGTCCGTGGTAGTCTAGTTCACTAACCACTGAGCTATCGCGGCTCCCAGGTGCTAATAGTGCATCTATTAATTTCCTTTTAGTTTTTGTAGTAGCATTTTGAGGTTTTCATTTCAGGATCTTTGCTTTTTAGTAGTTTATGTTGTTTGCTTTTTGGGATTTGATTTCAGTGTCTTTATCTAACTTGCTGTCCATAAAGACATGGCCACTTTTATGACAAATCAGCTTAAAACTAGAAAAAAAATAATTTAATCAAACAAGATTTTGTTATTATCGCCGTGTGTACCCTTTACCACTCGCTCTTATAATTACATTGGTTTCTCTTAAGAAAGAATAATGAAACGCCTTTTCGTTGCTTCTCTTATTGGCTTATATGTTTTAGTAATGTTTTTTTTAAATAGAGCGATCAAATGGTCTTACTTGCAGTGTATAGGAAATTTGGTGCCAATATGTTTGTTTCATCATGGCCACAAAATGTGCTTTGATCAAAAAATGTGTCGCTGTCCAAATTTCCAAAAAAAAATATGGTAACTATTCTGAAAGACAGGCATGTACTCTATTCATGAGGACATTGAGGATGTACCGCTCGGGACAAGTGTAGCCACAGTCGAGAAGTGAAGCCGGTTCTTCAGACTAGTGTTCTAATCACTTGACCACCAATTTCGATCTTTCAGTGCCTGTTTAACATGATTTTCCTATCTGTTTTTAGAGGTTCCTGTGGGTTTAACTCAATGTCCTCTCTCACCTGATGTAGTCCAGCTTGTAGATCTTGTTTCATGCTTGAAGACATGATCATACATCTCATTTGTGACTTCATACTTACGTTTTCCCTTTAACTATTTGGAGAACACGAATTAGCAAACATTTGATCAGGCCGACAGTTAAATAAACTCAAAGCTGATTAAGATTCCATATCATTTTTTTCCAAAGGAAACTCTAGAAACGGCCTATATTATAGGAGACTGAATAACGAAGTGAAGTGATGTTTGCTATAGTCCTTGCTGTAGTAGTCCTGTTGATACAGAGGAACTGGTGATACGTTTCTGATAAAATTAAGAACTCCTATTTTTGCTAAGAATAAATAAAGTCCATAACAGCTCAGTCATGAGCTTCAAGAGCAGAAAACACGGATCACAAAACACATCTTGGCAAGGTCACCACACGTGAATGCCTGATAGAGCCCTACCTGGGGACTAGGATTTGAGAGAGGAGCGGCGGGAATATAAGATAATAGTTATCATTGCACGTTTTCATTATGTACATCCGTAATTATATATATATATTGCTCCTGTGTCGTTATTTAAACTGCCGTATTTTATCATAAATCACCTTGTCGTTAGCCTCATCGGTAAGTAGGAGAGCCCACAGCTCGCTTCAGAAAATGGGGCCATGTCTCAAGGAATCTCCGTGGCATTAATTCAGCAATCCCAATTATTCAATTTATTCATGAAAAAGCTTTTTTTCAATTCTCCTCTAAACAAAATTCCTTCTGTATTTCATTCATGCTTATATACACATTTGTGTGTGATTGTGTTGCCTTTGTATTGTGTCTTTGTGTGACTCTGAATGTGTGTTTGTCCTTTTGTATATATCCATATGGCTATATGCATACTGTGTGTGTATATACCAGTGCAAAAACAGGTAAAGAGCCCCGTCACGCCACATAGCGCGTAGGGAATATGATGTTAGTGACCATATTTTTTATAGACCTTCGGCACATGATTTTTGCGGTAATATTGTCAGTATTACGACCGTGCCGCTTTACTTTCGCAGAAAAAAATGCGGTACCCTTTAAAGGCTGGGTGAACCTGGAAGCCGTCGATCACTGTAGTCATTTGTAGTCCAGTTCACTAACCACTGAGCTATCGCGGCTCCCATATACCAGTGTGGTTATGTATATATCATGCTGTGTGTGTGGCCGTATATACCCGTGTGGTAATGTACATATTGTGCGTGTGTCTGTATGTATAAGCAAAGATGTGTGTCCACCTTTCTCTCAGCAAATAGGAAGATTCATCCCTGAAGACAAACTAAAGGTAAGCTTTTCACCAACAACTTACATTGACGCCAGACGTAATTTTTTTCAGATGATTACTTATATATGAGCTGACCTTGATGTGGTCACGTGCCACCTGGCAAGTTACCACCATAACGCGTTCAATCGATCAGAGAGAGGCGAAATTAATTAACGAGTGAATCCAAAGTAAAGTCACCGCTGAGCAGGAAAGTGCTTAGCCTCTGGGATGTATTCTAGTTCACACTCTGATCTGTTTATTTTCCCTTTTCACTCTTAACAGACTTGGAATAACACTTTGTGATAATGTTGTCTTATTCCACATTGCTCATTCATTGGTTAAAATAAGAGTAAACGAACAGAACTTAATTAAGAATACGATTTGTATATATTTACATTCAATCTCTCACTTGCCGAGAAGTATGCAACCGATTACATTATTATAGCAATTAAGAGTATCCTCCACGCTTTAAAATGCACGCTGTATACGGTGCTACTGTACATATTTTTTTCAATGACCAGCAGGCCATTTTATGGTTGATATGGTCGATACCACACCAGTCCGCCATACTTTTCAAGAAACAAATACTACTGAGTCTCAGATTGATATAGTTGGGTTCCCGTCATCGCTGTCTTTCATTGCCAGAGTCTGTCATTCCAAGAAGCCGGATGGACTCCGACAACCTTTTCAATAGAAGGACACAAATCTGCTTCAAGTGACATTTTATCCCCGAACTCTCAAGTCGGCAGGTAAGTATACGAACCACAATGGCACCAGATTCTCGTGGTGAACTTAAATGTGCACAAAATAAAACAAAGCACATCAGTTCACGGTTTTTTATTATTTGTATTCATCTTGCTGATTTCTTTCATTCCCAAATACAACATGTTTATGGTGCCTCTATTGTTAATTCTACATATATATAGTTCAGAACTACAACTACCTGGGACATACTATAACAAATGATGGAAAATGTACAACTGAAATAAATAAAAGAATAGGTATGGCGAAAAGTAATTTCAATGCCATGAAAAATATACTAACATCAAAACAAATAACACCAGCGCTAAAACTAAGAATAGCAAAATGTTACATCTTCTCAATATTCCTGTATGGTGCAGAAAAATGGACATTAGACAACAAAACAGAACAGAAAATTGAAGCCTTTGAAATGTGGATTTATAGAAGAATAGGTAGAATTTGACGGAAAGAAAAGAAAACAAACGAGGAAGTTTTAAAACAACTAAAAATGAAAAGAGAACTACTAAACACAATTATAGCAAGATAAATGAAATTTTCGGGTCATGTTAAAAGACACAACAGCCTAATAAAAGTAATATTGGAAGGGGAAAAAACAAGGTAAAAGAGGCAGAGGCAGACCAAGACTAACATGGACGAGTAACATCAAAAAATGGACAGGTCAGCCTATGACAATCTGCACCATCAAGGCAAGAGACAGTTGAATGGCGCTCCATGGTAGCCAACCTTCGATGCGGAGACGATATCTCAATGATGATGATGATTGTTCATTAAAACTGATTAGGAGAAGTTTCATCTTAACGGGAACAATTCCGTTTACAGTTTGAATCGTTCACAAAGTGCCACATCTCCAAAACAAACATTTTCTATTTAGCAAATTCACAAAAATTGTGTAATTTTTTTTTTCGTTCGCCAGTTTTGACCTCTGACGATGTCCCTAGAAACTAGGAACTCAATTTTGCGTGTTAATCCATTTTTCCTTGGCAGCCATGGGCACAGGGGTCCCTCACAGCACAGGCAGATAACTCCGTCTTGGGAGGTATTCATATTTTTTTCCGTCGATGAGTAATTGACATTTCAAGCCGGGTCTCGCTGCTGAGACCCAGGGGTGGTTGCCGGAAAGAGAAATCATAAATAAAAATCCCAACTAGCGCAGCCGGGATTTGAACCCACAACCTCTCTGTCTGGACCAACCAGTCCCCCAATGTAAATTAAGAGCGTATAAGTTTCAAAACACGTGTGGTGGTCGTTAATTGAAATAATCTGAGTTTATGTTATATTCTTCTTGTGCTCTGACTTATAGTGTGAACTTGATTGGTTTGGCCTTCTTGTATTCGTAAACATACTTCTGTTGTAACTATAACACAGATGTAAACAGATTCATTGACAAACCTTCTAGCAAATTTATGGGAAATGGCCACTCCACCATAGTTCTACTCTTTTATTAACAACACAACAATAATATGAAAATTGTCTCCTTAACATTTCTTCCGAATTTTTGTCATATCTCTAACAGTTGGAACTCCACTTCAGTTTGGGCATTCAGTCTTTCCTAACAGAATCTTCTGACTCATTCTATCTACCTCTGATTTTATCCCAACGTCTTCTCTTTCACTATCTCTGGCATACTCTAAATAAATTCTGCTCTACAAATATTACTAAACCTCACTAGTTTTTCCTGCGGTCCAGAACGTTTTGGTGTTATGTCTACCTGCTTGGAGCGCTGGACTGAAAAAGCTGACACCGTTTTGGAAAAAAATGGAAGAAAGAACACAAGCGAAGAACATACAGCAACATAGATAATGAAATACGCAAAATGGGCAAAAAGTCAAGAGAAGAATGACCAAAGGTGTCCATAAATCGAAAATATGGAAAGTAAATACGATTTAAAAGGGATGCACACAGAAATAAAGAGAATGACTAGTAAAAATAAAAAAAGCCACAGTAAGTGGATATTTTGCAAAAAAATAGGAAAAATGCTAACAAATAACAAAAACACAATCAGTAGATGGCAGGGATATATAACTGAATTATTGTATAACGAAAGAGGCCAGAAACAAATTATACAATGTACATCTGGTAATATAATCTTAAAATCGGAAGAGAAAAACGCAATACAAACAAGAAAAAATGGAAAAGCAGCAGGACCTGATAAAATACGGATAAGATAATAAAGGCACTAGATGATTTGGCATTGAAGTGATCACAGAAATATGCAGCTACATAAACCATACCGGATACATACCAAATGAACTAAAAACATAAACATTCATTGTATTGCCTAAAAAGAATGGTGCAGTTGAATGCAGTGATTTTAGAACAATAAGTCTAATGTGTAAAGTAAAAAAAATCTTGATAAAAGTTATACAAGGAAGGATTCAAAATTAAATCAATATGAAATTAGAAGAACAACAATTTGGATTTATGAAAAAACAGTAGAACTGCCTTATTCTTCATGAGGACATTTATCGAAAAGTACACAGAGGTAAACAAATCAATATATGCCTGCTTCATAGACTGCACAAAAGCTCTTAATAGAATTAACCATATACAAAGTATAGACTGCCTAAAAGATATGTATCTAGAAGACACAGACATACGACTAATATATAATTTATGCTGGGGGAAAACAGCAATAATTAAAAAAAATAACAAAGAGATCTCCACACTTATTGATATACAAATTGGAGTAAGAAAAAGATGCATCCTATAACCAAGCTTGTACAATCTATACACTGAGCAAATATTTAAAAACATCACAGAGATCCCAGGCCTAAACATTCATGGAACGATAACTATTAACCTAAGATATGCTGATGATACTGTATTACAAGCAAAAAACCTAACGATCTGCATCATATACTTAATTAAATAAACATGATAATCAAAAAATACGGATTATATATGAATATAAAAAAAAGAATAAAATTATGATCATAAACAAAGATAATTCTCAAAATCTACAAACGGAGATCAAAATTGAAGGAATAGACTTGGAGAAAGTCACAGCTACAACTAACTTGAACTTACTATATCCAGTGATAGAAATGTACAACTGAAATAAACAAAAGAATAGGAATGGCAAAAAGTAATTTTAATGTCATGAAAAATATACCAACATCAAAATAAATAATACCAGGGCTAAAACTGAGAATAGCAAAATGTTATATCTTCTCAACATTCCTGTATGGTGCAGTAACATGGATATTAGACAAGAAAACAGAACAGAAAATTCAAGCCTTTGAAATGTGGATGTAGAGAAGATTAGGAAGAAATGGATGGAAAGAAAAGAAAACAAAAGATAAAACAATTGAAAAGAGAACTACTAAACACAATTCAAAATAAACAAATGAGATTTTCGGGGCATGTTAAAAGACACAGCAGCATACAAAAAGTAATCTTGGAAAAAAAATACAAGGTAAAAGAGTCAGAATCAGACCAAGACAAACGTGGACGAGTAACATCAAAAGATGGTTAACATTAAGTCAGTCTATGACAACCTGCGCCATTAAAGCAAGAGACAGAATGGAATGACGCTCCATGATGGCCAAACTTCGATGCTGAGACGTCACTCAAAGATGATGATGACAGCAATGAGGCTGTTGGTTTCTTATCCTGACACAAGCAGTTAACTATGATTCACAGGTTTCTTTCAGCTTAGGTGCTGTCTGGAGTAAATCGGACCCTACACACATGGGAAAAACACTATATGAAATCGGGTATGAGTTGTATTCGAAAAATAACACAAAATAAGTGGTTTGGACTCACAACTGAGTTATTGACAAATAACATTCCTTAAGAATCATTTGCAACTAAGCGCTACAACAAAATATAAAAGAGAATATAATATAGAAGATTTCTTAAAACAAGTAATTATCGATGTTGTACATGCAACACAAGTTACTATTGCGCAAACTGAAATGTATGTTAATGAGCACTCCCTTTTTTCTATCTCTCTCCCTCTCTCTCTCTCTCTCTCCCTCTCTCTCTCTCTCACTCTCTCTCTCTCTCTCTCTCTCTCTCACACTACGCTGTTGGGCAAGAGAGAACAATGAACTTAGGAAATAAAAGGAAATAAAATAATGGTCAATTTATAAAGAATCCGTTTAACCTTCAGTTTACCTTAATCTGATTTCGTTATGTATATTTTAGTAGGAGCTTTCACACTGCAAGATTTTTGCATTGTTGGAAAACTGTAGCCTATTTGCGAAAAAAAATAATGTGCCCGCCGACTATTCGACCCGGGTTTGGATGTCGTTCGCGGAAATCGAGGTTTGCAGAGATATGTCCTGTTATCCACCCAGCCACCAGTTAAAAAAGAGACAAGATTTCACACTCTGGAAAGCTCGAGGAATTTTGCTACCGCTACGGATTTCGTGCTGATGGCGACACTAGTCAGAAGTGTCAAGTCAAATACTCTGTGGCAATAATTGCGTAGTCTGATTCACATCTCATGCCTTTAATTTTATCTTTTTTTCTTCTATTTATATTCTGATTCTGGTCTCACTTTCGCCACAGATAGATATTGGTAAAAATATATGTAAAAATATATATGTACAAAATGTTACTGTAAAAATATATGTATAAAATATATGTGTAAAAATAGATATGTATAAAATATATGTGTACAAATATATTTATAAAATATATGTGTACATATATATGTATTAACTACTAAAAACAATTAGAACAAGACAAATGAAATTTTTGGGCACAACAGCATAATAAAACGTAATATTGGAAGGGAAAATACAATGTAAAAGAGGCAGAGGCAGACCAGGACTAACATGGACGAGTAATATAAAAAAATGGACAAGTCAACCTATGACAATCTGCACCATCAAAGCAAGAAACAGAGTGGAATGGCATTCCATGGTAGCCAACCTTCGATGCGGAGACAGTACTAAATGACGATAATAATGATGAAATATATATGTATAAAATATATGTGTAAATATATATGTATAAAATATATGTGTAAATATATATGCATAAAATATATGTGTAAAAATACATGCATAAAATATATGTGTAAATAAATATATGCATAAAATATATGCATATATTGATACATATCATATTATTCTTTGCTTGTTCTTAAGATCCTTATCCTACATCAGGTTGTTATCTGGACAACGAATAATCATGACACTCATCCTAAAAATTATTCAGGTCTTGTAAAAGTTAACCTATACGACAAGCATTCTTTTGCTGGCCATCTTTTAGTTCCTTCTTATATATAAATGAAGAGGTCGATAGTAAATTGCTGTCATTGTACCGGGTGGACGCGTAGGTATACGCAACTGTGGACGCGTAGGTATACGCAACTGTGGACGCGTAGGTATACGCAACTGTGGACGCGTAGGTATACGCAACTGTGGACGCGTAGGTATACGCAACTGTGGACGCGTAGGTATACGCAACTGTGGACGCGTAGGTATACGCAACTGTGGACGCGTAGGTATACGCAACTGTGGACGCGTAGGTATACGCAACTGTGGACGCGTAGGTATACGCAACTGTGGACGCGTAGGTATACGCAACTGTGGACGCGTAGGTATACGCAACTGTGGACGCGTAGGTATACGCAACTCAGTTAAAGTTTAAAAAAATATGTTATCAGCATAATGCCTGGAGACAGTCACCGAATGGGGATGTCTTCCTAGTTCTGACATATCATCATCATCATCATCATCAAGTACCGGGCCTACTGGCGTAGGTGATCATGTCTCTCCACAACTTTCGATCTCAACAGTTCTTTATCATTTCTCTTGTTGACCTTCCGCCAAGCCTTCTCTTAAGCTGTCTAGTATTTTTTCTCTTTGCTTCCCTCTATCTCTTCGCCCCTCAATTGTTCCAATTGTTACAATATATTCCAGCTGTTCTCATTACATGGCCAAAAAATGATGATTGTTTCTTCCTAATATTGGAAATTTGCACTCTTTTTGCTTGACCTCTTCCAGAACATTTTCATTGCTCTTCTTAGCTGTCCATGGTTTTCTCAACATTCTTCTGTAAAACCACTTTTCTACAGACTCCAGTGATTTTCTTGTCGGTTGTCCTATTGTCCACGATTCACATCCATATGTTAAGACTGGCTCTACATAGCATTTAAGAACTCTTTTTCTTGTTTCTATTGTCAAAAATGGATTGCATCGTATCTTCCTCATTTTCTGGAAAGCTGCTTTTGCCTGAGCCATTCTGCATCTCACCTGTTTTGTACATCTTCCGTCTGAGGTTAACAAAGTTCCCAGATATTTAAATTCATTAACTGCTTCAATATTCTTCCACTTGTCTTTATTTTGCACCGAGGTGATGTTTTTTTCTGTGTTGTTACAATTACTTCTGTCTTTTTCTGACATAAGCTAAGTAGAAATCTGTAGGTAACCGTCTGTTGTTGTTACCTTGACCAAGACCAGTGGCCGAAGTATAATTGTGATCTGTCTTCCTTTCAGTAAAGCCGCTACAAATATGTTTATGTTTATATTTTTCAAACACTAACAAGCTAAGAATCGCCACAACAATCATCATTTTTTGGCCATGTAATGAGAAGAGAACAACTGGAATATATTGTAACAAGAGGAAAAATTGAGGGACGAAGAGCTAGAGGGAAGCAAAGAGAAAAAATACCAGACAGCTTAAGAGAATGGCATGGCAGATGGTCAACAACAGAAATGATAAATAACTGTAGAGATAGAAAGTTGTGGAGAGACATGATCACCTACGCCAGCAGGCCCGGTACTTGATGATGATGATGAACAAGCTACGTTTCCCTACAGTTAAACTTTTCACAAACACCATCCTAAGAAGAGAGATATTTCATAATAAATCTGGCCCAAATTAATTTTATACAACACTCTACATAATAATCACATAATCAAAAGTTATTATAATTATGACATTTCTTACATTACTTCTCCCCATTTCTATTACCTTTCAGTGACAATAAAAAAGCACAGTGTTCTTGTCTTTGCTCCGTTGTGTGTGTATCATAGGTAGCGCTTGTATTTTATTGAAACATCGTCTTAAAACCCTGTCTCTCTCCTGTGTAAACTAAAGGTTCCCTCCACGCTTTGCTAGGATAATGAGAAATATATTTTTGGGGACCATATTGTTCTATGATCATGGCAATCACGTTTTGAGTGATATGGTAGGTATAACGCCAGGCCGCCTTTGATTCTCAGAAAATTTTCTGGTATATTTTTAAAGACTAAGTAAACCCGGGGGACTTGTCGTTCGGTTATATCCCCCACTCCTAGAAATCAAACTCAGGCTCTTTTGAACAAGAGGCGGGCGCACTAACCACTTAGCCACCGAATCTAATTTACCTCTGGAGGCGTGCCTACAAGCACCAGAGCTGGAAGTTGTGAGTGACCCACAGCTGATGGCTTGCGCCAGGATCGGTGAACCAAAACTATCCAGACCCTGTTCCACCTCTCCGCGGTGCCTCCAGTAACAGACTAACCTGTCTAGTCTGGCCAAGCGTGCAGGGATCGAAGAGGGAAGACAACCCGGTACTCAAAAATGTCGTGCGAAGTCGGATGTGTTGGGCCGAAAGGCGCAAATATAACAGTTATACTGCAAACCACAACACAACGCAGACATGTCCACTACGTCCTTGTAAGGGCGGATGATGAAGAGGAATAGTCTAGTCTACTACGATACTCTAGAATACTTTAGTCATCGGGCGAACGCAACCAACCAATTTACCCCTAAACCTGAGAGCTCTCTGAAGAATGATGCTTTTGTAATGTGATCGTTTTCCACATCAACATCATCAGATCTGTTATTTAGATCTTCATAAAATACTCTAGGGACAATCACCCGGTTCTACAGAGTAACGATAATAAGTAACAACATGTATTATGCACAAAAGACTGAACTCCGCTGCATCGGAAATTGCGGCTGCTCAGCTACTAAGATTCCGGTAACCGGGGATTAGTTCAGTGCAGATTAAAAATACGAAACTTTTAATTCCAGTTGAATTAGGACAAGGGTCAAATTAACTCTAGCTTAACAAAAATACAATGACGTCATTAGATGATGGATTCTATTTTTGTCGAAAGTGATCCATGTGACACACATTTAACTTTTGTCGTCAAGTAGAAAAAAGCAATCGGAGGTGACAAGGCAGATAGTTGAAGGGAAATAATGGGCGTTTGTCGATGTAGAACGGTTAAGTTACATTTATAACGCCGAAGTTCATGCATATCTATGGCAGATAGTTGAAAGGAAATGTTAATGGGCGTTGGTCGACGTAACGGTAAAGTTACATTTATAACGCCGAAGCTCATGCATATGTATGTCAAATAGTTGAAGGGAAGTGTTAATGGGCGTTGGTCGATGTAAGGGTTAAGGTACATTTATAACGCCGAAGCTCATGCATATGTATGTCAAATAGTTGAAGGGAAGTGTTAATGGGCGTTGGTCGATGTAACGGACACTTATAACGTTGATGTTTTATGTTGTTGTTGTTGTTGTTGCGTTCTCCAGCTTTCAACTCTACCGAAGTCCCTAGAGACTAGGAACTGAATTTTGCATGTTAATCCATTTTTCCCTGGCAGCCGTGTGCACAGGGGTCCCTCGCCGCACAGGCAGATAACTTCGACTTCGAAGGTACTTATGTTTTTTCCGTCGATGAGTAACTGACGTTTCAAGCCGGGCCTCGCTGCTGAGACCAGGGGTGGTTGCCGCAGAGAGAAATCATAAATAAAAATTCCAACCGGTGTAGCCGAGATTTGAACCCACAACCTCTCTGTCCCGAAGCCGGCGACTTGCCTTGAGACCAACCAGTCCCCCGTGGACTTGGAATATGAGGAAACTGCAACAAGGAACACTTTTCATGCATAGCCGTCAATGGCTCCAGCCACCCATCCACCATACATCGGAAGCCCGCGTCCTCCTGAAAATGATGATCGTCATATTTCTTTTAAAATGTATAGCGCTCGATGATGCTAGGCCATCGCTGTTGACGCCAATTCCGAACATATACACACACAGTCGTCAGACTATCCCTGTCGCACATCAAACAATAGACCGTAAGATTAGTGTACGGCCGGTTTAGGGATCTACGATGAGCCACTACGATGACGTAGCACTCACAACAATGTCGCACGCTTAGCAATGACGCGCCCTTTAGATTCCTGATTACTCTAGTGAATGCAGCCCACAACGAACAAAACACGGTGCAAATTCCCCAAAGAGATAAAACTGCGGCTGACGAAGCATTTCACATTAATGAGTAACATGTAAATAAATTTCGCCAAGCAAATCCAACAACGGTCATGAACAGCACCAATGTGACGTAAAGCGCAGAACAAGTCTAGACGGTGGAAGGTCGCATTCACTACACTTGATTTGTCGAAAATGGAATATTGCCGGCGTGCGACACCGCTTTATCGGCGCAGATGTAATAAGTAGATCATCATTTTGACTTTCACGCACAGAAGTGCAATGGAGAACCGAAATTAATCAGACACCGAATGCACTTTCTGCAGTGATCGAGAGAACGTGGACTAGATCCGCCATCTTGGAAACGGAATGATGTTTATGTAAATCTATGAGAGTTGAAGAGAAATCTCAATGGGCGTTGGTCGATGTCGGACATTCATAACGGTAATGGTTGTGTAAATCTATGAGAGATGAAGTGAAATCTCAATGGGCGTTGGTCGATGTCGGACATTCATAACGGTAATGGTTGTGTAAATCTACGAGAGATGAAGAGAGATCTCAATGGGCGTTGGTCGATGTCGGACATTCATAATGTTAATGTTTATGTAGATTTAATTCAAATGTATTTTTTTAAGCGATCGGGTCATTTTTCCTTCAGTAACCTTAAACCTCATACATATTTCAGATAAATTGTCTCGTCTTATCAGATACTTATATAAAATGTGGGCATTGTGTTCACGTTATGCTTGCGAGAGAACCGTGATAGTTACAAAGGTAAAAGTGCAGGTTGAACATGGCTGTTGGCATGTGGAAATATCAGTAACATTTCTATAATAATTGAAAATTACATGGAAATAAAATCAAAATTTCTCAAGCGACCGTCATGCAGTCCAACAGAGTTCGTGCACTTTGATGTAATCATTATTAGTTGTTATCAAGAGATCGAAATGCAGCGTTGATGATTTTATACACAAACTGAGAAACTTAAAACCGATCCATATAATAGAGAGAAATAGAAATACATTTATAATGTTGCATATCTGAATTAAATATTTACTTATGCAACATAAAAATGGATACAGCACATTATTTTCGTCAATAAATTAAACGGTTCCTCGGTAAACGCAATACGTTTGGTAATATAAAGATGCAAGAAATCATGCACATATAAAGCTTTCTATGTTTGCCAGAGCTATCTAGTTGGTGAAGTCTACTGTCTCCTACCCACAATGCAACAGCTATTATTGTGTTATATTTATCTCAATGGGAAAAAAATGTTGAATCGATAAGTGGGAAACAGTGGGTGAATTAAAAACTCAGGTCGCTTACTGCTGCTAAATGTTACAGCTTTTGACGTCAGCTGCTGCTAAATGTTACAGCTTTTGACGTCATCTGCCGCATGTACAGACTACAGTAAACTCCTGATCTAAATATGGCTATGGGACATGAAGAGGCAGTCGTTCCGTTACAGTGAGGAGTACAGAATAGTAGAAGTATTCAACAACTGTAGGGGAAGCTAGAAAACTCATTTTAGAAACGATCTCATGGCGCCCTCATGGGTAATCATCCCCTGTAAAAGTTAAGTATTAAAAATATAACGATATGAAGAGGGTTGCGATTAATGCAATATATATATATATATATATATATATATATATATATATATATATATATGAATTAAAAATAACACAAGAGTTCAGAAACTTCAGAAAGAAAACAAGAAATTTAATTTTAGAGACGAAATCATTGCAGTCAGGGCACTCTCATAAAGTGTTCAGTTGCTTTTCTAAATGTTATTGTAGTTATTGAAACGATTGGCGGTTCTGAGCTCTGGTTGTTCATACAAAAAACGATATAGAATGTCCTTACTAAGGACGATCTTGTCAATTAAAGGCTGAGGAAACTGAAGAGTTCATTTATTTAAGTTTGGCCTGTTATTTTCAGAAGATCTTATTTTAATCACTCGACATTCCATTGCATGACAATATTGGTAGTAGAACTTCCACTTTATATATATATATATATATATATATATATATATATATATATATATATATATATATATATGTATATACATATACTTGAGCATAGAGCGAATGTGTCTAGTTATGTTTAATGTATAGATGACATTTCTATCTCTCCACATAGCTTTGTCATGGATCACTGATGATCTGGCCGAGGTATTTCTCTCTATATTCTTTTCTTAATTTTTATCTGATTGTCTCACTTCTCTCTCTCTCTCTCTCTCTCTCTCTCTCTCTCTCTAATTGCATTTATCTTCATATATAATTATAAATTCATATGTCTCTCTCTTCTTCACTTTCTCTATTTATGTCTCCAATTTTTTTCTTTCCCTTCTTTTCCCCTCCTCTTTCTGTATTTTGTTCTCCCACCTGTTCGCATTCTTCTGTCATTTCCTATCATCTCCTATTACTTCATTTATCTCACCCTCTTCACTTTCTCTCTCTTCCGTCAACTAATATAACTTTCATTTCTTATTCTCACTTTTCCACTCTCTCTCATTTTCCCTTTATACCATTCATTTCTATCTCTCTCTCTTCGATACTCTCTGGCTCTCTTAGTCCCTCTCTCTTTCTCAACACAACTCTTCACCATGCCCAATCAAGATTGTCAACCCTTCACATTTCATAATTTCCCGTATGATCTTCACTGCGCATAGCAAGCACACCACTTGTAAAACCGCTGCTATCATTAAGTCTCAAAAGGCTAAATGATTTAACACTTCATCGACTGCTCCATTTGGGAAGATCAGATTAGCTCTCGCTGTAATTCCCTGCTGAGATTCTCCATCACTCATGGTGAATTTGATGATTAAAGAACGTTTTTACTAATCCTTTGATATTACATATTCAAATTACGTGTATTGAAATAATCCTTTTAGTTTTGGTGACAATTTTTGCTGCTTGGAGAATTCATCTTGAACCTTCAAATCTGGCGACTGAAGCCAACGAAAGCGATTAGTTTGTCATTCGTAGCTGACTGCAAAAGTTAGGCCATTCCTAGCTGACTGCAAAAGTTAGGCCATTCCTAGCTGAGTGCAAAAGTTAGGCCATTCGTAGCTGACTGCAAAAGTTAGGCCATTCGTAGCTGACTGCAAAAGTTAGGCCATTCGTAGCTGACTGCAAAAGTTAGGCCATTCCTAGCTAACTGCAAAAGTTAGGCCATTCGTAGCTGACTGCAAAAGTTAGGCCATTCGTAGCTGACTGCAAAAGTTAGGACAAGTGAACATGAATTGATGTCGATTCTATATGACCCCCACCGTGTTGGTTCCACAAATAAAATAACAAGTTTGACCACAGGAATAGTGATTGACATATGACAGTAAAGTAGGTATCAAATATTCCTTGAGTTAGTCGGATGCATTTGGCCGAATGGCGCAAATATTACAGTAAACTGTCAACCAACCCAAAAACTAAAAACCGAACTAAATTAAAGCGCTGCAAATGACATTAGTAAAAGCATTATGTGTGCAACAGGAGAATACGAGTATTTGATTCTTCTTCCTCTTCTTCTACCTTTTAGCTCCCAGTGGAGCATAGGTCTTCAACAAACACTTTCCAAGTCGTTCTGTTTTTTGCAATTCTTTTAAGATCATTCCATGTCTTCCCCATCATCTTCATCTCTGCTTCGATCTGTCTTCTCCAAGAATTCCTTGGTCTTCCTCTTTGTCTTTTCACCTGGGGATTCCAAAAAAAGGGCCTGTTGTGTAGAGTATTTGATTAGTTTTCAGTTAATTTTCCTCATTATACATAATAGTGAAGGCCTTTTTAAAAAAACCAATTTGTAATATAATTATACTATAATGATAATATTGTTTTAATGTATTTTTTAGTCAGTGATTGCCCACCGCGCCAGAAACACGTCAGAGTAAAATAAAAGCCGGACATATAAACACATTTAAAAGATTAAATAGGAAGATAAAAGGAGCAAACGCTGAAATATATTTTCTCGGTGGGGTTAATATTTTTTTTTTCTATTCGGGAAAAAAATTAATCTGTACTTTACGTGGGGACATCTTTCAGCGCTCGGTCAGTATACTCAGCTTTACAGTAAATATCTCAGCAGGCCTCTATAAACGACGTAGTGTCATAACGGATTTTTTAAATATTTATTATTAATGACGCTAATATAAAGCAACAGAAAAATAGCAAAGTACCAAAAGTTCGCATTCCGTACAAACACCGGGATTCGGAATGCGTCCTTCATTTGAAACAGCTGACAGGATCAATGGTTATCTACCCTTCTGTAAAGTCTTGAGAACCATCGGGAGAGAAAGTTTTGGGCAGGGCTCCCCTCCCCCTTCAAAAAAAATGTGATAAAAAAGTTGAGTCTTTGCCACAGTAGTGGCGTTGCGTTGAGGAATGTGAAGGGCATAAAGGGTGGTAATCCCGCTGACACACTCTGAGGGACGAAAATTACTATATAATATAGTCATAATAAATAGGTAAAGCAGTTCTTAGAGCACAATATATGCACTGCTCTGGGCGCTGCAATCCACAAATTTGCCTTCCCCCTTGCGCTAGCAGTCCACGTTGTACCGCTGGTGTGCACACTACTACATGACAGTAATGCTCTTGGATAACTTCCCCCTTGCGCTAGCAGTCCACGTTGCACCACTGGTGTGTACTACATGACAGTAATGCTCTTGGATAACTTTCCCATTCAGTAAAACCAAGAAATGTAAACGGAACATGCTTCAGTTGACCTAAGTATTGCCATAAATAATTACGCTCTTCATCACGTATTGAACAGATTATTATAGACTATATTTACTAATAGACTAAGAAGTGTGACTAAACGGAACATGATTAAGTAGACCTAAGTATTTCAATAAATAATTGATCTCTGCATCACGTATTGAACAGATTATTAGAGAATATATTTACAAAGACTAAGAAATGTGACTAAACGGAACATTTGACTAAAAGGAACATGATTAAGTAGACCAAAGTATTGCCATAAATAATTAAGCTCTTCATCACGCATTGAACAGATTATTACAGACTATATTTACAGCATTTTCTCATTATTTGGGGTCAGCGGGGGATGGAGGGGAGGGACTTGTGGGACAGGAAAATAAAAGCCGCTTATCCAATTAATTGGCCGTGAGATTTTCGGCTCTGAGTTTGTATTAATGGATTATATCATTCGCTATTATCTGATGACGTGACTATGAGAAAAGAAACATTACAATAGAATAAATAACAACTTATTAGTGGTGATGAGTACAAGTACCGTTATAGTTATCGTGTTCAATGGCTCATATTGGCAACAGGTTGAAGAGCCCTGATCTGTTCTCCCCTCCAAAAAATAGGGAATTTGTAGTATCAGAACTCCATCAGCCACATACTTGCAGTTGTTCCTGTGAAAGTCATCGGGAGGTGGACGAATTTTCTCGACTTTTGGTTCACTCCAGGAAACACGTGACTGGTAAAACATTAGTCGGCCGGAAGAACTAAGAAGGGCGAGAAAAGTCAACAGAACTGTATGCATTACTCGCCTTATCAAGGCCGGCCAAGAAATCTATCCTGAAAGTAAAGTCTACTTTGATCAAATTAAGCCTTGAAACAATTGAGACAATGCGAATTATTCGAAACGTAAAACGTTGTTTTCGTAATGGATTCATGTAATTTTAAATTCTGGCTTTATCCCACGATTGAAATGAAGAATTACATTGCAGTGTTGAGAAGGTCTTGAGTTAGGAAAATGTACAAGGAAATCTTTGTGATTTATTGGACTGTTACTATTCTAGCCGTGTTGAGAAGGTCTTGAGTTAGGAAAATGTACAAGGAAATCTTTGTGATTTATTGGGTTGTTACTATTCTAGCAGTCTATGAGCTACTGAACTTTAGTACAATTATGTGTCATAATATATGTAAATGTGTACACCTCTTGATGATAATAACAAATATTACAATTATCTGTGTCTTCTGGTGTGTTCGTCTAATGACTGCCTCTCTTCACCATCCGACCGCAAATGAACGTTAAAGAGCGCAAATATATTGTGTCGAATCTTGTTTTGCAGCTAGCTTAAACCTACGGCTTTCGGTGCGATACCAACTTTGGCATTACATTAATTGGTAACGTGTTGTCTCACTTGTCGATGCTGCCCTTGGACAGACTGATTTGGTTTACTTTCTGGGTCTCCATGGGAAGATGTGGACAAACTTTTGTTCGCTAATTTTGAGTAAGCAGTCAGCTTTGAGTCGCTGACCACAATCAGTCCAGGTGTTGTCCGGAGCCCAGGAATGATTATTAATGAGAAGAAATTCACCGGCGAGACATTTGTTTTCTGCGACATGAGGCAGGCAGCGAAGTGAGTCTTCATTGGCATCCTCTCGGGCAGAAGTCACAGATCTCGACGATTGAAGATTTGCTGCTAGTTCTTGTAGTTATTGCTTGTTTCTTAGTCCCATGGTTGAGACTTTCTTAGGGATTGTTCTGCATAGCGATTCTCTTTGTTTTTCCTTGTTTTCTTTAACCAGATGGGTTTCCGCGTGAATTCCATTCCTGATGAGGAAGTGATCGATGTAATACCTATACACGCTTCTTATGAAGCTCTACACGTATTCTTCTTTAGTTTCGAATCTTATCAGGTTATTTGAAATGTATTCTCTCCAACTTATGTTAGGTATTCTTCGGAGACATTTGTTTTCAATGACATTCAATTTCCTATCTATATTATTGGTGAATGCTTTCACATCCATAGGGCAGTGGTGTCACACAGGAGTTTAACAATTTAAGACTTTTTCATTTACTGAGAACTTTGGGTATCCAAATTTTCGCCAGTTTGTTAAAAGCGTTTTATGTTAGTGCGATGTGTGTTATGTTTGCTTATGGAATGTCTACATCTCTGAACATGGTGTTGCCTAGGTAGGTAACATTTGTAACCGATTTTATAAAATGTCATTGCTAATTGTTACATCAGAGACTAGGTTGGTAATATTCGGGGCTTTCGTTTTGTTTGATTGGACACCTTTTTGACCAGAAACGTGAAATCGTTCGTGATCCATCAGTATAGACATCATCGGTATAGGTTTCATTGAGTAGGAGTTTATGGCTTCGATAGCGATGGTGTTTAGTACAGAGGTCAGCGAGATTCTCTTTGCTGAAGGGTCAGAGAGTGCGGTCTTAACTGTGGGGCACGAGATTCACCAGCAACAATGGTTGTTCGTTCTCTCGAATCTTTTCTTGTTCTCATTACTTTTTCCAATTCTGGGAAGTTTCCCCTCTGTCTTTTGGTTTTCCACCCACTGGAAGCATCTTTAATGTTTTAGGGAGTCGTTTTATGTGCGGCAAATTGCTATCAAGGCACCTACTGGCTGGTTTATTGCTGTCTGTAGCTACTTTTGTCCTGTATTTGAGTCTGAGCTCATTTCGTCTAAGCTCCATTGACATTACCCGTAGCTACCGCTAGAGGTACCGCGTATCCGTAAAGGTACATGTTGCTGTTTCGGCAATGATTGACAGAGCTTGGTTTTGGATTTTATCCATTCTGGCTTTATTGGTTTGTTTCAGTAAAGTCATATTCTACGTTGACATAGTCTATTTTTTCCGCCCATGAAGGCTTTCTACAACATGATCATGTTTAGAGGCCCCATTCACTTCCTCGTATCTATCTAAGGATTTTGTTGAGCCCTCAGCAGCAATCAGATAGCTTCTTCGCGTAGTTGATCCAAATCAGTCTTAGGTCTAGGGTTAAAGCCAAGAAGACGGTAGATTGCACCGTTCATATTGCTTGTTTGCTTGGTTTTTAATTTTCATATTTATTTTGACGATATGACCTCTGCTGAATACCATGCCTATCATTTTGTTGGCGTTTAGCTGAAAGCCTCACTTGTGTACTCACTTGGCCAACAGGTCTATTTGCCTCTGGAAGTTCTTGTAGTCGTGGGGTAGGTTTTTTTTTCCGACCTCCATATCGCGGCATCATCTGCGAACTGGGATAACCCATTCTTTATATCAGTGAACTAATCCCCCAAATCGTTGACCATTACAATAGAAGTGGTTGATGATATTACTGATCCCGTTTTCCTGTTCGAAGCTGTCTGACAGTTCGTTGTTTACGATGAACCGTGGAAAGGGCCAATCTGTTATAAATGTCTCCACATCTTTTTAAATCCTCCGGAAGGTACCTGCCTTCTTGATTTTGTACAACGCCCCCTTTCTTCAGGATTCATCATAGGCCCTCCTCACATCCAGGAAGATGGCAACAGTTTTTTTTTTTTTCACTCCGTCTGGAAGCCAATCTTTGCTTGTATACTATCTTCCACAGTTGCTTAACAGATTTTCTGTAATGATGAAGCAAGCTTGTGTCGGGCTGTATAGGGAATGTTTCTCTCGATGAAACTGTATGCGTTTATTAACTATAATTTTCAGTATCTTTTCCATGTGTAACTTTAGAAATATGGGTCTGCACGAGCTCGTTTTGTGCGTCTCTTTCTCTGGTTTCAATTTGGATATAATAATAGTTGCTTCCATTTCCATGGAACTTTGCCTGAGTTCCAGATCTGATTAAGTAGGTGATCTATGCTGCCTATTACTGGTGTAGGGACCTCATTCAGAGTAGCATAGATCAGAATGTCCTTCCCGGTTATTGTTATTGTTATTGGCTATGGAAGGCCTCGGTCTCACAGCAAACGAATTAAAATCCATAATTGCTCACCCGCCCGTGCCAGTGGAATCATCCGAATTACTAACTCATCTCCCAAACAAAGAAAGGTAACTGTAGTCCCCATCGTAGCAGTCTCAGCTCACGCCAAAAGACATAAGGCGAAACCGCGCAGAAAGTGAACACAGCCAACTCTTCCCCGTCATACGATATCATCATTCATCGTAAACAAGCGGGATATCGAAGCAGGATCAAAACGGATGAGACACACAGCTCACGGTGTGCACAGAGCACTTAACTCAGTAGCTCCTGCAACAAGCCGGACTTGGAATATGAGGAAACTGCAAGAAGGAACACTTTTCATACATAGCTTTCAATGGTTCCCGCCGCCTATCCACCATATACCATGGGAGTTTACGTCCTCCCGAAAATGATGATCGTCGTAGCACTTTATGATGTTAGGCCATCATTGATGACTCCAATTCCAAATATATAGACACACAGTGGTGGCAAGTTATCATTTCCAATCCAACAGAAGCCACATGGCCTGTAGTTAGCAAAAACACAATTGATGATGTTCTCCGATTCCTTCTTGTAGCTGCCGCCACACGATTCTGATGTCTCATTAACTTGGACATCATTCAAGAACAATGTCAGATGAACATTCCATAGATATGGCTTTGCTGATGAAGTGCTTGGTGCAACAATTGTATCAATCATAATGGAGGCTCCTGGTATGTGTTCATTAATATCACAGACGGCACATGATGTTATATTCAGAATTTCTTTCAGGGTTGTAAATACGTGGCACACACATGGAGAGTGGTTTGTGGTCACAGTAATCCCATTAAATTCTAGGGTAGCATGGCATAGCTGTTTCAGAACAACACAATCCTGTGATGTTTTCTGTGTTCGCTATAAAACTGCTGCTGCTACCCAATCCTGACCAATTATAGGTGTGGACATTATTCACTTGCAATGACAAAACTGCTTTGTTTACATCATAAACCTCCGGAAGCGAATCATCTATGGGACCAATAGTACAATTTATTCTTCCATCGGGGATATCTTCATTGAGTCCCCAAAAAAAAAAAAGTTCTTTGGTTAAAAAGCACATATGCTTCCGAGTTAAACACAAAATGAGCCCACTTCATAGATTCAAAATGATCCTTGCCAATGCCATCCGTTTGCACAAGTTAGGTCCTTAGCTACCAATGTCACAAACTAAGCCATGAAATTAACGACTTTATCTACAGCGAAGGTTAACGAACTGTGAACAAACATTTATGTTCAAACCCCTGAATACATTTTCAAAAATCTGCCAACTCGCTGCAATAACATTTATCGTGGTATTCAAAGTAAACATTGCTTAGTCCATAGCTCGAATATAAATAAGCTGCCATTTTGATGCGTCCCATGACGTCAACAAATATCTGGACATTTCTGCTATGGCAGAAGATACCTACAAAATAATTTTTGCTTACAAATACAATGTTTTTCCCCCATTCCTTCCAACATATTAGAGACCCCTTAATTTTTGGTCCGTGCAAATTATCTAATGTTTGATAGCCCCAACATTTTTACATTTCAATGTTACTAACTGTTAAAGTGAAGAACGCCTAGCTCAACTTAGTACCACAAATAAACGCGATATGAAGCTAAGCCCTAATTTATGTTTGGCGAACACAACAAACGTAAACAAATTTTATTGGCCTAGTAATTGCACTCCAGAACGAACATTTTTAATCCCTTCGTTTTTTTTCTCCTTAATTAGGCGTCATTCTAATAGTTATCATTATAATAACATTGTGAGAAAATTAATGAACGAGACAGACACAAACTTAATTAACTGTTATTTCAGGAATTTACAGGAAAGTCATATTCGCATATGGCACTCATTTTAATACTAAACCTTTCTCTAGATTTTACCAAAACGTTAAAAATCCTGACTCAAGTCTTCTACCATCGAACAGTCACTGAATACTTTATTGACTTCACTATACAACACACTATTCTTCAGTTCACATCTTTACACCGCTATGTCCCTAAACGACTTTGTAATTCCGGTCAAACCGTTTCCTTCGTACAGACCACTGTAATGATGTCTGGCTTGTCCGTTTGTCTTAATGTCCCTTCTAAACCAGAATGTTGAAGTGTGGCTTCAGTAATGGGTTTGCGTGACATGAATTTAAAATCAGGCATGGCCAGAAATCCTAAATTGGAAGTGCTCTGTCAGGAATGCACTTGTGTCTATGTGTCGTGGCAGCTTGACGCGTCTTTCACTTGAGATCGGTTGCGAAAACATAAGTACAACTTTACATTTTAGGGACCCAGTATTATTTGAAATATAAATAAGATCCAGCACAATTCGGAAATGTACAACTGACAACTACCATTCCAATTTCTTGGTTGCATAGATCTCATGTGCTTTTATAGTTCAGTGTCTTAGTTGAAATATTATTTGAGAATATAAATTTACTATTAGTAGTATTATCTGTTAACCTACCAAAGACGGAGTATGTCAGAATGGTGCAGGTATAGGGAAAAAATCCGGACAAACACGCATATGCGAATATCGACCATGCAATAGCTCATTTTATGTCAGGATGTTATTTCTACCCCTCCAACATAAAACAGGATAGATAGTAAAGATCACCTGATCATGACTTTAAGGCTGAATGAAGAATAGCGTCTGCTAGACCTTAATTAGAATTCGTTATTTCTACCTAAGAGTCGAGATTGCAGTTTCGATAACATTAGAAGTTTCAACGGCGGCTTGATAGGTCACCGATCAACCGTTCATAGGAAGATGCAGAAAATAATAAAGAGGACAAGGTGGTCAAAAGTTGGCCATATGATGAGAAGAGGCAACAAGAGAATATCAAAACAGACCCTCAAATGAGAACCACAGGGTAAAAGAAAAAAATACCGACTAGGGAAGCACTAAAAAGAAACACTGAGGCGAGAATCAACAACAGCTTGCATCAACTCCCCTTGTCGAGGCTGAGAAGCTCGCTCAGAACAGGGATTGATTCTGATCACGGTGTAACACTTGATGGACGCGCGACATTATTATCTATGCCATCATATGTAATCGATGTAAGATGACCTACAATGACGAAAAAGAGCGCCGCCTATGAGCAAGATACCGTGAACATGGTTATGGCATCACACGAGATACAGGCACCCCATTAGAGCCTCACTTCAATTCACAGGGCCATAAGTGCAAAGTGGATGTTCAAGTCACTGACTTGGTTTCTTGTTCTTTTAACAGACATAGCTGATTCAGTTTAGAGAACTTCTAACAGATATAGCTGATTCACTTTAGATAACTTCTAACAGACATAGCTGATTCACTTTAGAGAACTTCTAACAGACATAGCTGATTCAGTTTAGAGAACTTCTAACAGATATAGCTGATTCACTTTAGATAACTTCTAACAGACATAGCTGATTCACTTTAGAGAACTTCTAACAGACATAGCTGATTCACTTTAGAGAACTTCTAACAGACATAGCTGATTCACTTTAGAGAACTTCTAACAGGCGTAGCTGATTTACTTTAGGGAACTTCTAACAGGCATAGCCGATTCACTTTAGAGAACTTCTAACAGGCGTAGCTGATTCACTTTAGGGAACTTCTAACAGGCGTAGCTGATTCACTTTAGGGAACTTCTAACAGACATAGCTGATTCACTTTAGAGAACTTCTAACAGGCGTAGCTGATTCACTTTAGGGAACTTCTAACAGGCGTAGCTGATTCACTTTAGAGAACTTCTAACAGACATAGCTGATTCACTTTAAAAAACTTCTAACAGATATAGCTGATTCACTTTAGATAACTTCTAACAGACATAGCTGATTCACTTTAGAGAACTTCTAACAGACATAGCTGATTCACTTTAGAGAACTTCTAACATACATAGCTGATTCACTTTAGGGAACTTCTAACAGGCGTAGCTGATTCACTTTAGAGAACTTCTAACAGGCGTAGCTGATTCACTTTAGAGAACTTCTAACAGGCATAGCTGATTCACTTTAGAGAACTTCTAACAGGCGTAGCTGATTCACTTTAGAGAACTTCTAACAGGCGTAGCTGATTCACTTTAGAGAACTTCTAACAGGCGTAGCTGATTCACTTTAGAGAACTTCTAACAGGCGTAGCTGATTTACCTAAGAGAATCGTCTGAGCACCCACATGGGTTGCCTCACTCCTCGGGGGAAAACGAATGTCTTTCCCATGGATAACCAATTACCCTCCTTCCCTCCACTTTTTCTCACCCTCTCCCTTTCCTCCTTATATCTCTTAAAACTATTCGATTTTTCTTCCTCCTCCTCCCTCCCATTCTCCTGCTTTGGCCTCTTGCACCCTGAAGTGATTTCCCTAAGTGACACTTAGGGTCTACACACTATATATGTGTATGTACGTTGGCACCCATCTATAAGAGTTATGATCTCTCCTTATCGACTAGATTTTATAATCATTATCAGTACTTATTTCACCATATTTTTCTCTTTCGCCGTGAGTGTTTCTGTTCATCCATACTTACTCTTTACCATTTCCTCCTATCTGCTATTTCACTACCTCTTTCGTATTAACTTTCGTACACATTACCACACCATCCTTCTACATAGATTGCTCCACCTGGAACCACCTAGTCACAAATAATCCCTCTCACGCACGATGTAGCCCTTGGTGCAGCCGTTTTCCTCTGTTTGCTCACGCCTTTGTCATTCATGGAGAACTGACACGCTGTGTTAAACAGATCCTTATCTAGCCAGTACCCGCCACTTCTCATCCTTGATACAGCTTCGTTATTCACACCCTCGGTCAAAATATTTTCTCTTTCCTCCCCTTCGTTCCTGCCCCACCAACTCTTACCACGTGGCTTAACAATCTCTCTCTCATTAACATCTGACTCCAAAATCCTTTGCAGCTCGAAGCCTCAGCTCAGATTGCCAGCTAAGTGTTTATATATTTTATTCATTCCCTATTTTTATTTTTAATTAATGATTTTCATGTATTATAATACTTTTCCTTCTCGATTTCTCTTCTCTTTTCAGTTCACTTTTTATTTCAGATATAGTAGTTTTGGTTACTCTATAACATGTAGTTCAGTTTATCTTTTTTTTTCGTTATCCGTTGATGTGTTCATGTTTTCTAAGAAGGCCGCATGTAGGCCGAAACGTCATAATTTGTAAAGCTGTCACCATACTTTGCAGGAGTGTACGTTACACCCTACCACATGCTTCTAACACTTGATAGTGAAGACCGTCTGACATACATAGCCTAGAATTTCTGCCCAATGTGCCAGCTTCCGATCGAAAAGATGTTCAGTAAATATTATTATTATAGCGTCTGTAGTGCAGTGTTAGCATGTTTGTTTGGCTGGTAAATGGACATAGCTCCCATCTCACCTTGACACTCAGCAGTCAGCCTACATAAGAAAGGAAATGTTAACAGGCTCAGTGCTTTGGTGAAAGTAATGACAGCAAGGAAAAGCACTGACCTGTTACCCTCAAAATCATGAGGTTACTCTACTGAGTTATTATATGTGTTATTGAACATTACTTTCTATTATTATATTAATATAACATAATATATAATTAACCGTCTTTCTGACATCCTCTGCATCTTTTTTTTTTTTTTTTTCAATTCCGAATGTATAGACCTCGTCACTCCTTTGGAAATTCTTGAAACAAAGTCGAGAGGGGTGGGGGGGGGGGGGAGATAGTGTGACTGGGTAAAGTACCATCTCCATATATAAGTAAAATCTCCATATTATGTGCCCAGACTGAGTAGGCATAGTGAAATGAGGAAGAAAATTAACACTAAAGACCAAAGTCTTAATATGTCAGACCTCTGTGCTTAGTACACTGCTAAAAGATCTGAAACCTGAACAACGTACTCAAATCATGAAAAAAGACTAAATAAAGTCCACATGTGATGTTTCCGCAGAATAATGCACATCAAATTGGAGAACAAACTAATCAAATTAACAGTCCTGCAACGTGCTAAGACCCTAAAAAACAAGTCAATGATCAGAAGTCGAAGTTGTTAAAATGGCAGGGGCACATTCAGCGAATGGAAAGAAAAAAAACGGCATTTCTAAGCAGACACTATATGGTGAACTAATACACAGAAAAGCAAATCGGCAGACCTAAACTACAATATAGAGATATCTGTAAATCATCTCTTAATGACCACCCGTATGTAAAAATGACTGGGAACATTACGCTAGAGATCGCACATCATCGAGAGCTTGTATTTTAAAAAAATGGCATAACACCATTTGAGGCTGTTCTAATGTAGAACATTGAAGAGAAAAGATGAATGAAAAAAAAAAAAAATATATATATATATATATATACACACACACACAAACAGAAAGAAAAGATCCAAAACAGTTCAAAGGTAGGGTTAGGTAGAAAATCAACAACAGAGTATATAAACAGCTGCAGAGGTAGAAAGTTGAGAAGAGGCATGATCAACTACGCCTGTAACCGTGGTACTTGATTATGATTATATACGTTACACCATCAAGTTATACAGAAGAATAAAAGTTTCAAATTAACTCATTAAGTCTATACCCATTTACAGCTCTGTCAACTGAAGATCACATCATTACTTTTGATTTGACGATTCAGTTCCCTAACTTCTAAGCCACGCATACAAAAGTTAACGCTCAGAAACATGGGAAAGAGGGGAGAACGTTGACCTATAAGACGATTTAAAAATAAAAACTATCATAACTGTATGTTCCCATTACTGAGGCCTGCCGGATGACTTATAGAACAGGAAATAAAAAGACCGTTTGTCTAGTGCAATCGCCACAACGTGTTCGGGTCTGAGTTTTTATTCACACCCCCCCCCCCTTTCTCCCCCCCCCCCCGATAGAAAAAAACAAACGTGTGAGCCTACCGAACCTCTATGAAACTGTGTACGAACTGATGAAATTGCTGGTATTGAGATCAGTATGATGCAGGAGAACTACTACAAAATATTGCTCCAACGCTACAATTTTAACGAATTCAAAACAAACGAGGTTAGAGAAATCGCCAACCAACCACTAATATCTTCAGTAATCAAGAAAAGACGATGGTCATATGTTGGACACGTGATGAGAAGAGATAATAACCGAATAGCAAAGCAAGCCCTCATGTGGGACACAACAGGTAAGAGGAAAACCAGAGAGACACTGAGAAGAACATTGATAAGAGAGGCAAGAGCAGCAGGAATCAGCTCCCTCAATGATATAGAACTGCTTGCTCGGAACAGAGACAAATGGCGAGATTTGATAAAATATCTTTAAAAGAATTGAAAACTGCTAGAATAAAAATTTAGATAAGAGAAGGAGTATCTTGGTCTACGCTCTATGGGCCGGCTACGGCTCGAAAGGTCAATAGATAGATAAATAGACTACAATTTTTCCTCAACGCTGGAAGGCAACTGTAACAGAGGAAAGTAAGTAAGGTAAGTGTAAATGTAAAGTAAGTAAAGTAAGCGTAAATGTAAAGTAAGTAGAGTAAGCGTAAATGTAAAGTAAGTAGAGTAAGCGTAAATGTAAAGTAAGTAAAGTAAGCGTAAATGTAAAGTAAGTAGAGTAAGCGTAAATGTAAAGTAAGTAGAGTAAGCGTAAATGTAAAGTAAGTAGAGTAAGCGTAAATGTAAAGTAAGTAGAGTAAGCGTAAATGTAAAGTAAGTAGAGTAAGCGTAAATGTAAAGTAAGTAAAGTAAGCGTAAATGTAAAGTAAATAGAGTAAGCGTAAATGTAAAGTAAGTAAAGTAAGCGTAAATGTAAAGTAAGTAGAGTAAGCGTAAATGTAAAGTAAGTAAAGTAAGCGTAAATGTAAATTAAGTAAATTAAGCGTAAATGTAAAGTAAGTAAAGTAAGCGTAAATGTAAAGTAAGTAAAGTAAGCGTAAATGTAAAGTAAGTAAAGTAAGCGTAAATTTAAAGTAAGTAAAGTAAGCGTAGATATAAAGTAAGGTAAGCGTAAATGTAAAGTAAGTAACGTAAGCATAAATATAAAGTAAGTAAAGTAAGCGTAAATGTAAAGTAAGTAAAGTAAGCGTAAAGGTTAAGTAAGTAAAGGTTTCCTCATTCCCTTGCTGGATGTTTGGGGAATATTGTTTGTTAGTGACCTCATGTATCCATGACCGTCACACTTTGTGGGTTATGTAAAGGTTATGGTTAGGGAAGGCCCCGGTATAACTGCAAACGAATTAAAATCCTTAATTGCTCAACCGTCCGTGCCAGTGGAATCATCCGAATTAATATTTCATCTCCCAAACATAGAAAGATATATGCACTCCCCATCATAGAAGTCTCAGCACACGCCAAAATACATAAGACGAAACCACACAGAAAGTGAACACAGCAATCTGTTCCCTGTCATACGATGACATAATTCATCGTAAACAATCGGAATATCGAAACACAATCCGGATGAAACACTGCTCACGGTGTGCACAAAGCACTTAACTCAGTATCTCCGGCAGCAAGCCGGACTTGGAATATGAGAAAACTGCAACAAGTAACACTTTTCAGGCAGAGCATTTAACAGTTCCTGCCGTCTATCTGCCACATTTACCGGTATTCCAATGATGACGTATATTGCAATCAAAATAGAACACACTTTGCGCACACTGTATTACATTTCGGATGTGATCGGATTTAGGATCACATGCACGTAATCCGCGTCACCGTCGAAGATCCCAACAGTGGAACTTCCTATCTATACACTTATCTCCGTTGGAAAGATAGAATAAATCATCTTTCCGGCAAAAAACGTAACAGTAAACGCGGACGCAAGCATATCCGCGTCATCTTGAAGCCGGAAGTCCAAATATAATGTAAAGGTAAGCGTACCAAATGAACAACATTTAAACAGCTAAATAAATTAGAAAAAAATAATTAAGCAATGAAAGATAATTTTAAAAATTATGTAAGGAAAGCAATAAAGTAGTTAAATGAAAGAAATCATGAATGAAGGAAATTGTATTCTTTTAATCAAGGTAAAAATAAAGAACCAAAAGATAACGAACGAGAGCACAAGGCATAATATAAACGTAGCGGAAGAAACAGATTCGGGGGAAGATGTAAAGAAGAAACATGGATCCATGAACGGAAGTAAGAAAAATAAAATAAGATTGATGATTTAAGACAGCCTGAAATAATTACCGAAAAAGAAAACAATATTCAGAGGAAGAAATACCGAAAGAAATGTGAAAGCGAGAAAGAAAGAAAAACCAGTAAAACAAAACAAAAATAAACATGGATACAAAAATCTTGAAGGAAATAAAGATTCAGGGAAGAACCAATAAGTGAAGCAACATTTAAAATTAAGGAATAAAGGTGCCACATGCGTTTAAAAGAAACAAATAATTAATAAATAAGGAAGCACAGAAGAAAATATAAATACAGCGAAAAAATGGTAATTTGTTTTGAAAAAAAAAAAAAGAAAGAAAATCATTCCGCATTGTGATGGAAACAACACCGTGCGTCAATTTAATAAAGACACTTGAATTACATTCAATCAGATTACATCATCAACCTTCATAGGCAGCAGATCTCGTTGCAGGACCAGGTCGATATCAAGCCAGAATAATGAAGTTCTCAATAAACGTCATCAATAAGTCTTTATTAGATTACCAAAGAAAATCAACCTTACAAATGAATGAAAAATGAATAACATAACAATACATGATGCCTCATATGGGAACGAACATTTCTCACTCTTCATTCATATTTTTCTTCTTCTTCTTCTTCTCTCCTTCTACTCATTATCAGTGTCTTCCTTTTTCCTACACATTCTTTATCTTCATTTTTCTTCTCATTTCTTCTTCGCTCTCTACTCATTCTTCTTCTCCTTCTTGTACTTCCTCCCTCTTTCTTTCTCGACCTGTTCATTATCAATTTCTTCTTTATTTCCTGTTCATTCTTCCCTAATCGTTTTATTCGGTCTTATTCTTCTACATTAATTTGACATTATCCTCATTCCATCTCTTTACCTTTTTTTCATCATCATATTATTCTTCCTCTTATTCTTCATTTCCTCATTTTTCTTCTCTTTCATCCACATAAAGTTCAACTTTAACCTTTTCCATTTTCTCATTTTCTAACTCCTCATCTGTTCTTCCACTTTTTCATAATTTCCAATTTCTCACTTTCCCATCATTTTTCTTCCCTTATCTCTGCCTATATTTCCTTCTCCTACATTATATTCGTAGCTTTTCTCGTTATCTCCTCTGTGTCTTCGTCTTGCTTTTCTTCTACCTTACTATAAATGACAATAAGACACAGTTAGGGTTTCATATCTGCTTTTCTGAGAACGTCACATCCATTATCAGCAAACATTTCACTGTAGGATTTTTATTTGTTTTCCTTTGAAAGCCCCCCCCCTCCTCCCCTCCCCGCCCGCTACCCTACCACATGCTTACCGGCAAGAACGCATTTTACTTCAAATCAGAGTTTCCCATTTCGAAGATGAACTGCTTTCCGCTTATGTACGAGCTCCATCCGTTTATTTCTTTTTTTAATTCAAGACGATCAAAACTATTGGTCGTTTCAAATCTAAATGTTCACGATTAACATGAAATATCTCCTCTTTCCCTGCACTTACAAACTTGATTTTTTGCATCTGGCCTTGTTTTTCCAAGGTCCCACCGATTTCACAAAATTTAATGATGTAGGAAGCATGCTTCATCATGAAGCAGCACTTTCCTTTGATCTCAGTGAATTTACGGATCTTTTTGCTCCTGGAGAAAATAATTTACCGTACATTAATGGAAATCAGCTTCTCGACATAGGCGTCTCTACACAACTTGAAAGTTGGAGGCGTTTATCAACTGTTTACTTTCTATTGTTTACTTTCTTTAAAATACTATGAGAATGTCAATGTTATAGCCTTTACAGACGGTCTAAAACAAATCAGCGTATAAACAGTTCCATTAATGAAAACTATTTAAACAATATACAACAAAGAATACATTTAAAAAAATTAATTATCCGTTGCGAGCGATAACGAGCATGACATATCAAGCAAAGTTATTGTTTATGGGTACGCATGTGACTAAAGAGTCCGATGTAAGCACGGGATCCTCTTCACTGTAAAGAGCTACATTGTTCGTTTTATGTCTTTCCATGTGACTTTCATTATTTTACGTAAACAAGACATATGAAAGTGATTTAGTTTCTTTGCATGCCTGCAGTACACATATCAAGAATCTTTACATTTTCAAAACGTTATCAACTTTAGCTAAAGATTGATCATGCGGACATATAAAAACGTCCATTATTATTTCATTTATTCTGAATCAGAGGAGTCTAACATATTGATTACTAATCTGGGCTGAACGAACGATAGTCCATCTTTTTTCCAATAGTCATTTTCTTCTTTTAAGACATGATCTTCACATTTGCACCAAAAATCTTTGTCAATCTGTGATAGAGCAGCATATGTCAGTCCTTTTATATCGCATAGTTTAAAACTTGTATTCTCAGCTGCCACCTGCCCTTTAATTTTTGCCCAAACGAGTTCAATGGGGTTTAATTGTGGATGATAAGGGGGCAGTCTCAAGCACGTATGACCATGCTGTTGAATGATTTTGTCTATTTGGAATACTTTGGTCTTTTGCGATTTCTTAACAAGTGACAGTAATTCAGGTTTCAAAAATCCCTCGTTAAATGGAATTCCTTCCTTTCTTAGCCAAATCTTTATAACATCTTTTGTACTGGTAGATGTAGGAATTTTGTCTTCTTCTGCCACAGCGTTGTGGTACGACGCGTTGTCCATTACCAGACAGGATGGTCTGTCTAGAATTGGAAGAAGAGTATTTTCAATCCACTCTCTAAATATATGGCCATTCATCTCGGTGTGATAGTCCCTGTTGTCAGTATAATTAGAGGTGAATATAAGTTCTGCATTTTTCACCAACCCTTCTTTTCGGCTGCCTGCATGTGCCATTATAATACGCTGTCCTTTTCCAGTGGGTACACATCTTTTAATACTTCCATCTGATAACTGCCATTCCTTTGCACTTGTGTGGTGAGAATTTATCCAAGATTCATCTAGAAATACAATATCATAACCTTGGTTACGCATTTCCCGTACTTCACGTAAATATTTACTCCTCATAGAAACTAAGTGCGGCTTCTCGCAGATGACATTTCTACCACTATCGTACTTTCTAAACGTAAAACCGATGCTTCTAACAGTTCTCCATAATGTTGTTTTCGACACAACAATGTCATTTTCTGCTCTCAGTCGAATTTTCAGTTTTCTTAAAGTCACAGTTTCTTTGGAATCGAACATTTTACAAATTGCTCTTCTAATCACTTCCTTGTCAAAACTATCTACTACTTTCTTTCTTTCTAGCGTCCTAGTCTTGATTGAACTGGACACTCGTTAGCTTTAAGCACTTGTTTGAAAAAGCGTTTGCTTATACCCAATGCGTGAATAGTTCTCTTTTCTGGCTTTGAGATGCTTCGATACAGTTTTCCACGCTTAGCTTCTATGCAAACATATTTATACACCTTTATTGCCACTGATTGCAATGTAAGGAACTTTACTTTTATACCCATTGACTAACAGATCACAAATTTAACGAAATTACCCAATAATTAGGATACGCCGTTGCACATAAATCACAACAAAACGACAGGAAATGGGATGCACCGGATATAAAATTATAACTATGACGCGTTTTATGTGTTTTTTAGTGCTTAAAACAGGGAAATTGGCGCGCATTACGTTCAAGATGACAAGTCCGTGGGTGCTCACTCATATGAAGCGGTAATTCCTCCAAATATATGGTTTGACCAAAATGCCTTAAATTTGTATACTTCAAATAAAGAATATTTAAAACTATACGTTTGTTGGTGAGGAAATGAATGTACTTCTTGGGACCAAAAAATCACAAGACCATATGCAAAATTTCAGCATTATCAATCAATTGGTTGCAGAGATATGGAATTTTAAACACCTTCAAAATATTTTGAAACGACCTATACAAATGGGTAGATTCATTGCAGAAGTCAAAAATACGTATAGGTCGTTTCAAAATATTTTGAAGGTGTTTAAAATTCCATATCTCTGCAACCAATTGATTGATAATGCTGAAATTTTGCATATGGTCTTGTGATTTTTTGGTCCCAAGAAGTACATTCATTTCCTCACCAACAAACGTATAGTTTTAAATATTCTTTATTTGAAGTATACAAATTTAAGGCATTTTGGTCAAACCATATATTTGGAGGAATTACCGCTTCATATGAGTGAGCACCCACGGACTTGTCATCTTGAACGTAATGCGCGCCAATTTCCCTGTTTTAAGCACTAAAAAACACATAAAACGCGTCATAGTTATAATTTTATATCCGGTGCATCCCATTTCCTGTCGTTTTGTTGTGATTTATGTGCAACGGCGTATCCTAATTATTGGGTAATTTCGTTAAATTTGTGATCTGTTAGTCAATGGGTATAAAAGTAAAGTTCCTTACATTGCAATCAGTGGCAATAAAGGTGTATAAATATTTTTGCATAGAAGCTAAGCGTGGAAAACTGTATCGAAGCATCTCAAAGCCAGAAAAGAGAACTATTCACGCATTGGGTATAAGCAAACGCTTTTTCAAACAAGTGCTTAAAGCTAACGGAGTGTCCAGTTCAATCAAGACTAGGACGCTAGGAAGAAAGAAAGTAGTAGATAGTTTTGACAAGGAAGTGATTAGAAGAGCAATTTGTAAAATGTTCGATTCCAAAGAAACTGTGACTTTAAGAAAACTGAAAATTCGACTGAGAGCAGAAAATGACATTGTTGTGTCGAAAACAACATTATGGAGAACTGTTAGAAGCATCGGTTTTACGTTTAGAAAGTACGATAGTGGTAGAAATGTCATCTGCGAGAAGCCGCACATAGTTTCTATGAGGAGTAAATATTTACGTGAAGTACGGGAAATGCGTAACCAAGGTTATGATATTGTATTTCTAGATGAATCTTGGATAAATTCTCACCACACAAGTGCCAAGGAATGGCAGTTATCAGATGGAAGTATTAAAAGATGTGTACCCACTGGAAAAGGACAGCGTATTATAATGGCACATGCAGGCAGCCGAAAAGAAGGGTTGGTGAAAAATGCAGAACTTATATTCACCTCTAATTATACTGACAACAGGGACTATCACACCGAGATGAATGGCCATATATTTAGAGAGTGGATTGAAAATACTCTTCTTCCAATTCTAGACAGACCATCCTGTCTGGTAATGGACAACGCGTCGTACCACAACGCTGTGGCAGAAGAAGACAAAATTCCTACATCTACCAGTACAAAAGATGTTATAAAGATTTGGCTAAGAAAGGAAGGAATTCCATTTAACGAGGGATTTTTGAAACCTGAATTACTGTCACTTGTTAAGAAATCGCAAAAGACCAAAGTATTCCAAATAGACAAAATCATTCAACAGCATGGTCATACGTGCTTGAGACTGCCCCCTTATCATCCACAATTAAACCCCATTGAACTCGTTTGGGCAAAAATTAAAGGGCAGGTGGCAGCTGAGAATACAAGTTTTAAACTATGCGATATAAAAGGACTGACATATGCTGCTCTATCACAGATTGACAAAGATTTTTGGTGCAAATGTGAAGATCATGTCTTAAAAGAAGAAAATGACTATTGGAAAAAAGATGGACTATCGTTCGTTCAGCCCAGATTAGTAATCAATATGTTAGACTCCTCTGATTCAGAATAAATGAAATAATAATGGACGTTTTTATATGTCCGCATGATCAATCTTTAGCTAAAGTTGATAACGTTTTGAAAATGTAAAGATTCTTGATATGTGTACTGCAGGCATGCAAAGAAACTAAATCACTTTCATATGTCTTGTTTACGTAAAATAATGAAAGTCACATGGAAAGACATAAAACGGACAATGTATCTCTTTACAGTGAAGAGGATCCCGTGCTTACATCGGACTCTTTAGTCACATGCGTACCCATAAACAATAACTTTGCTTGATATGTCATGCTCGTTATCGCTCGCAACGGATAATTAATTTTTTTAAATGTATTCTTTGTTGCATATTGTTTAAATAGTTTTCATTAATGGAACTGTTTATACGCTGATTTGTTTTAGACCGTCTGTAAAGGCTATAACATTGACATTCTCATAGTATTTTAAAGAAAGTAAACAATAGAAAGTAAACAGTTGATAAACGCCTCCAACTTTCAAGTTGTGTAGAGACGCCTATGCCGAGAAGCTGATTTCCATTAATGTACGGTAAATTATTTTCTCCATGAGCAAAAAGATCCGTAAATTCACTGAGATCAAAGGAAAGTGCTGCTTCATGATGAAGCATACTTCCTACATCATTAAATTTTGTGAAATCGGTGGGACCTTGGAAAAACAAGACCAGATGCAAAAAATCAAGTTTGTAAGTGCAGGGAAAGAGGAGATATTTCATGTTAATCGTGAACATTTAGATTTGAAACGACCAATAGTCATCCTTGTCTATGGCCCTGGGCATGAGGGTGTACGGGAAAATGAAAGAGCGGACAGGATGGGTAGCTGTGCTGTCGCTGGAGACATTCAACCAATGGATCGGGCGGACATCATCAATGCCCTCCGAGATGTGGGAAGGGCACAGGATTTCGACAACCATGAGTCCACGTCACTCGATGAAAGAGATAGGAGTGAAGATGGGCACAGCCAGAGAGGAGACATTTAGTGGGCGTATATGAAGACTTATCAACCAACACAGAACTGGAGTCGTCATTTGCCGGACACTGCGGAACTTGCTGAGGAGGGGATCTGAGCACATATGGACATGTTCGGAGTGCATTAATGATGACCTGCAAATAACTCAGTAACTCAGTATCTGTTTCTAAGACATTCTCAGACCATGACATGCCTCAGAACTGGCCACTGCATACCCCTGAGCCATCTTCATCGTCCAGGAACAACCCACTCTTACGAATGCCAATGGAGAAGTAGGGCACCGACTCCAGAACTCTTACTTTAGTTATGCAACAACTTTGTTGAACTTCGACCTCAAACCTGGCCCAAAGACATAAAAATACAATCACAGTTGTGGGGAAAATATGAAGATCTTGAGGGGACTCTGTACTTCGTCTTGGGAACAGACGATAATATGAGGATTATAATAATTTCTAACGCAAAGTAGAGAAACACGGAGAAAGAGAGAGAGAGAGAGAGAGAGAGAGAGAGAGAGAGAGAGAGAGAGAGAGAAAGGAAGAGAAGAAATAACTTCGATCAAAATAATAGATACAGAATTCAAGGAATGAGACGAAACGATAATCAGAGGGACACGGATCAATAAAAGAGACATAAAATTCAAGAAAAGAAACTCAGAGACAAAGTGACCAAACGGAGTGAAAAAAAGGGAAAAAAAACGACTCGCGATCATCAAAATTATCCTTGAAAATATAAATTATAAAATATTATTCTGACAAAAAAAGTGACATAAGCAGATGATCATCATCAAGTGCCGTTCTTTATGATATAGGTGATCATGTTCTTCCACAACTTTCTATCTCTACAACTGTTCGTCAGTTGTAACTGACAGTCAGTAGTAACTTCTTAACCGCAATCAGAGTATCAGAAAGACAGGCGGTGCTACTGATCAAAGAGCAGACATAAGTTATGACAATGAAATAAATATAAAAAATCGAGGGTATAAAAAAGGAAAATAATTGTATCAAAAAGGAAGAAACGTGTGGAAAAATTAAAGGACAGTGTGTTCGAAAGCAGCTTGGAATACTATGTTCCCATATTTGGATCTTCCACATGTTTTGATCAGGTGACAGGCAACAATACAAATATTTCAACATCCCGAAGGCAGCCTTCACTATCTAGTACGTGCAATAAAAGTTATCTGGTTCTGCCATATAATGGAGGACAATCTACAAAGTATCATTCATAAACGTAAGCGAACAGGTCGCACAGACAGCATCTACTGTTCTTCTTCATGTTCACTAATGTGGCATGGATGAATTGTTTCGCTATTTTACGGCAAAGCCGCAACTTCAGCGTCTTTAGGTACGTCCCGACACATCTGCCTTCTGCATGAGTAGATTTGCTTTACAACTTTTTTGCCCCGAAAACAGCCACAGTAGTATAGGTGCCGAATAACGTCCCCCGAAAGAATAGACATTATGTGCAGCATTATATTATATATGTTTCTGCACATATTTTTCGGTCCGGCGTATGTTTGGCTGACCCCGGATGTTGAGGAAAGCGGGATTACAGGGGTGATATGAATATGTTGTGTGTGTCATGTGTTTATATTTTGGGGAAAGGAGTACCTGATTCGGTGGTTATCTCGAGTGTAATTGTGGTTGAGTATTATCCCTTAAAGTATCTGTGGGCTGATATCGGGTGACCATAAGACCAGGTGTGCAAATTTAAATAACGTATTGGTTGTGATGATTCTAAAAATGGAGAAAAGGGGTGTTTTCCCTTTTGATTGTTCGTCTCATCATCATCATCATCATCATCATCATCACCGTGTACCATCACCACGCGCATTTACTCTCTCTCTCTCTCTCTCTCTCTCTCTCTCTCTCTCGTTCACATTCATGTTACAGTAAATCAAATAAAACAAATACTTTCTATATTTAATTTCACAATAAAGATTTTATTAATACAGCAGAGAACAGATATTTGAAAATATATTACTGCCCGATTGATGAATTTATTAATTTTAACCGTCTGGGCTTCCTCCCGCCTGTTTTTGTGGTACTGTCTGTTTGCGTTAAATGTCTACCAAACAATGGTGAAATAGGAAGATTGATTAGCGTTCAAAACACAACCGCCTTCTATTTTGAACAAATCTTGATTAAAGATGGAATAGGTAATTGGTGACTCTGTTGAATCACCCGGGGCATCTATGACTGCAGGATGTTTCGTCTGGTTAACAAGAGGTGGCGTGTAGTTGAGGTTCTGGTTAACAAGACATGGCGTGTAGTTGAGGTTCTGGTTATCTAGAGGTGGCGTGTAGTTGAGGTTCTGGTTAACAAGAGGTGGCGTGTAGTTGAGGTTAGCATAAGCCGAAAAAATTTCATCTCGCATCTCAACTAGTGTGATAAATTCCTCTCTCGAGAGTGTTATCCCAGTTCTGTTAGGAAACATCAAAAAACTCTCACCACTATATGTCTTTATGTTTATCAATGGTCTGTTACGAAAAACACTAAAAGAGACTGCCTTAACGCCATCCTTTGACAATGGATTTATATTCTCATTAATACGGAAATGAAAATGCGCTGATCAAAAATATCAAACGAAGTTGGCATATTCACGCTACACGACTCCATATTTAAAGAAAACAAAGACAAACCACTCGGTAACAGACGCTGGTTATCTGTGTGTGTGTGTGTGTGCATATACACTGATCGACTGAGCTTTATTCCTCACTGTAATCAAGTCATGGGCCGTCTATTTATATTAACTAGCGCAATACGTTATCATGCGTATTGAGACATGTTCAGTAATGACACCCCGGAAGTGACCTCTCGAACTGAGCCAAGTGCTGATGTGTGGGATATCCTCGGTTGACCATGCCGATGACGTGTGAAATCATTGTTTGTGTGTGTGTGTGTGTGTGTGTGTGTGTGTGTGTGTGTGTGTGTGTGTGTGTGTGTGTGTGTGTGTGTGTGTGTGTGTGTGTGTGTGTGTGTGTGTGTGTGTGTGTGTGTGACAATTCGGTCTCGGGTAACGCGTACTAAGACTAGGAAATCCCGTAGTGTTTATATGGGATGTAGTTTTTAAAATAGGTGCGAGTTAAAGAGGGGAAACCTCGCGTGCTGACCCAAAATCACTTGTTGTCATTGTTATAGCAAATCCCATTCAGCGTAGTCGAGGAGGGAAAATATATTTTTTGGGGGCGGTACAATCACTAAAGTGTCATTTGTGAGGATGGATCCCCGATGGAAACACCCCATCAGCTCTGATAGACGGGCTTACAGGGTGTGGGAAAATGGTATTTGTGCAACAGTTTATACAGAACCTTCACGAGTTAGCTGTCCCCGTACCGGAGGAAGTTATATGGTATTATGGGGAATGGCAACCAATATACGAGACTACGGGGTCAGGGAGATTTATCGAGGGTCTACCAGACATCGATAAATTGGAAGGTGGTAAGAATAGAAGACTGATCGTCATCAATGACTTGATGTCGAAGACGAACAAGAGGGTAACAAAATTATTCAATAAAGGTAGTCATCTCAGAGATATTAGTGTGATGTACATTGTTCAAAACCTGTTCGGAAAAAATAAGGAACATCGAGCCATAAGCCTCAATACACATTATTTAGTAAATTTTAAGAACCCGAGAGACGGAAGTCAAATTATTAATATGGCTAAACAAATGTACCCACGACAAGTGGGGTCCCTCCAAGATAGTTTTAGGGAAGTGACAGCGTCTCCTCACTGTCTCTTGTTGGTTGACCTTCGTCAGGATACACAGGATCATCTTAGACTGAGAACAAAGATATTCCCAGGGGATAGACAAATCGTCTACGTGCCAAAGTAACAAAAATGTGCGATGAATCACTTACGGTACGGTGAAATGTTGAAATGTATACGCACCGCCACGCCGAACGGTTTAAGATATATATGGAAAGCAGCTTCTCCCAAACTCATTAACTTTTTGTGTGAGTGTAGTCATAACATATTAAAAAATATGTTAGACTCACTCAGCGACGGAAGTGCGAGCTACGTCGACTCAAGAACAAGTTGAGACTTCTCACTAAAAAGAAACCGACTCTTAAGCGACGGAAAGAGATTCTACAAACCGGTGGGTTCATGTGTGCTTTGATACGATCTATATTTAGTGTTCTCGGCGGAGTACTAGATGCGTAATAATGGCAAAAAAAATATTTTGATGGATCCTCGATTGCTCGAAGGTCTGAAACAGACAACTACCACGTATACCCAAACCCGAGGCGATCAATGACAACTTGAGAGATTTAGATGATGAAATGCAACGTATCCTAGACCGCGATTATTTGGCACCCGTTGATAAATCCTGTAGGAGGTGCGCGTGGTCGTGCGGCTAAAACCATTGTTCCGCTGGCTGAAAAGCTGACGTATGGTGTTCGAAGCCCGCGGTAGACAGAAAGGATTTTTTCTATCGGGGGTGAAATAAAAATCCTGAGTCTCACACGTCGTGGCGACTGCTTGACCAAGCGGCCTTTATCCCTCTGGTTCTATCGTTTCCCCCGACATATACCAGCAATGGTACTATGTGTCGTATAGATAGAATAGAATAGAAGATAGATAAGGCCTGAATGTACCAAAGTGCTCTGCATCAGTATTTAACTAGATTGGAGCAATATAAACGACGGTCATTGGGCTCGGTCGATCTTATTCAACACAACACATCAACAGAAAAAAACACCACCACAACCATCACTCGAGGTACCACCAGAGCAGACCAAGACACCAGCAGCGGAAACTTCAAAGACAAGTAATGAAACACCCCGCAGGTAACCACGTATAAACTGAGACCCAAAAATAGAAAGCGGAATTCTAACACCAAAATGGGAACGGTGGAGATAATATTAAGACGTCACTACTTTGACCCTAATCGTCCAGGGGCGTATAGTGGTGCAACGGCCCTGCAACGTAACACCAAACTAGGACTTAAAGAGATCAATCGATGGTTGAGTCATCAGGATACCTATACCCTTCATAAACGAATTCGTCGCAGATTTGAAAGGCGTCCCATTATAACGAGTGGACCCCAACAGCAATATCAGGCAGACCAACTTGATTTGAGACATTTGAAAAAAATACAACGACAAGTATTCCTATTTGGTTTCTTGCGTGGACGTTTTCAGTATATTCGCGTTGTCTGTACCGATGCGAACCAAAACGGGAAAATGCTTAGTGGAAGCGGTAAGATATTTCTTTATGGGAAACCCGCGAGTTTTCAAACCGATAAAAGGTCAGAATTTCTGAACAGAACATTTCAGAAATTCCTCTCTGACAAAAACATTCACGTTTTCACTACACAGAACGAAGATATTAAGGCCGCCGTGGTGAAGCGCTTTAATAGGACTTTGAAACAACGCATGCGGCGATATTTCACGAAATCCAATCAACTGTCTTATGTCCGAGTCCTAACCGCCCTACTTCGAAGTTATAACCATTCGTATCACAGAAGTATAAAAATGGCACCGGTCGACGTCAGCACAGACAATCAAGAAAAGGTGTGGAACACGTTGTATAGTAACAAACGCAGCTTTACATTTGAAAGACCACTGTATAAGGTCGGTGATTGAGTTAGACAGAGCCAATGACGACATCCGTGTCACTGATATTGTCCTTTGTCACTCTGGCGACCGCAGCCCCTATACTTTGGAAAATCGCCTCATAGTCCAGTATGGTTCGCTGACCCCGAGAGGTATGAATGTATCGCACTCATACGCATAGTTTCTTTTTGGTTGCTCCTTCCCTTTTGCATAGCCTTCTCTACTGCACATATTTGGGTTCGTTGGTCTACTTACTATGCCATTCTATTTATAGTTCTCATTTAGTCCCTTATGAGACACTTCGGTGTTCCTTTTTTTCTGTGCTCCTTACCCCTCATTTGTTTTTATTGTACTCCACTCTCAGACATCTCACTCTTACCGTCTTTTGAACACCTGTTAGTCTATTATTCGTTTCTTTCTCCTTTATGTTTGCACACTGGCCCCTGTGTAAACTCCTCTTGTTCTGTGTGCATTTGCGCACATTTTTGCGCGTTTCTCTACGTTCACGACAGCTGCACTTGGTTGTGATTCCTTTTGTTTTGACAGGATAGTTTATTTTGCTTTCTTTAACACATTTCGATTGTTTTTGTTTTGGTTGTTTCGTTATTAGTTTTGTGCGTGTGTTTTTTTTCTTTGTTCCTGATGAAGGCCTATTGGGCCGAAACGTTGTTTAGTCTGTGTCGTCCACTTATCACGTAAAGCTTTTTTCATACTATTTTTTATTTTTTTTTATTTTTCCTAAATGAAATACATCCCGTTACGTATTTTTTGAAAGTATATTTTGAACGTACGTTTTGAAAGACGAATAGGGAGACGAGATAGAGGGGTCATTCTATACACCAGAAATTCAGAAAGTTGGAGACAAGCACGAGTACAGAATCGAGAGTATCATAACCAAGCATCGCACATCATTTGGCCGAAAAGAGAGTATAGTCAAGTGGTTTGGGTACGATTCCTCATTCAACAGTTGGATACCGACCATTGACATTGTCAGATACAAAAGCTAGAGATGAGAGAAGGAGAAGGAGAAGAAGGAGAAGAAGAAGAAGAATGGGAAACTTTCGGAGAGCCTGTTTTGCGAGCCAGAAACTCGGGATTGTAGAGAGAGAGAACCATGTTGTGGCCAGCCGTCTCCGACATCAGGTCATCGATGACGATCAGTCTTCTCTTCTTACCTCCTTCCAATTTATCGATTTCTGTTAGACCCTCGATAAATCTCACTGACCCCATAGCTTTGTATGTTGGTTGCCATTCCCCATAACACCATATAACTCCCTCCGGTACGGGGACACCCTGTATGCCAGGCACTGTAGAGCAGTAAAGGGGTGTTTCCATCGGGGATCCTTCCTCACAAATGACACTTTAGTGATTGTACCGCCCCCAAAAAAATATTTTCTCTCCTCGACGACGCTGAATGGGATTTGCTATAACAATGACAACAAGTGATTTCAGGTCAGCACGCGAGGTTTCCCTTCTTTAACTTACACCTATTTTAAAAACTACATCCCATATAAACACTACGGGATTTCCTAGTCTTAGTACGCGTTACCTGAGACCGAATTGTTACACACACACACACACATAAACAATGATTTCACACGTCATCGGCCAGGTCAACCGGAGATTTCCCACACATCAGCACTTGGCTCAGTCCGAGAGGTCACTTCCGGGGGGGGTTATTACTGAACATGTCGCAATACGCCTGATAACGTATTGCGCTAGTTACTATAAATAGAAGGTCCGCGACCCGATTACAGTGAGGTATAAAGCTCAGTCGATCAGTGTATATGCACACACACACACACAGATAACCAGCGTCTGTTACCGAGTGGTTTGTGTTCGTTTTCTTTAAATATGGAGTCGTGAAGCGTGAATATGCCAACTTCGTTTGATATTTTTGATCAGCGCATTTTCATTTCCGTAGTAATGAGAATATAAATCCATTGTCAAAGGATGGCGTTAAGGCAGTCTCAGTTAGTGTTTTTCGTAACAGACCATTGATAAATATAAGGACATATAGCGGTGAGAGTTTTTTGAAGTTTCCTAACAGAACTGGGATAACACTCTCGAGAGAGAGGAATTTATCACACTAGTTGAGATGCGAGATGAAATTTTTTCGGCTTATGCTAACCTCAACTACACGCCACCTCTTGTTAACCAGAACCTCAACTACACGCCATCTCTAGTTAACCAGACGAAAGATCCTGCAGTCATAGATGCCCCGGGTGATTCAATACAGTCATCAATTACCTATTCCATCCTTGATCAAAGTTTTGTCAAAATGGAGGGCGGTTGTGTTTTGAACGCTAATCAATCTTCCTATGCACCTGTGTTTGATAGACTTTTAACACAAACAGACAGTACCACCAAAACAGGCGGGAGGAAGCCCAGGCGGTTAAAATTAATAAATTCATCAACCGGGCAGTTATATATTTTCAAATATCTGTTCTCTGCTGTATTAATAAAATCTTTATTGTGAAATTAAATATAAAAAGTGATTGTTTTATTTGATTTGTTTTAACTTGAATGTGAAGGAGAGAGAGAGAGAGAGAGAGAGAGAGAAAGAGAGAGTACATGCGGGTGGTGATGGTACATGGTGATGATGATGATGACGATGATAATGATGATGATGATGATGAGACGAACAATCAAAAGGGAAAACACCCCTTTTCTCCATTTTTAGAATCATCACAACCAACACGTTATATAAATTTCACACCTGGTCACCCGATATCAGCACACAGATACCTTAAGGGATAATACTCAACCACACTTACACCCAAGATAACCACTGAATCAGATACTCCTTTCCTCAAAATATAAACACATGACACACACAACATATTCACATCACCCCTGTAATACCGCTTTCACCAAGTTTTAGAACCCCGACACTCTGTAACCTGGGATAACGCCCGCGAGATAACGCCGCCCGACGAGTCGAGAGGTCACGGCCGAAAATCCGGGTTCAGCCGAACATACGATGGACCGAAAAATATGTGCAGAAACATATATAATATAGTGATGCACATATTGTCTCAACTGTCGGTGGACATTTTACGGTACCTATACTACTAGCCACTTCTTGCCTATCCTTTTCATCGTTGAACTGCCAATGGTTCTTAACGTGCGATTGCACACGTAACCTCCTGTGTGTGTCGTTATCTGAGAGGACTAGACAGTGGATATCACTACCCAGAGAGGACTAGATATTGGATATCACTACCCAGAGTGGATTAGACATTGAATATACTACCCAGAGAGGACTGGGCACTGGATATCACTACCCAGAGTGGATTAGACATTGGATATCACTACCCAGAGAGGACTAGACATTGGATATCACTACCCATAGAGCACTAGACATTGGATATCACTACCCAGAGAGGACTAGACATTGGATATAACTACCCAGAGAGGACTAGACATTGGATATAACTACCCAGAGATGACTAGACATTGGATATCACTACCCAGAGAGGACGAGACATTGGATATCACTACCCAGAGAGGACTAGACATTGGATAGCACTACCTAGAGAGGACTAGACATTGGATATCACTATCCAGGACAAAGAAAATAACGCAGCGCGGAAACCACAGATTCGAAGTTAGCAATTCCCACCGACTGTGGCGGAATTCAAAGCTTAGACTACCCTGTCCCGAGACGAGTGTCTAACATCTAGACCACCCAGTCCCTCGAACTTTCAAAATTGTTATATTTTTTAATATTTTTTAAATTTTAAATTTCGGAATTATTATATAATATATATATTTTTTTATTTTGTATTATTATTTATAATTTAGTTATTTTTTTAAATTTTTAATACATATTTATAGGTGTGTTGCATGTATGTTCCTGCTGAAAGCCTATAAGCCGAAACGTAGTTCTGGTTTGTCTTGTCCACTTGTTACGTGAAGCTTTAACTATACCGCTTTTTAAATATTTTTTCTGTATCTATTTTTTTTTTTTTTATTTCTCCACATCACCTACACAGTCAGCCTAAACTATATTTCAGAAAGACCGCATATTTAACCAGTTATCGGCTGAACGACAATCAAAGATTCACATCAACTCTTCAATATTGAGGAGAGGGAATAGGACATAAACGACGATAAAGTAAAGAACCATTCATTCAGAAAACAGGACTTTTTGTGTAGACTATACTAAACAAGAAAGCGAAAGAGAAGAGGAAGAAGATAACTTAAACTATCTTTGATCTTCATGGCTACCGTCATCTGACAGTGTCCTAATAGGAGATTTAGAAGTTCTCTTCTATATCCTCATTCTTACCAGAATATAAATATGTTGTTTTTGGTGATAGCGTTAAGTTTTACAAATACACAGTTTATTATTGATAAGGGTATAGAAAACAATGAATAGGGTATTAAGAGCAAACCACATATTAGTACATATACAAAGTGTAGCTGAAAAAGAAAGAGGTACTAGAAAGACTATTTCTATCACTTAGAGGTACTAGAAAGACTTTATTTATAACACTTAGATGTACTAGAAAGACTATTTATATCACTTAGAGGTACTAGAAAGACTATTTCTATCCCTTAGAGGTACTAGAAAGACTTTATTTATATCACTTAGAGGTACTAGAAAGACTTTATTTCTATCACTTAGAGGTACTAGAAAGACTATTTATATCACTTAGAGGTACTAGAAAGACTTTATTTATATCACTTAGAGGTACTAGAAAGACTATTTATATCACTTAGAGGTACTAGAAAGACTTTATTTCTATCACTTAGAGGTACTAGAAAGACTATTTATATCACTTAGAGGTACTAGAAAGACTTTATTTATATCACTTAGAGGTACTAGAAAGACTTTATTTCTATCACTTAGAGGTACTAGAAAGACTTTATTTATATCACTTAGAGGTACTAGAAAGACTTTATTTATATCACTTAGAGGTACTAGAAAGACTTTATTTCTAACACTTAGAAGTACTAGAAAGACTATTTATATCACTTAGAGGTACTAGAAAGACTTTATTTATATCACTTAGAGGTACTAGAAAGACTTTATTTCTATCACTTAGAGGTACTAGAAAGACTATTTATATCACTTAGAGGTACTAGAAAGACTTTATTTATATCACTTAGAGGTACTAGAAAGACTTTATTTCTAACACTTAGAAGTACTTGAAAGACTATTTATATCACTTAGAGGTACTAGAAAGACTTTATTTATATCACTTAGAGGTGCTAGAAAGACTTTATTTCTAACACTTAGAGGTTCTAGAAAGACTATTTATATCACTTAGAGGTACTAGAAAGACTTTATTTCTAACACTTAGAGGTTCTAGAAAGACTATTTATATCACTTAGAGGTACTAGAAAGACTTTATTTCTAACACTTAGAGGTACTAGAAAGACTTTATTTCTAACACTTAGAGGTACTAGAAAGACTTTATTTCTATCACTTAGAGGTACTAGAAAGACTTTATTTATATCACTTAGAGGTACTAGAAAGACTATTTATATCACTTAGAGGTACTAGAAAGACTATTTATATCACTTAGAGGTTCTAGAAAGACTATTTATATCACTTAGAGGTACTAGAAAGACTTTATTTCTAACACTTAGAGGTACTAGAAAGACTTTATTTATATCACTTAGAGGTACTAGAAAGACTTTATTTATATCACTTAGAGGTACTAGAAAGACTTTATTTCTATCACTTAGAGGTACTAGAAAGACTATTTATATCACTTAGAGGTACTAGAAAGACTTTATTTCTAACACTTAGAGGTACTAGAAAGACTTTATTTCTATCACTTAGAGGTACTAGAAAGACTTTATTTATATCACTTAGAGGTACTAGAAAGACTTTATTTCTAACACTTAGAGGTACTAGAAAGACTTTATTTATATCACTTAGAGGTACTAGAAAGACTTTATTTACATCACTTAGAGGTACTAGAAAGACTTTATTTCTAACACTTAGAGGTACTAGAAAGACTATTTATATCACTTAGAGGTACTAGAAAGACTTTATTTACATCACTTAGAGGTACTAGAAAGACTTTATTTCTAACAATTAGAGGTACTTGAAAGACTTTATTTCTAACAATTAGAGGTACTAGAAAGACTTTATTTCTATCACTTAGAGGTACTAGAAAGACTTTATTTATATCACTTAGAGGTACTAGAAAGACTATTTATATCACTTAGAGGTACTAGAAAGACTTTATTTATATCACTTAGAGGTACTAGAAAGACTTTATTTACATCACTTAGAGGTACTAGAAAGACTTTATTTCTAACACTTAGAGGTACTAGAAAGACTATTTATATCACTTAGAGGTACTAGAAAGACTTTATTTACATCACTTAGAGGTACTAGAAAGACTTTATTTCTAACAATTAGAGGTACTTGAAAGACTTTATTTCTAACAATTAGAGGTACTAGAAAGACTTTATTTCTATCACTTAGAGGTACTAGAAAGACTTTATTTATATCACTTAGAGGTACTAGAAAGACTATTTATATCACTTAGAGGTACTAGAAAGACTATTTATATCACTTAGAGGTACTAGAAAGACTATTTATATCACTTAGAGGTACTAGAAAGACTATTTATATCACTTAGAGGTACTAGAAAGACTTTATTTCTAACAATTAGAGGTACTAGAAAGACTTTATTTCTAACAATTAGAGGTACTAGAAAGACTTTATTTCTATCACTTAGAGGTACTAGAAAGACTTTATTTATATCACTTAGAGGTACTAGAAAGACTATTTATATCACTTAGAGGTACTAGAAAGACTATTTATATCACTTAGAGGTTCTAGAAAGACTATTTATATCACTTAGAGGTACTAGAAAGACTTTATTTCTAACACTTAGAGGTACTAGAAAGACTTTATTTCTATCACTTAGAGGTACTAGAAAGACTTTATTTATATCACTTAGAGGTACTAGAAAGACTTTATTTCTATCACTTAGAGGTACTAGAAAGACTATTTATATCACTTAGAGGTACTAGAAAGACTTTATTTCTAACACTTAGAGGTACTAGAAAGACTTTATTTCTATCACTTAGAGGTACTAGAAAGACTTTATTTATATCACTTAGAGGTACTAGAAAGACTTTATTTCTAACACTTAGAGGTACTAGAAAGACTTTATTTACATCACTTAGAGGTACTAGAAAGACTTTATTTCTAACACTTAGAGGTACTAGAAAGACTATTTACATCACTTAGAGGTACTAGAAAGACTTTATTTACATCACTTAGAGGTACTAGAAAGACTTTATTTCTAACACTTAGAGGTACTAGAAAGACTTTATTTATATCACTTAGAGGTACTAGAAAGACTTTATTTACATCACTTAGAGGTACTAGAAAGACTTTATTTCTAACACTTAGAGGTACTAGAAAGACTATTTATATCACTTAGAGGTACTAGAAAGACTTTATTTACATCACTTAGAGGTACTAGAAAGACTTTATTTCTAACAATTAGAGGTACTTGAAAGACTTTATTTCTAACAATTAGAGGTACTTGAAAGACTTTATTTCTAACAATTAGAGGTACTAGAAAGACTTTATTTCTAACAATTAGAGGTACTTGAAAGACTTTATTTCTAACACTTAGAGGTACTAGAAAGACTTTATTTCTAACACTTAGAGGTACTAGAAAGACTTTATTTCTAACACTTAGAGGTACTAGAAAGACTTTATTTCTAACACTTAGAGGTACTACAAAGACTTTATTTTTGTCACTTAGAGGTACTGGAAAGACTTTATTTCTATCCCTTAGTTGTTATCTTATGTTGTTTATATTATGGCCACGACTGATATTCCAGGTATGACTTTTATCTTCTTCTTGTACCTTTCAACTTCCTGCAGAGCATAGGTCTTCAACAAACACTTTTCAAGCCGACCTATTTCTTGCCATTCTTTTAAAATCATTCTTATGGGCTTATTAATTCTATAGGTGGCTGAGATCTCATCATACGTATTCATTTAAATCTGGTGAGAGCATATATATTTACCTAATATATTGTTTTATTTGTTGAAACATTTCCGATTACCATTTTTTGTGACTGTTTTCTGTTGCCGGTACATCTTATATATTTTTCATAAATCTTTGCTACCCATATTTGAAATTTTGATAATTTCTTAATAATCTTACTTTGTCAAATGACTTACTTAAATTATCAAATGGCTTATCTTCTTTCTTCTTTTCTTTTTTCACTGCTACCGAAAGATGTCATAGTACATATATCATTTGTCGTTCTTGAGCTGCTCAAACTGTCTGAACTAGTGATTTTCTTGTATTGTTACATGTCTCTATCACTGCATCTATCCATCTTCTTCTAGGTCTTCTTCTAGGTTTTATTCCTACCATATTTCTTGTGGTTTCATTTGGTATTCTATCTCTTCTTGTGTTGTTTGTTATTTTTCTCAAACATCGCATCTCACATGTATTGATGTTTCTTAAATGTGATTTAGAAAGGGTCCATGTTTGATTCTCATAGCACAAAGTTGGTATGAAAATGCTATTTATCATTTGTTGTTTCTATCATAATGGCTTTTAATACTTGACAATATGGCGGATAGGCGGCAGGAACAATTGATGCTCTGTCTGAAAAGTGTTCCTTGTTGCAATTTCCTCATATTCCAAGACCGGCTTGCTGTCGGAGATACTGAGTTTAGTGCTCTGTGCAAACCGTGAATTGTTTTTTTCACCTGGATTGTGACTCGATATTCTGATTGCATACGAATGATGATGATATTGTATGATGATGAATGATGATATTGTATGATGAAGAACAGTTCGGCTGCGTTCACTTTCAGTGCGGCTGCGCTTATGTTTTTTGGCGTGTGCTTTGACTGTTATGATGAAGACTGCAGCTACCTTTCTTTCTTTGGATCCTTCAATGCAATGAGATGTTAATTCGGATTATTTCACTGGCACGGTTGGTTGAGCATTTATGGATTTTAATATGCAATGATACCGGGGTCTTCGACTTACTACAACTACTACAACTTAGAGGTACTATAAAGACTTCATTTCTATCACTTAAAGGTGCTGCAACGACTTTATTTCTATCACTTATAGGTACTAGAAAGACATTCTTTCATTACTTATATTTTTTTTCTTTATTTGCAATTGAGCACTGATTAATTAGATTGCAGAAGATTTGAGACAGAAGGTTTGATATGGAACCGTAGTAGAGTAGCGTAAAATGAACTGATTTGTCGAAGACAAGAGGTGGTGTTTCATCTTGGTCGGTGCCTTGTAGGTCCACCCAGCCTTAATTGATAACCAGCGATTTACTCTGGGAAAGATAGATGGTAATGGATTTGTGTTAACCACATTAACCAGGCCTTTTTTGGAATCCCTAAGGAAAAAGACCAAAATATTCTTGGAGAAGACAGATGGAAGCAGAGGTTAAAGAGGATGGGGAAGACATGGAATGATCTTAAAAGAATTGCAAGAAACAGAACGGCTTGAAAAGTGTTTGTTGAATACCTATGCTCCACATGGAGCTGAAAGGTAGAAGATGAAGACATTTAACAACAAAACGTTATTATTGTCAAAATATGTGGACATCATATTTCTTTTTACGGGACACTCGACGCGTGACAGGGTTCTTGTCTTTTGCTTTTCTTTCTTATAATTCTGTTAGTATTGTTCCGAGCTTCTTAAAAAGATGGCCGCTTTTTTTTTGAAGTGCCAAAAATTAAGAGAAATGGCAGCCAAAGGGAGGTCATATTTCCCAGTGCCAAGCACTTCAGGTCCGGCACTGAGTACGAGCGATATAAAGCATGTTTACATTCTCCAACAGACTCAATACGCACTCTTCAAACATTAGCAATAGACAATTCAAAGGCCAAAAAAAATATCGATTTCAAGAACGACACTTGATGTGACCCGGGTGTTCTTCAAAGCTTGAGGGGAGTGACACAAGCAGGAAGTGACGACATTGAAATTTCAAGAAAAGCTTCCATAGAGTCTTCTGTCAACAACAAGTTCAATATCTCGATGGCTATAACTATCTCAAATGTTCACTTAACGCTTAAATACGTTAACCCGATAATGGAGATGTATGAAGGTTAGTACGTTCTAAAAGATGCATCGAAATCTACTACTGGGAACAGCTTTGCTTGCGATTTGTGAATAAATTGTGATAGAAACAACAATGTCGATGTCGACAATTGTCGATGTTTTATTTTGGTTTATTATTTACTTTAAATTACTGGAGTCTGTAGAAATGTGGTTTTACAGAAGAATGTTGAGAATATCATGGACAACTAAAAAGAGTAATGAAAATGTTCTGAAAGAGGTCAAAGCAAAAAGAGAGCTAATTTCCAATATTAGGAAGAAACAATCATCATTTTTGGCCATGTAATGAGAAGAGAACAACTTGAATATATTGTAACAACTGGAAAAATTGAGGGACGAAGAGATAGAGGGAAGCAAAGAGAAAAAATACGAGACAGCGTAAGAGAATGGCTTGGCAGTAGATCAACAACAGAAGTGATAAATAACTTTCGAGATCGAAAGTTGTGGAGAGACATGATCACCTACGCCAGCAGGCCCGGTACTTGATGATGATGATGATTTACTTTACCTTTTTTATCATCGAGTTCGGTTAGTGGGGAAGAAGGGGAAGATTTGGGATAGAGCTGCAGATTCTGATGAGGTAGAGTTTACTTTCTCACACTTACCGGATTGTGGATTCTTTTATTAATTTTGTTTCGGAAGCATTCTTTTCTTTTCTTAGCGCCATTAAGTGAGACCTTTGATAAAATGCGGCCTGGTTTTAATCATTCACCTGGATGGAGTCCAACTTGAGTGTAAATCCTTCTGAAAGTCTAAAACCGCGTTACACGAAATCTACGTAAAGCGCATGAGAAAATGATCGCCTTGTCTATTGTTAATTTCAACCAATTCGCTACATCACCACGCAATCACCATCAATTCAGTATTTATGATGATTAATTTCACTTGTTGTCTAAGTTATATAGACAAGTAAAAAGGTGGTGTATATTAGTCTATAAAACACAGGAAGACTGAGCTTTGTTCATCCAGCCATGTTTGCATTTGTTTATTCAGCACAAAATGACAGCAGTTATTGGAAATCCACGATGCCTCACTTGCTATCGAACCCGGCACTTTCTTTAATATTTGTTCCACACTCTAAACAATTTCACCTCCCTATGGAGCATAGATCTTGAACAAAAACTTTCCATGCCGTTCTGTTTCTAGCCATTCTTTTAAGATCATTCTATGTCTCACCCATCATCTTCATCTCTGTTTCTATCTGTTTTCTCTAAGAATATTTTGGTTTTTCTCTTTGTCTTTTCCATGGGGATTCCAAAAAAGGGCATGTTGTGTAATATCCTCAGTTGCTTTCCGCAATGTTTGTCCTATTTAGCGCCATCGTCTTCGCTGTATCTCTTTATCTACTGGTATTTGTCTGGTGAAAAAAAAAAGTGAAGTACCCCAGTCACACTATGTGGAGTATAGGGAATATGGTGTTAGTGACTATAAATTTTACAGACCTTCGACACATGATTTTTGGGGTAATGTGGTCGGTATTACGCCCGTGCCGCTTTACTTTCCCAGAAAAAAAATCCGGTACCCATTAAAGGCTGGGTGAACCGGAGGCCTTCGATTGAGATCGAACCATACCTCTTGTCCTTTGTAGTCCAGTTCACTAACCACTGAGCTATCGCTGCTCCCTATTTGTCTGGTACTTTTCCATAATTCTATGTTAGTGATTTTGTCCTGCCATTTCCGTCCTTTTATTCTGTGCAAGCATCCATTAATGAAGGTCTGTATCTTCATGATTGCCATTGTTGTTGTTCTCCATGTTTCACAGCCATTTAATAGGACTGACTTAACATTGGAGTTGACAATTTTTGTTTTTGTATATTAACAAATTTTTTTGGATTTCCATGTTTCGAAATTTATATATATATATATATATATATATATATATATATATATATATATATATATATATATATATATAATTACATATATGTATGCAACAGTTACTCCTCCTGCTTTTGATATCCTTATTTAGGCATTATTTTATCTTTTATATTTGTTCCTCCCTCTTTGTTTATATTACTGCCCAGATATATGTAAAATTGCGTGTTTCTAGTAGAGGGATTTCTTCGATTGTTATTTGATTATTGCCAACTGCATTAATTCTAATAATTTGGTCTTATCTCTATTTTTTTGTCCCAGCTGTTGTGATCCCTTATCAACTATGCTCATTTTATCTTGCATCTGTTGATAAAGATAAAATAAATGATAAAGATCTGTGATAGGAGAGATATGTCATCAGCAAAGTCTAAGTCATTAAGTTGCTTGGTCAGTGACAACTGGATAGTAGTATATGTGGCTGTGAACCCACCCTAAAAGTGCACGCACATGCACCGAAAGACAATAGATTTGGCACCGAAACCGCACGAAACATGCACCAAAACCCGTGCCAAAGTCCGATAATCGGCTTATTTTCTCGGTGGTCGTGATCGGTAATCGGCTTATCTCGGTGGTGTGCGTTGGTGTGTGACGATCGGCGCGTCGTGGTGTGCGTTGGTGCGTGGCGGCTTATCTCGTGGTGAGTGATCGGCTTATCGCGTCGCTAGCTCGCCGGTTATCTCGGGGGTTCTAAAATCGGGCGACAGCGGTTCTAAAACTTGTGGCGGGTCGTCGCCGGCTATCTCGCGGGTCGGATGGCGGGTCGTTGCCATCGTGCGGGTGCGGAAAGGTGCCTTTATTGGTTATCATCATCATGTGCCTCAACACTATCAGCATGTGCCTCAACACTATCATCATGTGCACCCTCATATAGCGATTTTTTTTTCTCTCTTCTCTCTCTCTCTCTATTGCATATCCAAGCTAACTCAAGTCAAATAAAAATCACCATCACCAAGCCACACAAATTGACACATCATCATGTGCCACCCTCAACACCATCCTTTCATGTCCTATCATCATCATGTGCCACCCTCATCAACCTTCATATCCCATCATGATCTTGTGCCCCCCTCAACACTATTATCATGTGCCACCCTCAACATCATCCTTTCATGTCCTATCATCATCATGTGCCACCCTCAACATCAACCTTCATATCCCATCATGATCTTGTGCCCCCCTCATGTCCTATCATCATCATCATCATCATCACCATCACCAAGACACACAAAGTGACACATCATCATCATGTGCCACCCTCAACATCAACCTTCATATCCCATAATCATCATGTGCCACCATCAACATCATCATCATGTGCCACCCTCATCATCACCCTTCATATCATCAAGCCACACAAAGTATCATCTCATCTCTCTCTCTCTCTCACACACATTCATGGTAAACCAAAACAGAATTCGTTCTATATTTCTCACAGCTTTAGTATTATTACAACAAATATACGACATATATATATATATATATATATATATATATATATATATATATATATATATTACTGCCCGGTTGTTGATAATTTTAAGCGTCTGGGTTTCCTCCCTCCTGTTTTGGTGGTACTGTTTGTTAAATGTCTATCAAACACGGGTACATAAGAAGTTTCATTAGCCTTCAAAACACAACCACCCTCCATTTTGACAAAACCTTGATCAAAGCTGGAATAGGTAATTGGTGACTCTGCTGAAACACCCGCGGCATTCATATTGGGTGCCGGATCTGTCGTTTGATTAACAAGAGCGAGGTTCCCTTGATTAACAAAGGGGGGCGTGTAGTCGATGAGATTCGTGTTAACAAGAGATGGTATGTAGTTTTGGTGGTTAACGACAGGCGGCGTGTAGTTGATCTGATTAACGAGAGGTGGCGTGTAGTTGATCTGGTTAACGAGAGGTGGCGTGTAGCTGATCTGGTTAATAACAGGCGGTGTGTAGTTGAGGTTAGCATAAGCGGTTAACATTTCCTCTCGCATCTCGACTAACGTGATAAATTCCTCTCTCGATAGTGTTATCCCAGTTCTGGTAGGAAACTTCAAAAAACTATCACCGCTATATGTCCTTATATTTATCAATGGTCTGTTACGAAAAACACAAACCGAGACTGCCTTAACGCCATCTTTAGACAATGGAACTACAGTCTCATTTCCACGTGACATAAATATACGCTGATCACTAACATCAAACGAAATTGGCGTATTCAAGCTACACGACTCCATATTCAAAGAAAAACAAACCACCTGACAACAGACGTTGGTTATGTGTGTGCGTGTACACTGCTCGACTGGGGGGTTTTTATACCCGTTTATCGGGTCGAGGACCGTCTATTTATAGCAGCTAACGCAATACGTTATCAGGCGTGGTAATCAGTCTTGTTGCGACAAGTTCAGTGACCTCTGGAACTGACCCAATAGGGGGGGGGGGGGTGATGTGTGGGGAAATATGATGCGTGTAACAATTCGGTCTCAGGTAATGCGGCTTGAGACTAGGAAACTCCTCCTCCTCCCCCCTGTCGTGTTTATATAGGTTGTGGATTTTAAAAATAGGTGTTAGTTGAAGAGGGGGAAACCTCGCGCGCTGACCTAAAATCACTCGTTGTTATTTTCGTCGGGGGCGTAATCACTAAAGTTAGTAGCACTTGTGAGGATGGATCCCCGATGGAATCATCCCTTCACAGCTCTGATAGCCGGTTCTACCGGGTGTGGGAAAACGGTATTTGTGCAAAAGTTTATACAGAACCTTCACGAGCTAGCTGTCCCCGTACCGGAGGAAGTTATATGGTGTTATGGGGAATGGCAGCCGATATACGAGACTATGGGGTCAGTGAGATTTATCGAGGGTCTACCAGACGTCGATAAATTGGAAGGTGGTAAGAAGAGAAGACTGATCGTCATCGATGACTTGATGTCTGAGACGGACGAGCGGGTAACAAAATTATTTACCAAAGGTAGTCATCACAGAGATATTAGTGTGATGTACATTGTTCAAAATCTTTTCGGAAAAAATAAAGAACATCGAACCATAAGTCTCAATACGCACTATTTAGTCCTTTTCAAGAACCCGAGAGACGGGAGTCAAATTATGAATCTGGGTAAACAAATGTACCCGGGTCAGGTGGGGTACCTCCAAGATAGTTTTAAGGACGCGACAGCGACTCCTCACGGTTATTTGCTGGTCGATCTTCGTCAGGACACACCTGATAATCTTAGGTTGAGAACAAAAATATTCCCGGGGGAGAGACAAATCGTCTACGTGCCAAAGTAGAGAATCATGTGTGATGAAGCACTTAGACGGCACGGTGAAATGTTGAAATGTATGCGCGCCGCCTCGCCGAGCGGTTTAAGAGCCATATTAAAAACAGCCTCTCCCAAACTCATTAACTTTTTGTGCGAGTGTTGTCATAACATATTAAAAGGTAATGTTAGACTCACTTAGCGACAGAAGTGCGAGCTACGTCGACACAAGAACAAGTTGAGACTTCTCACTAAAAAGAAACCGAGTCTTAAGCGGCGGAAAGAGATTCTACAAACCGGTGGGTTTATAGGTGCTTTGCTCCGTCCTATATTAAGTATTCTCGGTGGAGTACTAGGTGCGTAACAATGGCCAAAAAAATGATTTTGGTGGATCCTCGATTCCTCGAGGGTCTTAAACAGACTACTACCACGTCCTATAGCCCACCCGAGGCGATCGGTGACAACTTGAGAGATTTAGATGATGAAATGCAACGTATCCTATTCCGCGATGATTTAGCACCCGCCGATAAGGCCAGAGTGTACCAACGTGCCCTGCATCAATATTTAACTAGATTGGAGCAGTATAAACGACGCTCATTGGGCTCGGTCGATCTCATTCAACACAACACGGCAACAGAAAAAAACACCTTCCCCACCAACACCATCATTCGAGCTATCACCAGAGCAGACCAAGACACCACGACCACCACCACCACCAGCGGAAACCCCAAAGGTAGGTAATGAAACCACTCCGCCCGAAGCCACGTATAAACTGAGACCTAAAAAAAGAAAGAGCGGAATCCCAACACCAAAATGGGAACGGTGGAGAAAATATTGAGACGTCGTTACTTTGACCCTAGTCGACCAGGGGCGTATAGTGGTGCAACGGCCCTGCAACGTAACACCAAACTGGGACTCGCAAAGATCAACCAATGGCTGAGTCATCAGGATACCTATACCCTTCATAAACCAATTCGTCGCAGATTTGAAAGGCGTCCCATTATAACGAGTGGCCCCCAACAGCAATATCAGGCAGACCTAATCGATTTGAGACATTTGAAAAAACACAACGATGGATATTCCTATTTGGTTTCTTGCGTGGACGTTTTCAGTAAATTCGCGTGGTCTGTACCGATACGAACCAAAACGGGGAAATCCTTAGTGGAAGCCGTCGGTAAGATATTTCTCGATGGGAAACCCGCGAGTTTTCAAACCGATAAGGGGTCCGAGTTTCTGAACAGAACATTTCAGAAATTCCTCGCTGACAACAACGTTCACTTTTTCACTACGCAGAACGAAGATATTAAGGCCGCCGTGGTGGAACGCTTTAATAGGACTCTGAAACAACGGATGTGGCGATATTTCACGAAATCCAATAAGTTGTCTTATGTCCGAGTCCTCCCCGCCCTACTTCGAAGTTATAACCATTCGTATCACAGAAGTATAAAAATGGCACCGGTCGACGTCAACGCAGACAATCAAGAACAGGTATGGAACACGTTGTATAATAGCAAACGCAACTTTAAATTTGAAAGACCCCTGTACAAGCCCGGTGATCGAGTTAGACTGGTCCTGGGCAGAGCCAATTTTAAAAAGGGTTATGCCCCGGCTTGGACGGAGGAACTGTTTTCCATCAGTCGAGTAAATGAAACAAACCCCGTTACATATGTGTTGAAAGACGATAAGGGCGATGAGATAGAGGGGTCATTCTACACACCGGAAATTCAAAAAGTTGGAGACAAACACGAGTACAGAATCGAGAGTATCATAACCGAGCGTCGCACATCCTTTGGGCGAAAGGAGTGTTTAGTCAAATGGTTTGGGTACGATTCCTCATTTAACACTTGGATACCGTCCAAGGACTTTGTCAGATACAAAAACTAGAGATGCGAGAAGAAGAAGAAGAAGTGGTAACTTTTGGTGGAGAGCCCGATTTGCGAGCCGTAAACTCGGGAGTCGGGAGAGACGGCGAACCACGCTGGTGGGGGTCGATGTTTGGGAAACTATCCCCCTACTTAGAACTTGTCTTTATTTGTCAAGTGGTAGTTATATATACAGTTGTAGCGGTCTCGCTGTTCAATCTGACCACCGAAAAGCCAGACGCGAAGGAGGGAAAACTGTGGATAGCCCTACTGAGCAGCTGTTTGGGTTACATGCTACCGAATCCAAACTTGGAGAGGCGACGGCGAAACGAGTAAAAAAAAATGAGTTTTTATGTCACCCTGCCCAGCAATGCATCTATGGAACTTTTTAAGGATAATAACCCAGGCCACTTTTTCGTTAAACTTCCTCAGACCATTGACATTTCGACGCAGTATGAGATCGCACTGGTGGAGATACAGTTTCCGCTAAATTATTTCAATGTAATAGAGGGTGATGTCTGGATTCGCTACGAATCTCTCGATAACGACGATATTTGCGACGCCAGATTTTATTTCAACGTGACATTGGAACCTGGGTTATACACGAAACCCGATGCGTTCATCGGCGCGTTGAACGCGTCGATCGTAAAAGCGGAGGATGAGTCGTACAGGGGAGAGAAAGGGAAAAAAATGAGATTCATTTACGCAAAAGAGGTGAATAAAGCCATCTTGAAACTTTACGAGAAAGGAGTCAGTGTTACCATAAGCGACACTTTGAAAAACATGTTAGCCTTCCCCACGACCACAATATCAGACACGGCTCCCGATATCTTCAGCGTGGGTGTAATGGACTTGGAAAGTGTTGCGAAGAATGTCTACGTCTACTGCGATCTCGTTTCCCCCAGACCGGTCGGGGATGTGATGGTGCCTCTCCTCAGGAGCGTGCCTGTTCTCAATAGAAATCACACCTCGGTGTTTCAGATCTACGATAAGCCTCACTACCTACCCCTGAGTAGATTTTCCTTCGATACCGTCGAGATCCTTTTAGCCAACGAACACGGAAAAACCATTCCATTCACCAGCGGGACGTCGGTGCTAACGGTACACTTTCGAGTCAAGAAGCATCTCGAGCTGGTATAATGGTGAAACACACTCCCCTTCATAGAGATGTTGAGTTATACGAAGACTTTTACTGTTGTCAGGCGGGCGATGGGATGCCCGTGTTTATAGGAGGTCGAAGTCAGAGCGGTCGAGGAATCGGTAGTTTCTTTGGTGGAATCGGGAGGGCTATTTTACCCTGGTTAAAAACCGGCGGTAAGGCCTTGCTCAGAGAAGGCTTGGGGACCGGTCTGCAGGTCGCACAGGACGCATTGGCCGGGAAAAATGTCGGTGAAGCTTTCAAAGAACGAGCTAAGGAGGCCGGTCAGCGGTTGCTACACGGGGCCGTAGACCACCTGCGTGATAACAACCAATCAGGAAGTGGTTTACGTCAAAGCAGAAAGCGACTTATGAAGCTACCTCCACCAGGAGAACCCGTTACGAAGAGGATAAAACCGACAGCTGGACGGTTCCCCCTTCATTCGGTGCACAACAGAGGGAAGAAGACGAGGGTGGTAAAGGATATTTTCGACTAATAATGTCCCTCATTCACCCCAAATCGTGCGAATGTCTTCACTCTGGTTTGGATTTATTTAGCGTTCCACCCACACAGACATCTCTAGACTCTGGCCAGTTTATTGAAATTCGTCCGATCGCAGCTTTGTCGCATAGCGCACCGATAGAGTTTTTCATTTCTGGAAACAGCGAGGAGTATCTAGATCTTTTCAACACGTTTTTACATCTGCGGGTCAAGATCACCCTCCCGAATGGTGATAGTGTACCAGTCGATGCTGAGGTAGGACCGGTCAACAATTATCTTCACAGTCTATTTTCACAAGTCGACGTATCGCTAAACGACACGTTGGTTACACCGTCGGAGAATACCTATCCTTTTAGAGCGGTGTTTGAGGCCACGCTAAATTACGGAGAGGATGCGAAAACGGGATACTTGACGGCCGCTCTGTTCTACAAAGACACAGCTGGCCACCATGACGATTTGAAAGAAAATGAGGGTTTTAAAACACGGCGCGATTTGACTTCGGGTAGTAAAGAGGTTGAAATGATGGGTCGTTTGCACTCTGATGTCTTTGTGCAGGATCGTTACATGTTAAACAGAGTCGATGTAAAGATAAAACTCACCCCCTCGAAGGATGTGTTCAGCCTCGCGGCTCACGATAGCTCTGTGGGTTATAAGAGTGTTATCACCTACGCCGCGCTCGTGGTCAGGAAAGCTAAGCTAAACCCCGCGATTTCTCTGGCCCACGAAAAGGCTCTTTTAAGCGGGAATGCGCGGTACCCGATCAAGAGGGTTACCATCAAGACATTTTCCATCGCTAGTGGGATGCTTTCCCACAGTCAAGACAATTTATTTTTGTCTCAAACACCGACCCGTATAGTGATAGGTCTGATTACGGCCAGTGCTTTTAATGGTGTTTACACAGCTAACCCGTTCAATTTTCAACACTTTGGTCTGATTTATATGAACCTGACGGTCGACGGGAAATGTATCTCGGGAAAGCCTCTAACTATGGACTTTGAACGAAATCAATACGCGAGAGCTTTCTTCGGCACAAATCTGGCCATGGGTCTGATTGGTAAAGACGCTGGGAATAACGTTGATTATAGAGAATTCAAGGACGGATACTGCCTATTTGGTTTTGACCTCTCGTCCAGCCTACTGGACGGCTCCCATTTTGAGCTAGCCACAAGCGGACCCTTGTCGATAGAACTCAAGTTTGCCGCTCCCACCACTACTCCCCTACAAGTTATCGTCTACGCCGAGTTGGACTCGGTGCTCGAGGTGTCCAAGACAAGGCAGATTCTAACAGACTTCGCCGTTTGAGAGAGAGAAAGAAGAAGTAGAAAATGAACACGAGGGAGATTTAAATCTTTTGATGTCGGATATTTTCGTTCGACGTTGTTCCCTTGTTAGTGTCATTCCACGAAACCACTTACCGCCAAGCATCGACCCAACGGCGACCGCGGCCTTTGTCATAAACACCGACCCTGCCCACGAACCCGGAGAGCATTGGGTGGCCCTATTTTACAACGGACTCGGCGAATGTAAGTATTTCGATTCCTACGGTTTGCCTCCCAGACACGTGGATATTTTAAACTTTATAGAGCAAAACTCACACGTTCCATTCGTTTACAACCCGCGGGTGTTGCAAGCTTTGTTTAGCAACACGTGCGGTCTATATTGTGTTTATTATATACTTCTTAAATGTCGTGGCGCAAAACTTAACAGAATTCTCATGCCTTTTTCATCGAGACAGCACGTAAACGACCGTATCATTTATCGTTTGCTCGCCCCGTGGATACTTCGGCTTCGAGGGGCCCGTCCAGACGCTTAAAATTATCAACAACTGGGCAGTAATATATATATATATATATATATATATATATATATATATATATATATATATATATATATATATATATATATATATGTGTCGTATATTTGTTGTAATAATAATAAAGCTGTGAGAAATATAGAACGAATTTTGTTTTGGTTTACCATGAATGTGTGAGAGAGAGAGAGAGAGAGATGAGATGATACTTTGTGTGGCTTGATGATATGAAGGGTGATGATGAGGGTGGCACATGATGATGATGTTGAGGGTGGCACATGATGATGATGGGATATGAAGGTTGATGTTGAGGGTGGCACATGATGATGATGTGTCACTTTGTGTGTCTTGGTGATGATGATGATGATGATGATGATAGGACATGAGGGGGGCACAAGATCATGATGGGATATGAAGGTTGATGTTGAGGGTGGCACATGATGATGATAGGACATGAAAGGATGATGTTGAGGGTGGCACATGATGATAGTGTTGAGGGGGGCACAAGATCATGATGGGATATGAAGGTTGATGAGGGTGGCACATGATGATGATAGGACATGAAAAGATGGTGTTGAGGGTGGCACATGATGATGTGTCAATTTGTGTGGCTTGGTGATGGTGATTTTTATTTGACTTGAGTTAGCTTGGATATGCAATAGAGAGAGAGAGAGAGAAGAGAGAAAAAAAATCGCTATATGAGGGTGCACATGATGATAGTGTTGAGGCACATGCTGATAGTGTTGAGGCACATGATGATGATAACCAATAAAGGCACCTTTCCCCACCCGCACGATGGCAACGACCCGCCATCCGACCCGCGAGATAGCCGGCGACGACCCGCCACAAGTTTTAGAACCACTGTCGCCCGATTTTAGAACCCCCGAGATAACCGGCGAGCTAGCGGCGCGATAAGCCGATCACTCACCACGAGATAAGCCGCCACGCACCAACGCACACCACGACGCGCCGATCGTCACACACCAACGCACACCACCGAGATAAGCCGATTACCGATCACGACCACCGAGAAAATAAGCCGATTATCGGACTTTGGAACGGGTTTTGGTGCATGTTTCGTGCGGTTTCGGTGCCAAATCTATTGTCTTTCGGTGCATGTGCGTGCACTTTTAGTAGGGGTTCACAGCCACATATACTACTCTGGATTCCATTTCTGCTGTTGTGAGTTATTTTCATGATCCAGTCTATGGCCAATAGAAGGAGAAATGGAGATAGAGGGCATCCCTGCCTTACTCCTGTTCTTATTTCAAATACTTCTGTAAGCTTCCCTTCGTGCACCACACTACATTTCATTCCTTCATACATTGTTCTTATCAGGTAAAAAACTTTATGGAGATTCCGTAATGACTCAGTAACTTCCAAAGCATTCCTCTTTCTAAACAATCAAATGCCTTTTCGTAATCTATTAATCGGATATAAAGTGGGTACTGCAGTTCTAAGCTTTGTTTCTCCAGAGTATACAACATATTTTCCTGCTATCCTGTGAAGGCTCATACGTTTTCTATACTGACAGTCACAAAGAACAACAATATTGTATAGGCACCCTCACCCAAATGACAATGATCAGCAGAGGCGCGTCAATCAGTCGGCGCTACAGAGTATTGCAACAATTATGCACATCATACATACAACAGACAGTCACACGCAAACACACACAACAGACACAAACACACTATGGACACACACACACACACACATACACACACACACTACCACAGACACACATCACACATCACACAGATAGTTGAGACAGTATTGCAGAGCCCAATAAAACAATCACAAGGTTATGATAGTAGTGAAGTTCTCACTAAGAAAGTTGATTTTGGAAATGCTGAAATTCGGGTATCCAAACATATAATTATGGTGTAATCAAATACTGGAAGAGAGTTAAAGAAAGTAAGAGAGTTATATAGGTAAATGCTAGTCAATGTCGCAGATCACAACAGATCATCGTCATTTAAGAGGTAAAAAAAAAAAAGTAACGTACCCCCGTCACGCCAAGTAGCTTATAGGGAATATGGTGTTAGTGACCATACATTTTACAGACCGTCGACACATGATTTTTGGGGTAATGTGGTCGGTATTACGACCGTGCCGCTTTACTTTCCCAGAAAAAAATCCGGTACCCCTTAAAGGCTGGGTGAACCGGAAGCCGTCGGTTGAGATCGAACCCTACCTCTTGTCCTTTGTAGTCCAGTTCACTAACCACTGAGCTATCGTGGCTCCCTACTTATATATAATATATATAATTAATTACTTTAATTAATTAAAATATAATTACTTTAATTAATAGTTATGTGTATATAAACAACATACAACATATCGTGAATAACAGCACAAATACTGAACAAAATATCTCTATTACTATTTATGCTTCAGATCAGCATTATTTGAATTTGAATAAATATATAGTGGCTGTGAGGTTTGAAGAGTTGGCGCTGATGTGCAATGGACGTAGGGGCGTCCAACTTTATTTCAAGATATGTTCTAACCACAGGTGTCCTGCCGCATGGGCAAAAAGGCTAAAGATCATCATGACTTTACACCAATAACTGAGCTGTAAAACAATTGAACGACAATAATTTTTCTTCACAATAGGAAGCTCTACCTGCTAAAACATGCCGACCTAAGATGTTAACGTTGCATGTGCATGTGGAAGTGTTTGCGTGCGTGTTTGTAGGTATCTTCTTCTACCTTTCAGATCCCAGTGGAGCATAGGTCTTCAACATACACTTTCCAAGCCGTTCTATTTCTTGCTATTCTTTTAAGATCGTTCTATGTCTTCCCCATCATCTTCATCTCTGCTTCTATCTGTTTTCTCCAATAATTCCTTGGTCTACCTCTTTGTCTTTTTCCCTTGGGATTCCAAAAATAGGCCTGATGTGTAATTCTCTCAGTTGGCTTCCGCAATGCTTGTCCTATCCAGCGCCATCGTCTTAGTTGTATCTCTTTATCCACTGGTATTTGACTGGTACATTTCCATAATTCTATGTTAGTGATTTTGTCCTTACATTTCCATCCTTTTACTCTGCGTAAGCATCCATTAATGAAAGTCTGTATCTTCATGATTGTCATTTTAGTTGTTCTCCATGTTTCACAGTCATATAATAAGATTGACTTAACATTGGAATTGAAATCTTTTTTTTTAGTATTTAACCTAATTTCTTTGGACTTCCATATGTTTCCCACTGCAACAAATGCTCCTCTTGCTTTCGATATCCTTATTTTGGTATCATTTTCTGTTCTTCCATATGTATCTATATTAATTCCCAGACATATGTAAGATTGTACGTCTAGTAGAGATTTTTCTCCTATTTTTATTTATTTATTGCCAGCTGCATTAATTCTCGTAACTTTTTGTCTTATCTCTATTTACTTTAGTCCCATATGTAGTGATCTCTCATCAAGTATGCTCATTTTATCTAGCATCTGTTGATGGTTGTGTGATATGGGAGCTATATCTTCAGCAAAGTCTAAATCATCAATTTGCTTCGTCCCCACTGGGTTTCATCTATGTTGTTTTGAGTTATTTTCATAATCAAATCTATGGCCAGTAGAAAAAGCATGTGAATTTGTTTGCGTGCGTGTATATAAAGTAAAAAGTAAAGAACCCCGTCACGCCAAATGGCGTATAGAGAATATGGGGTTAGTGACCATTATTTTTACAGACCTTCAGCACATGATTTTTGGGGTAATGTGGTCGGTATTACGCCCGTGCCGCTTTACTAACCCAGAAAAAAGCCGGTACTCATTTAAGGCTGGGTGAAGCTGGAAGCCGTCGATCAGGATCGAACCCGACCTTTTGTCCTTTGTAGTCCAGTTCACTAACCACTGAGCTAATGCGGCTCCCTGTGTATGTAGGTATAGTCGCTTTTATTTTTGTTTTGATCCTCTAGAAGAGCCAGAATTGATGAGAATGGTAATAAGCTTTCTTGTTAAAAAAAAAAAAACCTTTTTACGTCGCTCTGGCCAGAATTGTAAGTCGAACGGCAGCCACTTTCTGGAACAAACAAGCAATGGAAATTCAAATATTTGATTTCATTCTTAAGGCGGGCTCATTGTCTCCGTGAACAGTTCAACACTTCTCTTGACGCGCGTGTGCCGACTGACGTTCTGGAAGACTAACAAACACGCAAATCAGTGGATTGAATCGATACCGGATCGTTGGATTTTAATCTGACGCGAACACCAAGCAGATTTGCAAAGTGAAATCGATCTTTTTTTTTAATACCTGGAGATTGTCATTCCAGATCAGTGATTCTCAAACTTTTAGTGAGCACTACCAAAGACCCTTTCTACTTTGTTCCATAAACTCACCATCAAAGATTTTTTTTTTCGCAAACCCACTTCACAAGGCTTTATTATTTAAAGAATTCTTCTTGCCGTCTATTTATTTATTTATTACTTAAAATTACTTTCGTTATCTCTTTATTCCACAGGCAATCCTCACGATCTACGTGTTTCTTTAAAATCATCCTCATAGTCTTTTTATTGCGTAGAATCATTTTCATCATCTTCTTTTACTTTAAACTCACTTTCACTGTCTCATTATTCTTTCATTCACTTTTGCTTTCTCATTGTTCTTTAACTCACTTTCACTGTGACATTGTTCTTTAACTCACTTTCACTGTGACATTGTTCTTTAACTCACTTTCACTATCTCATTGTTCTTTAACTCACTTTCACTGTCTCATTGTTCTTTAACTCACTATCACTATCTCATTGTTCTTTAACTCACTATCACTGTCTCATTGTTCTTTATCTTACTTTCACTGTCTCATTGTTCTTTAACTCACTTCACCTGTCTCATTGTTCTTTAACTCACTACCACTGTCTCATTGCTCCTCAAATCATAAATCATTCTCACTGTCTGTTTATTCAACAATACACCCTACCGACGCAATGTCCCACAAAAGATCCTCACCATCTCCATATTCTACAAACCAATTTACTGTCCAGATGTTCCACAAAAAAATTGTACAGTCTCCTTGTTCCACTAAACATGCTACCGTCTTCTTCTTGCATAACACATTCTACAGTTTCCTTGTTTTCCTCAAACCATTCTACATCTCCTTGTTGCAAAAACAATCATCACCGTCTCCTTATTCCACAAACTATCCTCACCGTCTCCTTGTTTCATAAACTATCCTCACCGTCTCCTTGTTTCATAAACTATCCTCACCGTCTCCTTGTTTCATAAACTATCCTCACCGTCTCCTTCTTACGCAAACCACCCTCACCGTCTCTTTGTTCCACAAACCACCCTCACCGTCTCTTTGTTCCAAAAACCACCCTCACCGTCTCTTTGTTTCTCAAACCATCCTCACCGTCTCCTTGTTTCATAAACTATCCTCACCGTCTCCTTGTTTCATAAACTATCCTCACCGTCTCCTTCTTCCGCAAACCACCCTCACCGTCTCTTTGTTCCACAAACAACCCTCACCGTCTCTTTGTTCCAAAAACTACCCTCACCGTCTCTTTGTTTCTCAAACCATCCTCACCGTCTCTTTGTTCCACAAACCATTCTAACAGTTTCTTTGTTCCACAAACCACCCTCACCGTCTCTTTGTTCCACAAACCACCCTCACCGTCTCTTTGTTCCACAAACCACCCTCACCGTCTCTTTGTTCCAAAAACCACCCTCACCGTCTCTTTGTTTCTCAAACCATCCTCACCATCTCCTTCTTCCATAAACCATCTTCATCGTATCCTTTTTTCACAAACCATTCTCACCGTTTCCTTGTTTCACAAACCATTATCACGGTCTCCTCGTTTCACAAACCATTCTCACCGTTTCTTTGTTTCACAAACCATCCTCAACGTCTCTTTGTTCCACAGACCACCCTCACCGTCTCTTTGTTCCATAAACCATCCTCACCGTCTCCTTGTTTCATAAACCATCCTCACCGTCTAATTTTCCACAAACCACCCTCACCGTCTCTTTGTTCCACAAACCACCCTCACCGTCTCTTTGTTTCTCAAACCATCCTCACCGTCTCTTTCTTCCACAAACCATCTTCATCGTATCTTTTTTTCACAAACCATTCTCACCGTCTCCTTGTTTCACAAACCATTATCACCGTCTCCTTGTTTCACAAACCATTCTAACAGTTTCTTTGTTTCACAAACCATCCTCACCGTCACCTTGTTTCACAAACCATTATCACAGTCTCTTTGTTTCACAAACCATCCTCACCGTCACCTTGTTTCACAAACCATTATCACCGTCTCCTTGTTTCACAAACCATTCTAACAGTTTCTTTGTTTCACAAACCATTATCTCCGTCTCCTTGTTTCAAAATCCATCAACACATTCTCCTTGTTTCACAAACCATCCTCACCGTCACCTTGTTTCACAAACCATTATCACAGTCTCTTTGTTTCACAAACCATTATCACCGTCTCCTTGTTTAACAAACCATCATCACAGTGTCCTTGTTTCTCAAACAATTATCACTGTGTCTTTGTTTCATAAACCATCATCACTGTGTCCTTGTTTCACAAACCATCATCACTGTGTTTTTGTTTCTTAAACCATCATCACTGTGTCCTTGTTTCACAAACCATCATCACTGTGTCCTTGTTTCACAAACCATCATCACCGTCTCCTTGTTTCACAAACCATCATCACTGCGTCCTTGTTTCACAAACCATCATCACCGTCTCTTTGTTTCATAAACCATCATCACCGTCTCTTTGTTTCATAAACCATTATCACTGTATCCTTGTTTCACAAACCATCATCACCGTCTCTTTCTTTCATAAACCATCATCACCGTCTCTTTTGTTTCACAAACCATTATCACTGTGTCCTTGTTTCACAAACCATCATCACCGTCTCTTTGTTTCATAAACCATCATCACCGTCTCTTTGTTTCATAAACCATCATAACTGTCTCTTTGTTTCACAAACCATCATCACCGTCTCTTTTTTTCATAAACCATCATCACCGTCTCTTTGTTTCACAAACCATCATCACTGTGTCCTTGTTTCACAAACCATCATCACTGTCTCTTTGTTTCACAAATATCATCACTGTGTCCTTGTTTCACAAACCATCATCACTGTCTCTTTGTTTCACAAACCATCAACACTGTCTCTTTGTTTCACAAACCATTATCACAGCCTCTTTGTTTCACAAACCATTATCACCGTCTCCTTGTTTCAAAATCCATCAACACAGTCTACTTGTTTCACAAACCATCCTCAACGTCACCTTGTTTCACAAACCATTATCACAGTCTCTTTGTTTCACAAACCATTATCACCGTCTCCTTGTTTCAAAATCCATCAACACCGTCTCATTGTTTCACCAACCATCCTCACCGTCTCTATGTTTCAGAAACCATTATCACCGTCACTTTGTTTTACGAACCATTATCACCATCTCCTTTTTTCACAAACCATTATCACCGTCTCTTTGTTTCACAAACCATCATCACTGTCTCTTTGTTTAACAAACCATCATCACCTTCTCTTTGTTTCACAAACCATCATCACTGTCTCTTTGTTTCATGAACCATCATCACTGTGTCCTTGTTTCACAAACCATCATCACCGTCTCTTTGTTTTATAAACCATCCTCACCATCTCCTTGTTTCCCAAACCATCACCACCGTCTCCTTGTTTCATAAACCATCATTACTGTGTCCATGTTACACAAACCATCATCACCGTCTCTTTGTTTCACAAACCATCATCACTGTCTCTTTGTTTTACAAACCATCATCACTGTGTCCTTGTTTCATAAACCATCATCACCGTCTCTTTGTTTCACAAACCATCATCACTGTCTCTTTGTTTTACAAACCATCATCACTGTGTCCTTGTTTCATAAACCATCATCACTGTGTCCGTGTTTCACAAACCATCATCCCCGTCTCCTTGTTTCACAAACCATCATCACTGTGTCCTTGTTTCACAAACCATCATCACCGTCTCCTTGTTTCACAAACCATTATCAAAGTCTCTCTGTTTCACAAACCATTATCACCTTCTTCATGTTTCACAAACCATTATCAACGTCTCTCTGTTTCACAAACCATTATCACCTTCTTCATGCTTCACAAACCATTATCACCTTCTTCATGTTTCGCAAACCATTATCACCTTCTTCATGTTTCACAAACCATTATCACCTTCTTTATGTTTCACAAACCATCATCACCGTCAACTTGTTTCCCAATCCATTCTCACCGTCTCTTTGTTTCACAAACCATCATCAACGTCTCCTTGTTTCACAAACCATTATCACTGTCTCCTTGTTTCACAAACCAACATCAACGTCTCCTTCTTGCACAAACCATCACCACTGTCACCTCGTTTCACAAACCATTATCACCGTCTCTTTTTTTCATTAAACATTATTGACGTGTTCTTGTTTCACAAACCAAGTATTGTCTCCTTTTTTCACAAACCAACATCAACGTCTCCTTGTTGTACAAACCATCACCACTGTCTCCTTGTTTCACAAACCATTATCACAGTTTCCTTGTTTCACAAACCATTATAAACGTGTCCTTGTTTCACAAACCATTATCACCGTCTCCTTGTTTCACAAACCAACATCAACGTCTCCTTGTTGCACAAACCATCACCACTGTCTCCTTGTTTCACAAACCATTATCACCGTCTCTATGTTTCATAAAACATTATCGACGAGTCCTTGTTTCACAAACCATTATCAGCGTGTCCTTGTTTCATAAACCATTATCTCCGTGTCCTTGTTTCACAAACCATTATCACCGTTTCCTTGTTTCACAAACCATTATCACCGTGTCCTTGTTCCACAAAACATTATCACCGTCTCCTTCTTTCTCAAACCATCATAACCGTCTCCTTGTTTCACAAAACATCATCACCGTCTCTTTGTTTCACAAATCATCCTCACAGTTTCCTTGTTTCACAAACCATCCTCACAGTCTCTTTGTTTCCCAAACCATCCTCACAGTCTCATTGTTTCACAAACCATCCTCACCGTGTCCTTGTTTCACAAACCATTAGCACCGTCTCCTTGTTTCACAAACCATCCTCACAGTCTCCTTGTTTCACAAACCATCCTCACAGTCTCCTTGTTTCACAAACCATCCTCACAGTCTCCTTGTTTCACAAACCATCCTCATAGTCTCCTTGTTTAACAAACCATCCTCACAGTCTCCTTGTTTCACAAACCATCCTCACAGTCTCCTTGTTTCACAAACCATCCTCACAGTCTTCTTGTTTCACAAACCATCCTCACCGTCTCCTTGTTTCACAAACCATCCTCACAGTCTTCTTGTTTCACAAACCCTCCTCACAGTCTCCTTGTTTCACAAACCATCCTCACAGTCTCCTTGTTTAACAAACCATCCTCACCGTCTCCTTGTTTCACAAACCATCCTCACAGTCTCCTTGTTTCACAAACCATCCTCACAGTCTCCTTGTTTCACAAACCATCCTCACAGTCTTCTTGTTTCACAAACCATCCTCACAGTCTCTTTGTTTCTCAAACCATCCTCACCGTCTCCTTGTTTCATAAACTATCCTCACCGTCTCCTTCTTCCGCAAACCACCCTCACCGTCTCTTTGTTCCACAAACAACCCTCACCGTCTCTTTGTTCCAAAAACTACCCTCACCGTCTCTTTGTTTCTCAAACCATCCTCACCGTCTCTTTGTTCCACAAACCATTCTAACAGTTTCTTTGTTCCACAAACCACCCTCACCGTCTCTTTGTTCCACAAACCACCCTCACTGTCTCTTTGTTCCACAAACCACCCTCACCGTCTCTTTGTTCCAAAAACCACCCTCACCGTCTCTTTGTTTCTCAAACCATCCTCACCATCTCCTTCTTCCATAAACCATCTTCATCGTATCCTTTTTTCACAAACCATTCTCACCGTTTCCTTGTTTCACAAACCATTATCACGGTCTCCTCGTTTCACAAACCATTCTCACCGTTTCTTTGTTTCACAAACCATCCTCAACGTCTCTTTGTTCCACAGACCACCCTGACCGTCTCGTTGTTCCATAAACCATCCTCACCGTCTCCTTGTTTCATAAACCATCCTCACCGTCTCATTTTCCACAAACCACCCTCACCGTCTCTTTGTTCCACAAACCACCCTCAAAGTCTCTTTGTTTCTCAAACCATCCTCACCGTCTCTTTCTTCCACAAACCATCTTCATCGTATCTTTTTTTCACAAACCATTCTCACCGTCTCCTTGTTTCACAAACCATTATCACCGTCTCCTTGTTTCACAAACCATTCTAACAGTTTCTTTGTTTCACAAACCATCCTCACCGTCACCTTGTTTCACAAACCATTATCACAGTCTCTTTGTTTCACAAACCATCCTCACCGTCACCTTGTTTCACAAACCATTATCACCGTCTCCTTGTTTCACAAACCATTCTAACAGTTTCTTTGCTTCACAAACCATTATCTCCGTCTCCTTGTTTCAAAATCCATCAACACAGTCTCCTTGTTTCACAAACCATCCTCACCGTCACCTTGTTTCACAAACCATTATCACAGTCTCTTTGTTTCACAAACCATTATCACCGTCTCCTTGTTTAACAAACCATCATCACAGTGTCCTTGTTTCTCAAACAATTATCACTGTGTCTTTGTTTCATAAACCATCATCACTGTGTCCTTGTTTCACAAACCATCATCACTGTGTTTTTGTTTCATAAACCATCATCACTGTGTCCTTGTTTCACAAACCATCATCACTGTGTCCTTGTTTCACAAACCATCATCACCGTCTCCTTGTTTCACAAACCATCATCACTGCGTCCTTGTTTCACAAACCATCATCACCGTCTCTTTGTTTCATAAACCATCATCACCGTCTCTTTGTTTCATAAACCATTATCACTGTATCCTTGTTTCACAAACCATCATCACCGTCTCTTTCTTTCATAAACCATCATCACCGTCTCTTTGTTTCATAAACCATCATAACTGTCTCTTTGTTTCACAAACCATCATCACCGTCTCTTTTTTTCATAAACCATCATCACTGTCTCTTTGTTTCACAAACCATCATCACTGTGTCCTTGTTTCACAAACCATCATCACTGTCTCTTTGTTTCACAAATATCATCACTGTGTCCTTGTTTCACAAACCATCATCACTGTCTCTTTGTTTCACAAACCATCAACACTGTCTCTTTGTTTCACAAACCATTATCACAGTCTCTTTGTTTCACAAACCATTATCACCGTCTCCTTGTTTCAAAATCCATCAACACAGTCTACTTGTTTCACAAACCATCCTCAACGTCACCTTGTTTCACAAACCATTATCACAGTCTCTTTGTTTCACAAACCATTATCACCGTCTCCTTGTTTCAAAATCCATCAACACCGTCTCATTGTTTCACCAACCATCCTCACCGTCTCTATGTTTCAGAAACCATTATCACCGTCTCTTTGTTTTACGAACCATTATCACCATCTCCTTTTTTCACAAACCATTATCACCGTCTCTTTGTTTCACAAACCATCATCACTGTCTCTTTGTTTAACAAACCATCATCACATTCTCTTTGTTTCACAAACCATCATCACTGTCTCTTTGTTTCATGAACCATCATCACTGTGTCCTTGTTTCACAAACCATCATCACCGTCTCTTTGTTTTATAAACCATCCTCACCATCTCCTTGTTTCACAAACCATCACCACCGTCTCCTTGTTTCATAAACCATCATTACTGTGTCCATGTTTCACAAACCATCATCACCGTCTCTTTGTTTCACAAACCATCATCACTGTCTCTTTGTTTTACAAACCATCATCACTGTGTCCTTGTTTCATAAACCATCATCACCGTCTCTTTGTTTCACAAACCATCATCACTGTCTCTTTGTTTTACAAACCATCATCACTGTGTCCTTGTTTCATAAACCATCATCACTGTGTCCGTGTTTCACAAACCATCATCCCCGTCTCCTTGTTTCACAAACCATCATCACTGTGTCCTTGTTTCACAAACCATCATCACCGTCTCCTTGTTTCACAAACCATTATCAAAGTCTCTCTGTTTCACAAACCATTATCACCTTCTTCATGTTTCACAAACCATTATCAACGTCTCTCTGTTTCACAAACCATTATCACCTTCTTCATGCTTCACAAACCATTATCACCTTCTTCATGTTTCACAAACCATTATCACCTTCTTCATGTTTCACAAACCATTATCACCTTCTTCATGTTTCACAAACCATCATCACCGTCAACTTGTTTCCCAATCCATTCTCACCGTCTCTTTGTTTCACAAACCATCATCAACGTCTCCTTGTTTCACAAACCATTATCACTGTCTCCTTGTTTCACAAACCAACATCAACGTCTCCTTCTTGCACAAACCATCACCACTGTCACCTCGTTTCACAAACCATTATCAACGTCTCTTTTTTTCATAAAACATTATTGACGTGTTCTTGTTTCACAAACCAAGTATTGTCTCCTTTTTTCACAAACCAACATCAACGTCTCCTTGTTGTACAAACCATCACCACTGTCTCCTTGTTTCACAAACCATTATCACAGTTTCCTTGTTTCACAAACCATTATAAACGTGTCCTTGTTTCACAAACCATTATCACCGTCTCCTTGTTTCACAAACCAACATCAACGTCTCCTTGTTGCACAAACCATCACCACTGTCTCCTTGTTTCACAAACCATTATCACCGTCTCTATGTTTCATAAAACATTATCGACGAGTCCTTGTTTCACAAACCATTATCAGTGTGTCCTTGTTTCATAAACCATTATCTCCGTGTCCTTGTTTCACAAACCATTATCACCGTTTCCTTGTTTCACAAACCATTATCACCGTGTCCTTGTTCCACAAAACATTATCACCGTCTCCTTCTTTCTCAAACCATCATAACCGTCTCCTTGTTTCACAAAACATCATCACCGTCTCTTTGTTTCACAAATCATCCTCACAGTTTCCTTGTTTCACAAACCATCCTCACAGTCTCTTTGTTTCCCAAACCATCCTCACAGTCTCATTGTTTCACAAACCATCCTCACCGTGTCCTTGTTTCACAAACCATTAGCACCGTCTCCTTGTTTCACAAACCATCCTCACAGTCTCCTTGTTTCACAAACCATCCTCACAGTCTCCTTGTTTCACAAACCATCCTCACAGTCTCCTTGTTTCACAAACCATCCTCATAGTCTCCTTGTTTAACAAACCATCCTCACAGTCTCCTTGTTTCACAAACCATCCTCAGTCTCCTTGTTTCACAAACCATCCTCACAGTCTTCTTGTTTCACAAACCATCCTCACCGTCTCCTTGTTTCACAAACCATCCTCACAGTCTTCTTGTTTCACAAACCATCCTCACAGTCTCCTTGTTTCACAAACCATCCTCACAGTCTCCTTGTTTAACAAACCATCCTCACCGTCTCCTTGTTTCACAAACCATCCTCACAGTCTCCTTGTTTCACAAACCATCCTCACAGTCTCCTTGTTTCACAAACCATCCTCACAGTCTTCTTGTTTCACAATCCATCCTCACAGTCTCCTTGTTTCACAAACCATCCTCACAGTCTCCTTGTTTCACAAACCATTATCACAGTCTCTTTGTTTCACAAACCATCCTCACCGTCACCTTGTTTCACAAACCATTATCACCGTCTCCTTGTTTCACAAACCATTCTAACAGTTTCTTTGTTTCACAAACCATCCTCACCGTCACCTTGTTTCACAAACCATTATCACAGTCTCTTTGTTTCACAAACCATTATCACCGTCTCCTTGTTTAACAAACCATCATCACAGTGTCCTTGTTTCTCAAACAATTATCACTGTGTCTTTGTTTCATAAACCATCATCACTGTGTCCTTGTTTCACAAACCATCATCACTGTGTTTTTGTTTCATAAACCATCATCACTGTGTCCTTGTTTCACAAACCATCATCACTGTGTCCTTGTTTCACAAACCATCATCACCGTCTCCTTGTTTCACAAACCATCATCACTGCGTCCTTGTTTCACAAACCATCATCACCGTCTCTTTGTTTCATAAACCATTATCACTGTATCCTTGTTTCACAAACCATCATCACCGTCTCTTTCTTTCATAAACCATCATCACCGTCTCTTTTGTTTCACAAACCATTATCACTGTGTCCTTGTTTCACAAACCATCATCACCGTCTCTTTGTTTCATAAACCATCATCACCGTCTCTTTGTTTCATAAACCATCATAACTGTCTCTTTGTTTCACAAACCATCCTCACCGTCTCTTTTTTTCATAAACCATCATCACTGTCTCTTTGTTTCACAAACCATCATCACTGTGTCCTTGTTTCACAAACCATCATCACTGTCTCTTTGTTTCACAAATATCATCACTGTGTCCTTGTTTCACAAACCATCATCACTGTCTCTTTGTTTCACAAACCATCAACACTGTCTCTTTGTTTCACAAACCATTATCACAGTCTCTTTGTTTCACAAACCATTATCACCGTCTCCTTGTTTCAAAATCCATCAACACAGTCTACTTGTTTCACAAACCATCCTCAACGTCACCTTGTTTCACAAACCATTATCACAGTCTCTTTGTTTCACAAACCATTATCACCGTCTCCTTGTTTCAAAATCCATCAACACCGTCTCATTGTTTCACCAACCATCCTCACCGTCTCTATGTTTCAGAAACCATTATCACCGTCTCTTTGTTTTACGAACCATTATCACCATCTCCTTTTTTCACAAACCATTATCACCGTCTCTTTGTTTCACAAACCATCATCACTGTCTCTTTGTTTAACAAACCATCATCACCTTCTCTTTGTTTCACAAACCATCATCACTGTCTCTTTGTTTCATGAACCATCATCACTGTGTCCTTGTTTCACAAACCATCATCACCGTCTCTTTGTTTTATAAACCATCCTCACCATCTCCTTGTTTCACAAACCATCACCACCGTCTCCTTGTTTCATAAACCATCATTACTGTGTCCATGTTTCACAAACCATCATCACCGTCTCTTTGTTTCACAAACCATCATCACTGTCTCTTTGTTTTACAAACCATCATCACTGTGTCCTTGTTTCATAAACCATCATCACCGTCTCTTTGTTTCACAAACCATCATCACTGTCTCTTTGTTTTACAAACCATCATCACTGTGTCCTTGTTTCATAAACCATCATCACTGTGTCCGTGTTTCACAAACCATCATCCCCGTCTCCTTGTTTCACAAACCATCATCACTGTGTCCTTGTTTCACAAATCATCATCACCGTCTCCTTGTTTCACAAACCATTATCAAAGTCTCTCTGTTTCACAAACCATTATCACCTTCTTCATGTTTCACAAACCATTATCAACGTCTCTCTGTTTCACAAACCATTATCACCTTCTTCATGCTTCACAAACCATTATCACCTTCTTCATGTTTCACAAACCATTATCACCTTCTTCATGTTTCACAAACCATTATCACCTTCTTCATGTTTCACAAACCATCATCACCGTCAACTTGTTTCCCAATCCATTCTCACCGTCTCTTTGTTTCACAAACCATCATCAACGTCTCCTTGTTTCACAAACCATTATCACTGTCTCCTTGTTTCACAAACCAACATCAACGTCTCCTTCTTGCACAAACCATCACCACTGTCACCTCGTTTCACAAACCATTATCAACGTCTCTTTTTTTCATTAAACATTATTGACGTGTTCTTGTTTCACAAACCAAGTATTGTCTCCTTTTTTCACAAACCAACATCAACGTCTCCTTGTTGTACAAACCATCACCACTGTCTCCTTGTTTCACAAACCATTATCACAGTTTCCTTGTTTCACAAACCATTATAAACGTGTCCTTGTTTCACAAACCATTATCACCGTCTCCTTGTTTCACAAACCAACATCAACGTCTCCTTGTTGCACAAACCATCACCACTGTCTCCTTGTTTCACAAACCATTATCACCGTCTCTATGTTTCATAAAACATTATCGACGAGTCCTTGTTTCACAAACCATTATCAGTGTGTCCTTGTTTCATAAACCATTATCTCCGTGTCCTTGTTTCACAAACCATTATCACCGTTTCCTTGTTTCACAAACCATTATCACCGTGTCCTTGTTCCACAAAACATTATCACCGTCTCCTTCTTTCTCAAACCATCATAACCGTCTCCTTGTTTCACAAAACATCATCACCGTCTCTTTGTTTCACAAATCATCCTCACAGTTTCCTTGTTTCACAAACCATCCTCACAGTCTCTTTGTTTCCCAAACCATCCTCACAGTCTCATTGTTTCACAAACCATCCTCACCGTGTCCTTGTTTCACAAACCATTAGCACCGTCTCCTTGTTTCACAAACCATCCTCACAGTCTCCTTGTTTCACAAACCATCCTCACAGTCTCCTTGTTTCACAAACCATCCTCACAGTCTCCTTGTTTCACAAACCATCCTCATAGTCTCCTTGTTTAACAAACCATCCTCACCGTCTCCTTGTTTCACAAACCATCCTCAGTCTCCTTGTTTCACAAACCATCCTCACAGTCTTCTTGTTTCACAAACCATCCTCACCGTCTCCTTGTTTCACAAACCATCCTCACAGTCTTCTTGTTTCACAAACCATCCTCACAGTCTCCTTGTTTCACAAACCATCCTCACAGTCTCCTTGTTTAACAAACCATCCTCACCGTCTCCTTGTTTCACAAACCATCCTCATAGTCTCCTTGTTTCACAAACCATCCTCACAGTCTCCTTGTTTCACAAACCATCCTCACAGTCTTCTTGTTTCACAAACCATCCTCACAGTCTCCTTGTTTCACAAACCATCCTCACAGTCTCCTTGTTTCACAAACCATCCTCACAGTCTCCTTGTTTCACAAACCATCCTCACAGTCTTCTTGTTTCACAAACCATCCTCACAGTCTCCTTATTTCACAAACCATCCTCACAGTCTCCTTGTTTCACAAACCATCCTCACAGTCTCCTTGTTTCACAAACCATCCTCACAGTCTCCTTGTTTCACAAACCATCCTCATAGTCTCCTTGTTTCACAAACCATCCTCATAGTCTCCTTGTTTCACAAACCATCCTCACAGTCTCCTTGTTTCACAAACCATCCTCACAGTCTTCTTGTTTCACAAACCATCCTCACAGTCTCCTTGTTTCACAAACCATCCTCACAGTCTCCTTGTTTCACAAACCATCCTCACAGTCTCCTTGTTTCACAAACCATCCTCACAGTCTCCTTGTTTCACAAACCATCCTCACAGTCTCCTTGTTTCACAAACCATCCTCACAGTCTCCTTGTTTCACAAACCATCCTCATAGTCTCCTTGTTTCACAAACCATCCTCACAGGCTTCTTGTTTCACAAACCATCCTCATAGTCTTCTTGTTTCACAAACCATCCTCACAGTTTCCTTTTTTTCACAAACCATCCTCACATTCTCACATCTTTATCGTATCTAATTCCATAGAGCCATTCTCACCGCCCTTATTATCAATAAACTCATTGTCACACAAACTTGTCCATTCTATAATCTCACTTTTGTTGTTCGTTCATGTATTCCACCAAATCATTCTTACATAAAGGCAGCGGTTCTATAAATTTACCCTCGCTGTCATTACCGATTTATAAAATCAATTTCTCTTCGTCCGTTTATTTCATAAAAGCATTATCGCACAATCTCAACTCTCTAACAGTCTCACCCTCATGAGGCCCTCGGTTCCCCAATCTCAACTCTCTAATAATTTTACCCTCATGAGGCCCTCGGTTCCCCAATCTCAACTCTCTAATATTCTTACCCTTTTGAGGCCCTCGGTTCCTAAATTTCAATTCTCTAATAATCTCACCCTCAAAAGGCCTCGGTTCCCCAACCTCAATTCTCTAATAATCTCACCCTCATGAGGCCCAGGGTTCCCAGATCTCAACTCTCTAATAATCTAACCCTCATGAGGCCTTCGGTTCCCCAATCTCAACTCTCTGATAATCTCACCCTCATGGGCCCTCGGTTCCCCAATCTCAACTCTCTAATACACTCACCTTCATGAAGCCCAGGGTTCCCCAATCTCAACTTTCTAATGTTCTCACCCTCATGAGGCCTTCGCTTCCCCAACCTCAACTCTCTAATAATCTCATCTTCGTGAGGCCTTCGCTTCCCCAACCTCAACTCTTTAATAATCTCACCCTCATGAGGCCCTCGGTTCCTCAATCTCAACTCTCTAATAATTTCACCCTCATGAGGCCCTGGGTTCCCCAATCTCAATTCTCTAATAATCTCACCCTCATGAGGTCCTGAGTTCCTCAATCTCAACTCTCTGATAATTACACCCTCATGAGGCACTCGGTTCTCCAATCTCAACTCTCTGATAATTTCACCCTCATGAGGCACTCGGTTCTCCAATCTCAACTCTCTAATAATCTCACCCTCATGAGGCCCTCGGTTCCTCAATCTCAACTCTCTAATAATCTCATCCTCATGAGGCCCTCGGTTCTCCAATCTTAACTCTCTAATAATTTCACTCTCATGAGGTCCTCGGTTCCCCAATCTCATCTCTCTGATAATTTCACCCTCATCAGGCCATCGGTTCCTCAATCTCAATTCTCTAATAATCTCACCCTCATGAGGACCTCGATTCCTCAATCTCAACTCTCTAATAATCTCACCCTCATGAGGCCCTGGTTCCCCAATCTCAACTCTCTAATAATCTCACCCTCCTGATGCCCTTGGTTCCCCAGTCTCAACTCTCTAATAATCTCACCCTCATGAGGCCTTCGGTTCCCCAATCTCAATTCTCTGATAATCTCACCCTCATGAGGCCCTCGGTTCCCCAATCACAACTCTCTAATACACTCACCTTCATGAGGCCCAGGGTTCCCCAATCTCAACTCTCTAATATTCTCACCCTCGTGAGGCCTTCGCTTCCCCAACCTCAATTCTCTAATAATCTCACCCTCATGAGGCCCTCGGTTCCCCAATCTCAACTCTCTAATAATCTCACCCTCATGAGGCCCTCGGTTCCTCAATCTCAACTCTCTAATAATCTCACCCTCATGAGGCCCTCGGTTCCTCAATCTCAACTCTCTAATAATCTCACCCTCATGAGGCCCTCGGTTCTCCAATCTCAATTCTCTGATAATTTCACCCTCATCAGGCCATCGGTTCCCCAATCTCAATTCTCTAATAATCTCACCCTCATGAGGCCCTCGATTCCCCAATCTCAACTCTCTAATAATCTCACCCTCCTGATGCCCTTGGTTCCCCAGTCTCAATTCTCTAATAGTCTCACCCTCATGAGGCCATCGATTCCTCAATCTCAACTCTCTAATAATCTCACCCTCATGAGGCCTTCCGTTCCCCAATCTCAATTCTCTGATAATCTCACCCTCATGAGGCCCTCGGTTCCCCAATCACAACTCTCTAATACACTCACCTTCATGAGGCCCAGGGTTCCCCAATCTCAACTCTCTAATATTCTCACCCTCATGAGGCCTTCGCTTCCCCAACTTCAACTCTCTAATAATCTCTCCCTCATGAGGCACTCGGTTCCCCAATCTCAACTCTCTAATAATCTCACCCTCATGGGGCCCTCGGTTCCTCAATCTCAACGCTCTAATAATCTCACCCTCATGAGGCCCTCGGTTCTCCAATCTCAATTCTCTGATAATTTCACCCTCATGAGGCCCTCGGTTCCTCAATCTCAACTCTCTGATAATTACACCCTCATGAGGCACTCGGTTTTCCAATCTCAACTCTCTAATAATCTCACCCTCATGAGGCACTGGGTTCTCCAATCTCAACTCTCTGATAATTTCACCCTAATGAGGCCCTCGGTTCTCCAATCTCAACTCTCTGTTAATTTCACCCTCATGAGGCACTCGGTTCTCCAATCTCAACTCTCTAATAATCTCACCCTCATGAGGCCCTCGGTTCCTCAATCTCAACTCTCTAATAATCTCATCCTCATGAGGCCCTCGGTTCTCCAATCTTAACTCTGTAATAATCTCACTCTCATGAGGCCCTCGGTTCTCCAATCTCAACTCTCTAATAATCTCATCCTCAGGAGGCCCTCGGTTCCCCAATCTCAACTCTCTGATAATTTCACCCTCATCAGGCCATCGGTTCCCCAATCTCAATTCTCTAATAATCTCACCCTCCTGATGCCCTCGGTTCCTTCAATTTCTACTCTGTAATAATCTCACCTTCGTGAGGCCCTCGGTTCCCCAATCTCAACCACATACAAACAATTATCCCTCTCAAAACCCTTCGTTTCTATAACTTCACCCTCAGTTGTCTATCACTTTTTTTCTCCACATATTCACTCTCTTATATGACCCTCGTGTCCAAGAAAACACATCATCATGTACCAAATCGGTTGGCATAGGCGATCATTTCCTTCCACAATATTCTATCCACCGTGCATTGTATCATTTCTGTTGTTGACTGTTTTCTATGTCATGACATCAGGTTATTCAGTATTTTCTCTCTTTGTCGTCCGCGATCTCTCTTTTCCTGTATTTTACCACTTGTAACCAAGTATTCCAACTTTCCTCTGATGTTCCAGAAAAATGTTGATTGTTTTATTCTGATGTTTTTAGGAGCCCCCTTTTTGTGTTGGCCTCTTTGATAATTTCCTCGTTGGTCTTTTTAGGTGTCCAGGGAACTTTCAACATTCTTCTGAGAAATCTGTGGCTTATAATCGTCGTTTCATTTTTTTAAATTTACTGTCCCTTATTCGCTTCCATAGGTCAGAATTGGCTCTATATAGCACCGATGATTTCTCTTTCTCACATCTATTGACATCGATTTGTAGCATAGGACGTTTTTTGATTTTCTGAAATGCTACTTTGAAAAGAATTTTCTCTACAGCATCACAAACGGCACAACTTTATAATGTCCTGTACACAAGGCCTTGATTCCGTATCCTTTTTCTGATAAAAAATTACATGATTCTACAAACTGGACCCCAGAAATCCCTTGACGCCTCAATCTCACTCTCACACAAACACCTGGGTTTTATAATTTCACCCTCACAACTCCCCGGTTCTTCAGTTTCATACTCATACAAACACCTCGGCTCCTAAAGATCATACAAACACCTCGGCTCCTAAAGATCGTACAAACACCTCGGCTCCTCAAGATCACACAAACACCTCGGCTCCTAAAGATCGTACAAACACCTCGGCTCCTCAAGATCACACAAACACCTCGGCTCCTAAAGATCGTACAAACACTTCGGCTCCTCAAGATCACACAAACACCTCGGCTCCTAAAGATCACAAAACACCTCGGCTCATAAAGATCACACAAACACCTCGGCTCCTCAAGATCACACAAACATCTCGGCTTCTCAAGATCACACAAACACCTCGGCTCCTCAAGATCACACAAACACCTCGGCTCCTAAAGATCGTACAAACACCCCGGCTCCTCAAGATAAAACACATCCCTCAGCTCCTCAAGATCACACAAACACATCGGCTCCTCACAGATCACGCAAACATCTCGGCTCCACAAGATAAAACAAACCCTCGGCTCCTCAAGATCACGCAGACACCTCGGCTCCTCAAGATCACACAAATCCCTTGATTTTACCATTTAACGTCGGTTCACTTTCACCACTATACAAACCTCTATGTCTTAAAATGGCATCCTATAACTCATCTTTACTCAAAATCTTCGATAACATCTTTAATCACTGTCTCTGTTTCATATATTCACTTCGACAATCCCCTCGGTTCTATAACCTTTTCCACTCTTTCGTCACTTTGTTTCGTATATTCACAAGACCCTTCGTTATATAATCTCACTTCACCGTATCTTTGTTTCATATACTCACCGTCACATACTCCTTGGTTCTACAATTTCCACTCACACACTCTTTGTTCCATACAATAACCTCACAAACCGTAAAGTTCTATATTCTCCACTCACTTTTGTCTGTCTTCTACATACTCACCCTCATAAACCCGAGAGTTCTTATTCTCCACTCACGTCTTTCTTTCTGCCATATATTCACCCTCATAAACCCGAAAGTTCTTATTCTCCACTCACGTCTTTCTTTCTGCATATATTCACCCTCATAAACCAAAAAATTCTTATTCTCCACTCACTTCTTTCTTTCTTCCATATATTCACCCTCATAAAGCTGAAAGTTCTTATTCTCCACTCACTTCTTTCTTTCTTCTATATACTCACCCTCATAAAGCTGAAAGTTCTTATTCTCCACTCACTTCTTTCTTTCTTCCATATACTCACCCTCATAAAGCTGAAAGTTCTTATTCTCCACTCAATTCTTTCTTTCTTTCATATACTCACCCTCATAAACCCGAAAGTTCCGTATTCTCCATTCACTTCTTTCTTTCTTTCATATACTCACCCTCATAAACCCGAAAGTTCTGTATTCTTCACTTACTTCTTTCTTTCTTCTATATACTCACCCTCATAAACCCGAAAGTTCTGTATTCTCCATTCACTTCTTTCTTTCTTCTATATACTCACCCTCATAAACCCGAAAGTTCTGTATTCTCCATTCACTTCTTTCTTTCTTCTATATACTCACCCTCATAAACCCGAAAGTTCTGTATTCTCCATTCACTTCTTTCTTTCTTCTATATACTCACCCTCATAAACCCGAAAATTCTGTATTCTCCATTCACTTCTTTCTTTCTTCTATATACTCACCCTCATAAACCCGAAAGTTCTGTATTCTCCATTCACTTCTTTCTTTCTTCTATATACTCACCCTCATAAACCCGAAAGTTCTGTATTCTCCATTCGCTTCTTTCTTTCTTCTATATACTCACCCTCATAAAGCTGAAAGTTCTGTATTCTCCATTCACTTCTTTCTTTCTTCCATATACTCACCCTCATAAGCCCGAAAGTTCTTATTCTCCACTCAATTCTTTCTTTCTTTCATATACTCACCCTCATAAACCCGAAAGTTCCGTATTCTCCATTCACTTCTTTCTTTCTTTCATATACTCACCCTCATAAACCCGAAAGTTCTGTATTCTTCACTTACTTCTTTCTTTCTTCTATATACTCACCCTCATAAACCCGAAAGTTCTGTATTCTCCATTCACTTCTTTCTTTCTTCTATATACTCACCCTCACAAACCCGAAAGTTCTGTATTCTCCATTCGCTTCTTTCTTTCTTCCATATACTCACCCTCATAAACCCGAAAGTTCTGTATTCTCCATTCACTTCTTTCTTTCTTCTATATACTCACCCTCATAAGCCCGAAAGTTCTGTATTCTCCATTCACTTCTTTCTTTCTTTCATATACTCACCCTTATAAACCCCAAAGTTCTGTATTCTCCATTCACTTCTTTCTTTCTTCTATATACTCACCCACACAAACCCGAAAGTTCTGTATTCTCCATTCGCTTCTTTCTTTCTTCTATATACTCACCCTCATAAGCCCGAAAGTTCTGTATTCTCCATTCACTTCTTTCTTTCTTCTATATACTCACCCTCATAAACCCGAAAGTTCTGTATTCTCCATTCGCTTCTTTCTTTCTTCTATATACTCAGCCTCATAAGCCCGAAAGTTCTGTATTCTCCATTCGCTTCTTTCTTTCTTCTATATACTCACCCTCATAAGCTCGAAAGTTCTGTATTCTCCATTAGCTTCTTTCTTTCGTTCTATATACTCACCCTCATAAACCCGAAAGTTCTGTATTCTCCATTCACTTCTTTCTTTCTTCTATATACTCACCCTCATAAACCCGAAAGTTCTGTATTCTCCACTTACTTCTTTCTTTCTTCTATATACTCACCCTCATAAGCCCGAAAGTTCTGTATTCTCCATTCACTTCTTTCTTTCTTCTATATACTCACCCTCATAAACCCGAAAGTTCTGTATTCTCCATTCACTTCTTTCTTTCTTCTATATACTCACCCTCATAAACCCGAAAGTTCTGTATTCTCCATTCACTTCTTTCTTTCTTCTATATACTCACCCTCATAAGCCCGAAAGTTCTGTATTCTCCATTCACTTCTTTCTTTCTTTCATATACTCACCCTCATAAACCCGAAAGTTCCGTATTCTCCATTCACTTCTTTCTTTCTTTCATATACTCACCCTCATAAACCCGAAAGTTCTGTATTCTCCATTCACTTCTTTCTTTCTTCTATATACTCACCCTCATAAACCCGAAAGTTCTGTATTCTCCATTCACTTCTTTCTTTCTTCTATATACTCACCCTCATAACCCGAAAGTTCTGTATTCTCCATTCACTTCTTTCTTTCTTCTATATACTCACCCTCATAAACCCGAAAGTTCTGTATTCTCCATTCACTTCTTTCTTTCTTCTATATACTCACCCTCATAAACCCGAAAGTTCTGTATTCTCCATTCACTTCTTTCTTTCTTCTATATACTCACCCTCATAAACCCGAAAGTTCTGTATTCTCCATTCACTTCTTTCTTTCTTCTATATACTCACCCTCACAAACCCGAAAGTTCTGTATTCTCCATTCGCTTCTTTCTTTCTTCTATATACTCACCCTCATAAGCCCGATAGTTCTGTATTCTCCGTTCACTTCTTTCTTTCTTCTATATACTCACCCTCATAAACCCGAAAGTTCTGTATTCTCCATTCGCTTCTTTCTTTCTTCTATATACTCACCCTCATAAGCTCGAAAGTTCTGTATTCTCCATTCGCTTCTTTCTTTCTTCTATATACTCACCCTCATAAACCCGAAAGTTCTGTATTCTCCATTCGCTTCTTTCTTTCTTCTATATACTCACCCTCATAAACCCGAAAGTTCTGTATTCTCCACTTACTTCTTTCTTTCTTCTATATACTCACCCTCATAAGCCCGAAAGTTCTGTATTCTCCATTCACTTCTTTCTTTCTTCCATATACTCACCCTCACAAACTCCTACCTAGGTTTTATACTCATACCCAGATAATTTCTTCTTCTTACCTTACACCAAATAAATATCGATATAGTAAACATTTACGGTCAACTCTCACCTGATGAGTTGCCAGTGAGTGTAACGACCAACATATGAAATACAAATAATTCTTTATTTGTTAGCATCAGTCAGAATTGTTTGTTTAGCTAGTTTAAATGTATTATTGCTCAAGAATGTTTTATGTAAAAAGATTTCGACAGACAACATTCAGACATAATAATAATATCAATAACAGACAGTTTCACAAGTCGTACTTTGTATGTGCGCTTTCGCTTGAAAACAAATTATTCTGGTATTGTCAATCATAAACAGCGACAATTGTATGCTTTCTATTTCCAAACACAAATTATTCTCGTGCTGTCAACCATAAACAGTCATAATTTCGTGTGCATTTCAACGTCCAATTTTTCTTAAATGAAAGTAGCAAAAGATCAGTGGTTTATGAACTGGTCTGTTGAGGACAAAAAGATCGAGAGCTTCTAGGTCCACTTCGCCATATATGGGTACCAGTGGCTTTCTTTTTTTTAAAGAACTACGGTAGGTGCGTAGTGCTGACCACATTGTACATAAGACGTGGCGATGGTCGAAAAAATATGAAGCCGAAAATTATATTCGCTCCCCACTATTCCCGATGAGTGACGGTGTTCTTTACTCTCCTTGTCTTCTAATTCTTTGTTTTCTTCTTTTCTCTTTCACTGATACCTAAAAGGTGTCGTGATTTATATCATTTGTCGTTCTTGAGCTGCTCGAACTGTCTGAATTAATGATTTTCCTTTGTTGTTACATGTCTCTGTCACTGCATCTATTCATCTTCTTCTTTTCTCTTTCACTGATACCTAAAAGGTGTCGTGATTTATATCATTTGTCGTTCTTGAGCTGCTCGAACTGTCTGAATTAATGATTTTCCTTTGTTGTTACATGTCTCTGTCACTGCATCTATTCATCTTCTTCTTTTCTCTTTCACTGATACCTAAAAGGTGTCGTGATTTATATCATTTGTCGTTCTTGAGCTGCTCGAACTGTCTGAATTAATGATTTTCCTTTGTTGTTACATGTCTCTGTCACTGCATCTATTCATCTTCTTCTTTTCTCTTTCACTGATACCGGAAAGGTGTCGTGGTTTATATCATTTGTCGTTCTTGCGCTGCTCGAACTGTCTGAATTAGTGATTTTCCTTTGTTGTTACATGTCTCTGTCACTGCATCTACCCATCTTCTTCTTTTCTCGTACCCACTGGTACCGGAAAGGTGTCGTGGTTTATATCATTTGTCGTTCTTGCGCTGCTCGAACTGTCTGAATTAGTGATTTTCCTTTGTTGTTACATGTCTCTGTCACTGCATCTACCCATCTTCTTCTTTTCTCGTACCCACTGGTACCGGAAAGGTGTCGTGGTTTATATCATTTGTCGTTCTTGCGCTGCTCGAACTGTCTGAATTAGTGATTTTCCTTTGTTGTTACATGTCTCTGTCACTGCATCTACCCATCTTCTTCTTTTCTCGTACCCACTGGTACCGGAAAGGTGTCGTGGTTTATATCATTTGTCGTTCTTGAGCTGCTCGAACTGTCTGAATTAGTGATTTTCCTTTGTTGTTACATGTCTCTGTCACTGCATCTACCCATCTTCTTCTATGTCTTCCTCTCGGTCTTTTTCCATGCATTCTCGAGAAGAACGCCCTTGATGGTGATTGGTGAGGATTCATTCTGACCAGGTGGCCCAACCATTTAAGTTGTTGTTGCTCTATATATTCTTGGCAGGGTTTTATTCCTACCATATTTCTTATGGTTTCATTTTGGTATTCTATCTCTTCTTGTGTTGTTTGTTACTTTTCTCAAGCATCACATCTCACACTTATTGATCTTCCTTAAATGTGATTTAGAAAGGGTCCATGTTTGACTTTCATAGCACAAAGTTGGTATGAAAATGCTATTTATTATTTGTTGTTTAGCTGGCATAGAAATGTTTGGATGTCTTAACAATGGTGAAAGCTGGCATGTGACAGCATTTGCGTTTTGTATTCTCATGTCAATTTCTCTGTCTAGTTTTCCATGTCTTCTAATAACTGCAATTAATCACAGCGTCTTCTTTGTAATGTGGATGTAGCATGAGAAAAGACTCAAAACATAAAATAATTATTTTTAAAATAATAAATAAATGTCAAGTGGATTCATTCTTGTCCAATTTTGATAATCATTACGTTTCAATGCCTATTATATCTACAGTCTCCTTTAATAATCTCTGCGCTCACAAAGATAATAACAAAAACAAAATAATCAAAGAAGCCTTACAGGAATTATCTGTCAATTCAAGCAGTTTCAACGGCGTTCTGATTATTTCAGAATATCTTTGGTAGTAGCTGACAGACTCCAGTTTTGTCTTATGCTGAGTGCGGAAGGGTAATGGACCGCTCTGATATTCCGAATGCCTTCAGGGACATTGGACGAAAAAAAGACTTTAAAAATGACCCTGAATCTTCAGCTATGAACAGACTTCATATCACCGTGAGAGGTGCCAGACAAAGAGCGCTACGGGGGAATCCAAGAAGACTGGTCAACTGACACAACACCAGTGTCATTAGTCGCTACACGTTGATGGATATTCTTCGGACAAGATCTGAGCACTTACGGATTTGTCTAATGTGCAATGAGGACAATTGTCGACTAACTAAACTAGGCAGTACCAATTTTCCAGCCTCCACCCCCTATATACTCTTCTCAGATAATGTGTGCGTTTCATTATGTTATTTTAACGTGGCTATTTTATATTGTGTCACTAACCTTCTATAGCCAATGCTCCGCCTTCTTTTGGCATCGTGTCACTAACCTTCTATTGCCAATGTCCTACCGTACATTGATATCGTTTCCCTATATCTTTTTTTTTAACCATGATCCACCTTCTTTTAACATTATACTATTTACCTTCTATTTTCTATGCTCCACCTTCTTGTGATATTATATTATTTACCTTCTATTACCCTTGCTCCGGGAACTGCGATAGCTCAGTGGATAGTGAACTGGGCTACAAAGGACAAGAGGTAGGGTTCCATCCCAACTGACGGATACCGGATTCACCCAGCCATTAATGGGTACCGGATTTTTTTTCTGGGAAAGTAAAGCGGCACGGGCGTAATACCGACCACATTAACCCAAAAATCATGTGCCGAAGGTCTGTAAAATGTATGGTCACTAACACCATATTCCATATACGCCACTTGGCGTGACGGGGGAACTTTACATTTTTTTTACCCTTGCTCCGCCTTCTTGTGATATTACATCGATTACCTTCTATTTCCTATGCTTTGCCTTCTTGTGGTATTATTATACCTTCTATTACCTATGCTTCGCCTCCATTTGAAATTATATTACTTACCTTCTATTGTATATTTTTTACCTCCTTTTAAAATCGTATCCCTAACCTTCTATTGTCCTTGCTCTCAACTCTCATGTCGTGGTAATCCCAACTCCGGATGAGACAATGCCGCCAGTATAAGAACCACTGCTGTTAATTCTCCTAGGATTCTGTAACGCAATAAATAGCATGGCTGGCACGGTACAGGTTTTATTAGATGAGCGAAATGCACCTGTGAACTAATGCAGTCAATTCTGGGAAAAGAGAAGTTGTAATTATTTATTAATTCAATAATGGAGAGGAATTTAATGGCCGGATAATGTTTGTCACAATGGGTGGCAATGAAAGACAGAAGACGTAGGGGCGGACAAAAGGAGAAGAAAATAGATTATACATCAATGACTGGATAAAGAAAACATTCAAACAAAGTCAGAGATGGACATACAGGACGGAAGAATAGACAACGTTCTAGCAGTGTGGAATACACTTGTTCTTTCGTTTGCCAATTATCGTTCAGACGAAATATTTGTGGATGTTTTCTCTTTGGTTGGCCTCCTCCGATGTGACATTTATGAGTGTTGCTAGTGTTGCTATGAGTAGCATATTAGTGTAATTGTCATAGTGGACACATACAAGATCGATATGTTAAATCCCAACCTGGAGATGTGTTACAAGGAGGACATGAATGTGTTGACTGTTGATCATTTGATAAAGTTGATACTGTTTATGAAGCTTGATCGTGGTCCAATCGCTACTGGATAACGTACTCTTTTAGTTGACCAAAAATGAACTGCGCTGATGAATTTGATAAATGTGAAAAAGAGTTACGCAGCGTCAGTCTTGTATTGTCTCATCCAACTTAATAGGAAGAAGAGTTCAGCAACGTCAGTCCTTTGTTTTCTCATACATATTTAATAGGAGGAAGAGTTCCGCAACGTCAGTCCTTTGTTGTCTCATACATATTTAATAGGAGGAAGAGTTCCGCAGCGTCAGTCCTTTGTTGTCTCATACATATTTAATAGGAGGAAGAGTTCTGTAGCGTCAGTCCTTTGTTGTCTCATACATATTTAATAGGAGGAAGAGTTCCGCAGCGTCAGTCCTTTGTTTTCTCATACATATTTAATAGGAGGAAGAGTTCCGCAGCGTCAGTCCTTTGTTGTCTCATTCATATTTAATAGGAGGAAGAGTTCCGCAGCGTCAGTCCTTTGTTGTCTCATTCATATTTAATAGGAAGAAGAGTTCCGCAGCGTCAGTCCTTTGTTGTCTCATACATATTTAATAGGAGGAAGAGTTCCGCAGCGTCAGTCCTTTGTTGTCTTATACATATTTAATAGGAGGAAGAGTTCCGCAGCGTCAGTCCTTTGTTGCCTCATACATATCTAATAAGGAGGAAGAGTTCCGCAGCGTCAGTCCTTTGTTGTCTCATTCATATTTAATAGGAGGAAGAGTTCCGCAGCGTCAGTCCTTTGTTGTCTTATACATATTTAATAGGAGGAAGAGTTCCGCAGCGTCAGTCCTTTGTTGTCTCATTCATATTTAATAGGAAGAAGAGTTCCTCAGCGTCGCCTTGTTATTTTTTTCTTTGCTTCCCTCTCTCACTTCGTCCCTCAATGTTTCCAGTTGTTACAATATATTCCAGTTGTTCTCTTCTCATTACATGGCAAAAAAAATGATGATTGTCTCTTCCTAATATTGGAAATTAGTTATCTTTTTGCTTTGACCTCTTTCAGAACTTTTTCATTACTCTTCTTAGCTGTCCATGGTACTTTCAACATTCTTTGTAAAACCACATTTCTACAGACTCCAGTGATTTTCTTGTCTGTTGTCCTATTGTCCATGATTCGCATCCATATGTTAAGACTGGCTCTATATAACATTTAAGAACTCTTTTCCTTGTTTCTATTGTCAAAAATGGATTGCATAGTATTTTCCTCATTTTTTTGGAAATCTGCTTTTGCCAGAGCCATTCTGCATCTCATCTCTTTTGGTAGACATCTTCCGTCTGAGGTTACCAAAGTTCCCAAATATTTAAATTCATTTACCTGTTTTAATATTGTTCCACTTGTCTTTATTTTGCACTGAGGTGATGTCTTTTTCTTTGTTGCTACCATTACCTCTGTCTTTTTGCTATTAAGGCTGAGTCCCTTATTTTTAAACAGATACACTGAGTATTCGAAGACTAATTTTATCTGCGAAGCGAATATAAAATTAATAATAAGGCGAGTGCCCCTCTTTGGCATATAATAGAAATGATCATCTATAGAAGGTTATGACTACACTCTGACTACACTATCGTTATATATAGAGGTCATAATTAAACTCACTGGCGACGCTATCGTCATCCATATAAGGTCATAATTAAACTCACTGAATACGCTATCGTCATCCACATAAGGTCATAATTAAACTCATTGACTACGCTATCGTCATCTATATAAGGTCATAATTAAACTAATTGACTACACTTTAGTCATCTATATAAGGTCATAATTAAACTCATTGACTACACTATCGTCACTATATAAAGTCATAATTAAACTTATTGACTACGCTATCGTCATCTACATAAGGTCACAATTAAACTCATTGACTACATTATCGTCATCTATATAAGGTCATAATTAAACTCATTGACTACACTGTCGTCATCTGAAAAAATGTATGCCTGCACTCATTGACTACACTATCGTCATCTATATAAGGTCATAATTAAACTCATTGACTACGATCTATCGTCATCTATAAAAGGTCATAATTAAACTCATTGACTACGCTATCGTCATCTATAAAAGGTCATAATTAAACTCATTGACTACGCTATCGTCATCTATAAAAGGTCATAATTAAACTCATTGACTACGCTATCGTCATCTATATAAGGTCATAATTAAACTCATTGACTACACTATCGTCATCTATATAAGGTCATAATTAAACTCATTGACTACACTATCGTCATCTATATAAGGTCATAATTAAACTCATTGACTACACTATCGTCATCTACATAAGGTCACAATTAAACTCATTGACTACACTATCGTCATCTATATAAGGTCATAATTAAACTCATTGACTACACTATCGTCATCTACATAAGGTCACAATTAAACTCATTGACTACATTATCGTCATCTATATAAGATCATAATTAAACTCATTGACTACATTATCGTCATCTATATAAGGTCATATTTAAACTCATTGATTACACTATCGTCACCTGAAAAAAAAATGTATGCCTGCACTCATTGACTACACTGTCGTCACCTGAAAAAAATGTATGCCTGCACTCATTGACTACACTATCGTCACCTGAGAAAATGTATGCCTGCAATCATTGACTACACTCTCGTCACCTGAAAAAATGTATGCCTGCACTCATTGACTACACTATCGTCATCTATATAAGGTCATAATTAAACTCATTGACAACGCTCTATCGTCATCTATATAAGGTCATAATTAAACTCATTGACTACACTATCGTCATATATAAAAGGTCATAATTAAACTCATTGACTACGATCTATCGTCATCTATATAAGGTCATAATTAAACTCATTGACTACGCTATCGTCATATATAAAAGGTCATAATTAAACTCATTGACTACGCTATCGTCATCTATAAAAGGTCATATTTAAACTCATTGACTACGCTATCGTCATCTATAAAAGGTCATATTTAAACTCATTGACTATGCTATCGTCATCTATAAAAGGTCATAATTAAACTCATTGACTACGCTATCGTCATCTATATAAGGTCATAATTAAACTCATTGACTACACTATCGTCATCTATATAAGGTCATAATTAAACTCATTGACTACACTATCGTCATCTATATAAGGTCATAATTAAACTCATTGACTACACTATCGTCATCTATATAAGGTCATAATTAAACTCATTGACTACACTATCGTCATCTACATAATGTCACAATTAAACTCATTGACTACACTATCGTCATCTACATAAGGTCACAATTAAACTCATTGACTACATTATCGTCATCTATATAAGATCATAATTAAACTCATTGATTACATTATCGTCACCTGAAAAAAATGTATGCCTGCAGTCATTGACTACACTGTCGTCACCTGAAAAAAATGTATGCCTGCACTCATTGACTACACTGTCGTCACCTGAAAAAATGTATGCCTGCACTCATTGACTACACTGTCGTCACCTGAAAAAAAAATATGCCTGCACTCATTGACTACACTGTCGTCATCTATAGAAGGTTATGACTATACTCATTGACTACACTATCGTCACCTGAGAAAATGTAAGCCTACAGTCACTAACTACACTATCCTCATTTGTAGACTATGATGACTACACTCATTGACTACATTATCGTCATCTATAGAAGGTTGTGAATAGTTACTGACTACACTATCGTCATCTATAGAAGATTATGAGTAGTTACTGACTACACTATCGTCATCTATAGAAGATTATGGCTACACTCATTAAATAAAATATCGTCATCAATAGAACGTGATAGTTACACTCATTGACTACACTATTGTCATTTATTGATGGGTATGACTACACTCAGTGACTACATTATTGCCATTCATAGATTTATATATTTACACTCATTGACTACACCGTTATGATCTATACAAGGTTATGGTTACACACATTGACTACACTATCATCATCTATAGAAGGTGACTACTTTTTGACTACTCTATCGTCATCTATAGAAGGTGACTACTTTTTGAGAACTCTATCGTCATCTATAGAAGGTGACTACTTTTTGACAACTCTATCGTCATCTATAGAAGATGACTACTTTTTGACTACTCTATCGTCATCTATAGAAGGTGACTACTTTTTGACAACTCTATCGTCATCTATAGAAGATGACTACTTTTTGACTACTCTATCGTCATCTATAGAAGGTGACTACTCATCGACTACTCTATCGTCATCTATAGAAGGTGACTACTTTTGACTACTCTATCGTCATCTATAGAAGGTGACTACTTTTTGACTACTCTATCGTCATCTATAGAAGATGACAACTCATTGACTACTCTATCGTCATCTATAGAAGATGACTACTCATCGACTACTCTATCGTCATCTATAGAAGGTGACTACTTTTTGACTACTCTATCGTCATCTATAGAAGGTGACTACTTTTTGACTACTCTATCGTCATCTATAGAAGGTGACTACTTTTTGACTACTCTATCGTCATCTAAAGAAGATGACTACTCATTGACAACTCTATCGTCATCTATAGAAGATGACTACTCATCGACTACTCTATCGTCATCTATAGAAGGTGACTACTTTTTGACTACTCTATCGTCATCTATAGAAGGTGACTACTTTTTGACAACTCTATCGTCATCTATAGAAGATGACTACTCATTGACAACTCTATCGTCATCTATAGAAGATGACTACTCATTGACTACACTATCGTCATTTATAGAATGTTGTTACTGCATGCATTGGCTACCATGTCGTCATCTATAAAAGGTGATATCTACACTCATTGACAACACTTTGATACAAATAATGCATCCCTGAAAGTCAGAAATATTAACATCGACTGTTAAAAGATCACGATTTCCACTGGATAAGCAACCTGATGATGATGATGATGATTAAATCCAAGCAAAAACGAACTTCTGCAGTGTGACCTTTAGTATTATGTAACATCAACTTGAAGAGTGCCACGAAGTTTCAACTTGACAGAAACGCAGGTCACATGACCAGAATATTCATGAAGATATTTTTGCCGCAGATCTCGTTTCCTTTCGCGCATAATCTCACGTTTCGGGGACATTAATTGGACAGCCAAGTCACGTGTTTTATCTGCTTCTATTTTTTTTTTTTAATCTTTATTTTTCATTTGTTGAGTTTTCCTGAAACAGTATCTGTTTATTAACAAACTATGAACTTTTGACCTTTGTGAATCGAAGGCAGTGTTTTTAATGACTTAAAACATCAGACAAGTGAAATGTGTTCTTTAGTTTCACACGTGTCGGATTTATTGGTCAGTGGTATTTAAACGATTGTTTTATGAACTGAAAATTTAATTATTTCTCAAAATAGCACGTGGAAACAATATGCTTTTACATTGTTTATTTCAGTCAAGTACGATACTGTACTACTAGCAGAAAATTCTAAATCTACAACAATTACTTCATGAAATAAACATGACAAGCAAAAAATATGGACTAGATATGATTATCAGAAAGACTAAAACTATGGTCATAAACAAAGAAAATACTTAAAACCCACATGTGGATAATAATATTTTAGTAATAGACCTGGAGATAGTTCAGAACTACAACTACTTGGATATACTGTAACCAGTGATGGAAAATGTACAACTGAAATAAACAAAAGAAAAGGAATGGTAAAACGTAATTTTAATGTCATGAAGAACATATTAACATCAAAACAAATAACACCAGGGCAAAAACTAAGAATATCAAACTGTTATGTCTTCTCAACATTCCTATATGGTGCAAAAAAAATGGACACTAGACAAGAAAACAGAACAGAGAATTGAAGCCTTTGAAATGTGGATATATAGAAGAATAGGTAGAATTGGATGGAAGGAAAAGAAAACAAACGATGAAGTCTTAAAACAACTAAAAATGAAAAGAGAACTAATAAACACAATTCAAGCAAGGCAAGTGCTATTTTTGGTTCATGTTAAAAGACACAACAGCCTACAAAAAGTAATCCTGGAGAGGAAAACACAAGGTAAAAGAGGCAGACCAAGACTAACATGGGCGAGTAACATCAAAAGATGGACAAATCAGCAATGATGAAGATTTCACTTTACAAGCACAGTTGAAACAAAGAATTCGTGAATTTACTTGTCAACAAATCATCTTCACTGCACAGCGGAAAACTCCATAGTGCTCCGGATCTCTCCACAGCACGTTCTCCAGTAGTAAGAACGTCCGACAAACACGCGCTAAAGCAGTAAAGATAGCTTCAGTTCAGATGCACAAACTCCGTAGTGCTCCGAAAGTATCCACAGCATGTTCTCCAGTAGTAAGAACGTCCGACATACACTCGCTAAAGCAGTAAAGATAGCTTCAGTTCAAGTGCACAAACTCAATAGTGATCAGAATCTCTCCACAGCACGTTCTCCAGTAGTAAGAACGTCCGACATACACTCGCTAAAGCAGTAAAGATAGCTTCAGTTCAGATGCACAAACTCCATAGCACCTTAAAAGACCTTCATTTCAACTTCCTTGACACTTCCGACATGCGTGGCAAGTGACTGGGGCTCTATTCTTTTCTTCCTTGACTGTAGTAAGGGTACCGGTAGCCACACGGGAGTGAAACAAAGAATATTGAATATTAGTATTCACTGAAACAAAGAATATTGAATATTACATGTAGTATTCATTGAAACCAAGAATATTGAATATTAGTATTCATTGAAACAAAGAATATTGAATATTAGTATTCATTGAAACCAAGAATATTGATTATTAGTATTCATTGAAACCAAGAATATTGAATATTAGTATTCAGTGAAACAAAGAATATTGAATATTAGTATTCACAGAAACAAAGAATCATGAATATTAGTATTCATTGAAACAAAGAATATTGAATATAAGTATTCACTGAAACAAAGAATCATGAATATTAGTATTCATTGAAAAAAGAATCATGAATATTAGTATTCATTGAAACCAAGAATCATGAATATTAGTATTCATTGAAACAAAGAATATTGAATATTAGTATTCATTGAAGCAATGAATCACGAATATTAGTATTCAATGAAACACATAATAATATATGCAATTTAGCATGCCCAATCAAAGGAAGTATACCAACAAGGATGATAACACGCCATAACACAAAAGAGAACGAAATATACGTACCAGAAAACAGCAGAAGAGAGGAAGAGATTAATGAAATACTATTTGCAGACGACCAAGTTCTGATACATGAAACAACTGAGGACCTGCAAGAACATATCAACAGGCTAAACAACACATGTAAACAATACAACATGAAGATCAACATAAACAACACCGAAATAATGGCACTAGCGAGAAAGAAAAAATAAAACTAAACATCATAACAGATAATACATCTCTGAAGCAAGTACACAAATTTAAATATCTGGGTAGCACGTTAACACAAGACAATAACCAAGAGGCAGAGATAGATATAAGGTGTAACAAAGCATGCCAAGTTATAGGCCAAGTGTCAACACTATTGAAAAACAAAGCAATAACTACGGAAGCAAAAAGGGCAATATACAAATCAATTTTTCTACCAACTCTGTGCTATCAGTGCCAGAATTGGACGCTGGACTCTAGAACAATAAGAAAGATAACGACCACCGAAATGAAATGTGTCAGAAGAATGACAGGAAACAGCTTAAGGGACAGAGTAAGAAACACCGACTGAGGAAGAAACTCAAAATTGAACCAGCCATCGAATACATAAAGAAACAACAGATAAATTGGTTCGGCCACATAACAAGACAAAAAGAAGTAACAATGGCTCAAAGGGCCATAAACAAACGCTACGAAAATGCCAGATTAAGAGGAAGACCGAGAAAGAGATGGATAAAGGGAATACTAGAGTCACTAGAAGGGATTACACCAGAAGAGGCCAACAGAAGAGCAAAGAATCGCAGATTGTATCTCCCCTCGGGGTCAACGGCAATGGAGGAAGGATAGAAGAAGAAGAAGAATGAAACACAAGATGCAAAAAAGCATGTTTAATTAGCGAACAACTATCACCACTTATGTTCAATAAGGAAATAACAGTACAGGCAAGGCGAGAACTTTACAACAGAAGCTTCATCCCAACGTTGTGCCACCAATGCCAGACCTCGACCCTAGACTCAAAAAAAGAAAAATAACCACCGCCGAGATGACAAGAGTTTGACAAATTTGATTGGTCAGGTGATAAAGCAGTAAGACCAAAACAAAAAAGAACAAGCTTTCAATAAACGTTGCGATAACAGACTCAATGACCGATCATGGAAAAGAAAAATTGATGGGATATTAGAAACACTAAAATACACCACAACATCATAGGCCAACAGAAGAGCAAAAGGCCGCAAATTATACCTCCTCTGGACGCTGAAAGGCAAATGAGAAAAGAAAAAAGAAGAAGACTGAACAAAGAATAATGAATGCTAACTGGGGAATTATTAAAACAGTTTAGGTAATAAGAGAAAAGAATAACCAAGGAAATACCTCAGACGACTGAATTTATAGGAGATATCTACGAAACCCGGCATTTAAAGATTTTAAAGTATTGTGTAGACATTATTCGTACAATGTCGTAAAGTAAATATACATCATGAAGTAGTTCATGTCCAAGAGAAGTGAAACACGTAATTCATTATTTGATGACTAATGACAAGCGGGCCAGTGCTCTTCCTCGTTGTTCATTACATCAATAATTTGTGAGTGAGGTACGCAAACTTGTTTCCGGTTAGGTCGACTACAGAGCATCTAACTACTTTTGATCCCATGTTCACCTAGTCGTCAGGTCTCTACGTTGTCACTACGTCACTGACTCTCTCACTTAGTCGTCAGGTCTCTACGTTGTCACTACATCACTGACTCTCTCACTTAGTCGTAAGATCTCAACGTTCCTACACGTCACTGACTCTCTCACTTAGTCGTCAGATCTCTACGTTGTCACTACATCACTGACTCTCTCACTTAGTCGTCAGATCTCTACGTTGTCACTACATCACTGACTCTCTCACTTAGTCGTCAGATCTCTACGTTGTCACTACATCACTGACTCTCTCACTTAGTCGTCAGATCTCTACGTTGTCACTACATCACTGACTCTCTCACTTAGTCGTCAGATCTCTACGTTGTCACTACATCACTGACTCTCTCACTTAGTCGTCAGATAACTACGTTGCTACTACGTCACTGAATCTCTCACTTAGTCGTCAGATCTCTACGTTGTCACTACATCACTGACTCTCTCACTTAGTCGTCAGATATATACGTTGCTACGACGTCACTGACTCTCTTACTTAGTCGTCATATCTCTACGTTGATACTACATCACTGACTCTCTCACTTAGTCGTCATTTCTCTACGTTGCTTCTACGTCACTGACTCTCTCACTTAGTCAACATATCTCTACGATGCCACTACATCACTGACTCTCTCACTTAGTCGTCAGATCTCTACGTTGTCACTACATCACTGACTCTCTCACTTAGTCGTTAGATATCTACGTTGCTACGACGTCACTGACTCTCTTACTTAGTCGTCATATCTCTACGTTGCCACTACATCACTGACTCTCTCACTTAGTCGTCATTTCTCTACGTTGCTACTACGTCACTGACTCTCTCCCTTAGTAAACATATCTCTACGATGCCACTACATCACTGACTCTCTCACTTAGTCGTCATATCTCTACGTTGTCACTACGTCAACGACTCTCTCACTTAGTCGTGAGATCTCTACGTTGTCACTACATCACTGACTCTCTCACGTAGTCGTCATATCTCTACGTCAACGACTCTCTCACTTAGTCGTCATATCTCTACGTTGTCACTACATCACTGACTCTCTCACTTAGTCGTCATATCTCTACGTTGCTACTACATCACTGACTCTCTCACTTAGTCGTCATATCTCTACGTTGCTACTACATCACTGACTCTCTCACTTAGTCGTCATATCTCTACGTTGCTACGACGTAACTGACTCTCTTGCCTAGTCGTCATATCTCTACGTTGCTACGACGCCACTGACTCTCTTACTTAGTCGTTATATCTCTACGTTGCTACGACGTCACTGACTCTCTTACTTAGTATCTCTACGTTGCTACTACATCACTCACTCTCTCACTTAGTCGTCATATCTCTACGTTTCTACTACATCACTGACTCTCTCACTTAGTCGTCATATCTCTACGTTGTCACTACCTCACTGACTCTCTCACTTAGTCGTCATATCTCTACGTTGTCACTACATCACTGACTCTCTCATTTAGTCGTCATATCTCTACGTTTCTACTACATCACTGACTTTCTCACTTAGTCGTCATATCTCTACGCTGTCACTACATCACTGACTCTCTCACTTAGTCGTCATATCTTTAAGTTTCTACTACATCACTGACTCTCTCACTTAGTCGTCATATCTCTACGTTTCTACTACATCCCTGACTCTCTCACTTAGTCGTCATATCTCTACGTTTCTACTACATCACTGACTCTCTCACTTAGTCGTCATATCTCTACGTTGTCACTACATCACTGACTCTCTCACTTAGTCGTCATATCTCTACGTTTCTACTACATCACTGACTCTCTCACTTAGTCGTCATATCTCTACGTTTCTACTACATCACTGACTCTCTCACTTAGTCGTCATATCTCTACGTTGTCACTACGTCACTGACTCTCTCACTTAGTCGTCATATCTCTACGTTGTCACTACAACACTGACTCTCTCACTTAGTCGTCATATCTCTACGCTGTCACTACGTCACTGACTCTCTCACTTAGTCGTCATATCTCTACGTCAACGACTCTCTCACTTAGTCGTCATATCTCTACGTCAACGACTCTCTCACTTAGTCGTCAGATCTCTACGTCAACGACTCTCTCACTTAGTCGTCAGATCTCTACGTTGTCACTACATCACTGACTCTCTCACTTAGTCGTCATATGTCTACATTTCTACTACATCACTGACTCTCTCACTTAGTCGTCATATTTCTACGTTTCTACTACATCACTGACTCTCTCACTTAGTCGTCATATCTCTACGTTGTCACTTCATCACTGACTCTCTCACTTAGTCGTCATATCTCTACGCTGCTACTTCATCACTGACTCTGTCACTTAGTCGTCAGGTCTCTACGTCAACGACTCTCTCACTTATTCGCCAGATCTCTACGTTGCCACTACGTCACTGACTCTCTCACTTAGTCGTCATATCTCTACCTTGTCACTTCATCACTGACTCTCTCACTTAGTCGTCATATCTCTACGCTGCTACTTCATCACTGACTCTCTCACTTAGTCGTCAGGTCTCTACGCCAACGACTCTCTCACTTAGTCGCCAGATCTCTACGTTGCCACTACGTCACTGACTCTCTCACTTAGTCGTCAGATCTCTAAGTTGCCACTACGTTACTGACTCTCTCACTATGTCATCATCATCATCAGGTTTCATGTCTTTATACAGAACGTTTGCATACATAACACTCCATCTCAAGGAATCTGTATCTCTACCCAGATTACCTTTTTCTTGTTTTGTCATGTTCAGTGTCTCTTTAATGTCCTGAAACCACTTCTGCCACCTTGCTGTCTTTCTGAAAACATGCCTTCTAGTATTGCTCTTTCTAGTCCATATGCATTTTACAAAACCTTACTACTTGAATACACTTTGTTGTAAAAAGCGATAATGGTAATATATAATATATATATGACGAGTAATCTTGAACTGATTACGTATTTTTTTTTCTTTATGCGTCAGAGATGACATTGTGACGGAGGAATTCGATTTCGTTGCAAAAATGATGACAATTAAAGAAAGATTCATTCCGAAAACCGGTAGCAGGTTGAAGCTTAAAGATTGAAGTTTAAAGAAACAGGACCGCAAAATGTAACAGAAAAATATTGTAGCAACAGTGTGGTGAGATATGAGAGGGAATGAAACGTTAATATCGATAGAGCTTCATACGTAGAAGACACGATGAGAACTATTGGAACAAGTAATATTATAATAATCCTGCTATGGTATGAATAGTAAACAAGTACGAGGATTTAAGTATAATAGTTTGAATTAGAAAAGTTAGAATTATACTGACTAATTTAATGATGTATGAAATTCCATATTACTAACCGTTATTTTACATTAGATGAATTATAATTTGGAGTTTACGTGTATATATTACTTTGTGGGGTATACAATATTAATCAGTTGTGATAAAAAGAAACACATTTGAATTGAAATTTAGAGCAATGAAGCATGAACACAATGCAGTATTCAGTTATAAACAAATAAAAATGGAAAAGCAATAAGTCGATCACAGAGAAAAACTAAGATTAGATAGTATGTCTAAAACAAACTGTTCATTTTAAATAACTAAAAAATAGGCAGTGTACTGTCTCGATGCAGACGAGAAAAAAAATAAGAAATATGAAAAAGTGGGAGAAAAAGAAGAAAGAACAAGAAGTCTGAAAAGAAGAAGATGAAGAAAGGAAGGATATGAGGAGGATGGGAAAAAAAGGAAAAAAAAAAAAACATCTTTCATTTTATCTCTGCAACGTGTGTAATGTTTAACAATTGCTTACTTCTATTGATCTGTTTCTACTTCATAAGCTGTATTTTATTCATTTCTCTGCTCTAATTCTTCTATTTTTATCGCGAAATCAACAGTGGTTTTACTTTATTTTTTATTGTATGCTGATGACATTGTTTGCTGTACAATTCTTTTAGTCTAGAGCAGCGGTTATCAAACTGTTTCAGTTAACAGTGCCCTAACTCTAACCACAAATATCCGCAGCAGCACCCTATATCAACAATGTAAAAAAAACCCCACCAATATTTTAATATCATTTTAAATGCATATTTAGCATGTTATATTGATTGCGGAGGTAAATAAACTAACGTTTTGGGTATTAATTAAATAGATCAGTGTCTTTTTTGTAATTTACATTTTAAAAGACGGAATCAATTTACATTGTGATACTTTCATCCTGTAAAAAAAGTTAATGGGAAGAATTAGCTTGCTTCATTATCATTAGATCTTCAAATCTGGACACAGGTTTAGAAATTGCTATTCTAATCTTTTTCTCAGCGCCCACATGTGATCTATATTTAGTTTTGATAGCTGCCAATGCTGAAAACTCAGTCTAACATAAGTAGGTATTCGCTAAAGGAATTAAAACGCATAGGGCTTTTTTGTCTACTTTTATGTATTTTTGTTTTTCAAAGCTTCAAAATTCTGATAGTGATAAAGGTAAAGGTAAAGTACGAGACTTGAATCGGCGTCTTAGCACGCGAGTTTTCGCCCATATGTGCTCGGTCGCCTATCTAGAAGTGTTCGGAGACTTCTGAATAGTGTCGCTTCAAGCATCGAAACTCACGATGCGATGCGGCAATCCTCACCTTCCCAGAATGCTACCCTGGTACCCACTTCTGCCAGCGGCTGGGTCGACCGCGGAGGTAATTTTTTTTTACAACCACGAGTGCAATCTGGTAGTGATGAGGATGCTAAACTTGCTTTGATGTTGAGTCTGATGAATTATCAAATAATTTGGTCTTATTCTCTAGAGGTTAGAGGTGTGGGTAGTGATGAGGTTGCTAAGCTTGCATTCAAAGTCTAATGAAATAAATGTAATTGCTCTTGTTCGCTAGAGGTTAGAGGTGTGGGTAGTGATGAGGTTGCTAAGCTTGCATTCAAAGTCTAATGAAATAAATGTAATTGCTCTTGTTCGCTAGAGGTTAGAGGTGTGGGTAGTGATGAGGTTGCTAAGCTTGCATTCAAAGTCTAATGAAATAAATGTAATTGCTCTTGTTCGCTAGAGGTGAGAGGTGTGACCAGTGATGAGGAAGCTAAACTTGCTTTCAACTTCTAATGAAGTAAATGTAATTGCTCGTGTACGCTAGAGGTGAAAGGTGTGGGTAGTGCTGCACAAAATGAGTTTTTAATCCAATTATACTGATCTGCTTCTCCTGAACAAAACTTGTCAAAGTAAGCAATGAACTGTGTTAAATGGCCTACGAGCAGTCCTGTCAATTCTTCACTTAAATCCAAATCGTTATCAACTAAAAAGCGCATGCAGAGTTGGAAAGCTGAAACTAAAATCTTTTGCGTCCGTTATTTTCTTCCACAAAAATATTTTTTTTTTTTTACTGAAGGTAAAAACATTCTCTAACAGTTGCAGGATGTGCGTTCCAAAATTTTGTAGGGACGTATTTAATGGATGTAGTTTATCAAACATATCACAAATATATGCCAGCTGCAAAACAAAGTCATCAACCATAAATTTCCCGAAACTATAATGCTTTTCTTCAACAAGACAGCAATGAAGCTCATTTCTCAATTCATATACCCTTTTACATGACATTACCACGTGAAAGCCAGCAAGAGCTACACAAATAAAAGCAACAAGGAAGAATGTTTTGCTGCCGTACCAAGACACATTTGTTCAAAACACCTGCGCTTTAAGTGGTCCCGTTTTAATAAATATACTGCTTCGATTATTGACTGAATAACTTCATTAAGGGCTGAGAAGATGTTTTTTTTTTAGCAGCCAGTGCTTCCCTGTGAATAACGCAGTGTGTTCAAACATAGAAAGGGGACTTCTTGCGGATCAAAACTGGCAGTCCAGGGTACCATCCAGACTCTGAACGACCTCCGTCTGTGCACACACCTACACGATCCTCCCAGTTAATTATATTTCCTTCCATAAAAGAATCAAGTATTTTAGATAGATCTGCTGCTTTACTTGTAGATTTTATGTATTTTTACAAAAAAAACAGTAGTTCCTCTTAAAACATGACTTTGTAATCTATAAACCATAAGCATCAAACTATAAGTATCAAATGAAGTTAGCATCAATGTTGTATATCAGTGGCTTCATTAAGCTGAAGAGCAAAGTGACCTCGTAGTTTTTTTTTAATCAGCTGGTCATTAACATCGTCAGCCATCTCATGTATTTCTACGACTAATTGTGTTATCTGACAAGGCATACTCAGCATTTGTTTGGCAGCAGACTCACCGTATAACTGACATCATCTCAACTGCAGCAGGTAAGATAAGGTCTGTATGCAACTGTGTGGTGCTTCTTGTTCTTTGCTTCAAGATCAGCAACTGTGTAAGATGAAAGAAGAGCCCTTGAAGAAATCGTGGCTCGTTTTTGTGAAAATTGCTTTTTGTTGATTCATTTCTTTTAACTTCTGATGAAAGTATTCAAGTGGTAGGTTCACCAAACTACCATTGGCTGATTCCAAACGTTTTAAATTACTGGAATGCATGCTTGCACAGGCCAGAACGTTATATAACAAATGACATATTTTGGGAACTACATTTTCTACCACAGTGCTTATAAATCCGAAATCCAAGTAACTATATTTACATCATATATATCATATCATACGTCATCATATTTCATATTTACGTTTTCCCCCCATCTCAATTCGTATTTTGACTGCATGATTCGTCAGAGATGGTCCGTTATATACTCCTGCTTAAATATGGATTCATTGCTTTTAGAAAACAGAACAAAGACAATATTAAAAATCCAACTAACTTCCATAGAACGAATATTCAAACAAATATGTTTCGCTGGTGCAACTCGAATGCTCCTCTACCAAAGCGTTTGGCGGGAGTGAGTCCTAAACCAGACATTCCGGGGCCAGTTAACTTTGATTAAAGTCTGCAGCGTCCTTTTGAAAATAAAATAAATCAGACACTTACAATGGATTAAACATTATTGCCAACTGTCAGCGAAAAGAGGAAAAATAGATCTCGTGCGACATAGAGAAATAATATTAGACAGCTTAACATTGAGGTACAACAGTAGCGTTGTTGATGAGCTACACTGTGGTCAGAGGTTTGTGGAGAAACATCACATACACCGGGCATGGCAATTTAGGACGATGACAATGATGTCCGCGGAGCCCCTAGCAGAGGCGTTTGTGGAGAAACATCACATACACCGAGCATGGCAATTTAGGACGATGACAATGATGTCCACGGAGCCCCTAGCAGAGGCGTTTGTGGAGAAACATCACATACACCGGGCATGGAAATTTAGGACGATGACAATGATGTCCGCGGAGTCCCTAGCAGAAGCGTTTGTGGAGAAACATCGCATACACCGGGCATGGCAATTTAGGACGATGACAATGATGTCCGCGGAGCCCCTAGCAGAAGCGTTTGTGGAGAAACATCACATACACCGGGCATGGCAATTTAGGACGATGACAATGATGTCCGCGGAGCCCCTAGCAGAGGCGTTTGTGGAGAAACATCACATACACCGGGCATGGCAATTTAGGACGATGACAATGATGTCCGCGGAGCCCCTAGCAGAGGCGTTTGTGGAGAACCTAGGCTCCGCAGTGCACAGTTTGACGACCACTTGTCTAGAGGATTTTTCTTCAATTTTTGTTCCTGTTTATTTTTCATGTGTGTGTGTGTGTGTGTGCGGTGTGTGTGTGCGTGTGTGCGTGTGTGCGTGTGTGTGTGTGCGTGTGTGTGTGTACGTATGTGTGTGTGTGTGTGTGTGTGTGTGTGTTTTAGAGTTTTATGGAATGATCCAAACTTTATTTTTTTTTCTTTTCTTTGAATCCTAAATATGAGTCTTCTTCTACTTCTTCTGCTTATTCTTCTTCTTCTTATTATTATTATTATTATTATTATTATTATTATTATTGTTATTGTTATTATTATTGTTATTATTATTATTATTATTATTATTGTTATTGTTATTATTATTATTCTACTTCTTCATCATGATCTTCTTTTTCTCTTTTTATACGTTGCTCTTTGCCCCATTGACAACATCAGTAGTGAGTGTCTTCAAGCAGACGGTGTTATACTTTAACACCTCTCAACAAGGAAATCGCAAACTGAAAGACGACAGACATAGACATAGAAGGGTGACTGGACAGACAGACAGACAGACAAATACATAGGATGACTGGAGAGACAGACAGACATAGACATAGAAGGGTGACTGGACAGACAGACAGACAGACAGACAAATACATAGGATGACGGGAGAGACAGACAGACATAGACATAGAAGGGTGACTGGACAGACAGACAGACAGACAAATACATAGGATGACTGGAGAGAACAACAGACATATACATAGAAGGGTGACTGGACAGACAGACAGACAAATGCATAGGATGACGGGAGAGACAGACAGACAAATACATAGGATGACGGGAGAGACAGACAGACATAGACATAGAAGGGTGACTGGACAGACAGACAGACAGAGAAATACATAGGATGACTGGAGAGAACGACAGACATATACATAAAAGGATGACTGGACAGACAGACATGTAGGTATATTGGTAAGTATGTAGGTAGGGAGACAGATAGATTGATTATATGACATTTAGACGCACGGATGGGTTAGCGAATGATTGGACGAATTGGTGTGTATGTGTGGATAAGTGGATGGATAGGTAGGTTAGCATAAGTGGATAGATGGGGAAACTGATATGGATGATGGGGAAACTGATATCTGCTCGTTTAATACGAATTTAATGCATTCTTGATTGCATCAAATTTGCACTCTCCATTAACATTTCCCTTGGTGCTTTAAAAAAAATGCTATCTCATTAATTTCAACAACAGTTTTCTCCCTCTTTTCAATACATGATCAACACAGGGTCTAAAAGTGTGGGGAAATTAATCAAACCACTGACGCATCAACACTCCACAACGCAACAAGAGAAGATCTTTCGTCTCAGGAGGGGATAACTGATGGAGGAATTTAAGATTTTCCAAGACACTACCACAGTGAGAGTTCGGTGTCTAGTTTATGGGACCGACAAGGAGACAGGCCCTAAGGGAAGATACCAGCGAGGGTTTCAGCATGGAAAGATTCTAGATTTCTGCTTTGAATCAAGCGTTACTTTGGAGCGGTGTTCCCATATTTTTTTGTTATTCCTGACCTGTATTCATAACAAAGTAACCTGCAACTCACTTTTACAACAGTCAAGAGTGAGTCAAGTATCCACGCCCCCATTTACAGTAACAAAGTCAACAGTTACCAAGCTTTAAAACAACCAAGTAACTTACTGTCCACTTTTAAAGTAGATGGTGTCTCGTAGCAGTAAAGCATTACTGCCATAGGGGAGAGAAATGTAGAGGCTCTAGTTATCATAAATTCACCTTTAGATGGAACTCGGCCCGGCGCTCTCTTTCGTGGCGCCTGACATTTCTTGACCAAAGTTCAGGTACCCATTTTTGCTGAGTAGACAGATGGTGACGAGCGAGCTTCGAACCCTATTGTTCGTCGTGAAGAGCGAGCACTTACAACTACGCCAATCCGTCTTAATGTCCTCTCTTATAACGGCAAAATGCTAAATTACCAAGATTAGTAACATCCAATTAAAAGTAACCAAATCCCCTTTCTTTGCAGCTAAATATCATGAGCCGTCCTGAAGCTACCTATTGTAACATTCAAACACCATGCTTCTCACTTTATTAGCAAGAGTAAACTGTGATCCCCTTGTGTAGGAACTTAAAGCCCAATTGGGGTGGTGGTGGGGGTTGGGGGGGGGGGGGCTGGTTGGTCTCGAGACAAGGCGCCGGCTTCGAAAAAGAGATGTTGTGGGTTCAAATCCCGGCTGTACCAGTTGAGATTTTTATTTATGATTTTTCTCTGCGGTGACCACCCCTGGTCTCAGCAGCGAGGCCCAGTTTGAAACGCCAATTACTTATGAACGGAAAAAAATGAGTACCTACGAAGACGGAGTTATCTGCCTACGGTGTAGGGCACGTAACCTGCCAATCCCTTTTAAAAAAGACAAGTAAACCCAGATTCCTGTGTCTCTCTTTTATAATTAAGCTGACCTTGTTTCTTTGAGACAAAGACAATGACGGACGAGGTTATATGTATATCATCATCATCATCATCATCGATGACCGTCTTCGCAACGAAGGTTAGCTACCATGGATCGCCATTCCACTCTGTTTCTTGCTTTGATGGTGCAGGTTGTCATAGATTGACTTGTCCATCTTTTGATGTTACTCGCCCATGTTAGTCTTGGTCTGCCTCTGCCTCTTTTACCTCGCATTTTCTCTTCCAATATTACTTTTAGTAGGCTGTTGTGTCTTTTAACGTGCCTCAAAAATTTCATTTGTCTTGTCTTAATGGTATTTAGTAAAAAATAAAGTACCCCCGTCACGCCAAGTGGCGTATAGGGAAATATGGTGTTAGTGACCCTATATTTTACAGACCTTCAGCACATGATTTTTGGGGTAATGTGGTCGGTATTACGCCCGTGCTGCTTTACTTTCCCAGAAAAAAAATCCGGTACCCATTTAAGGCTGGGTGAAACCGGAAGCCGTCGGCTGGGATCGAACCCTACCCCTTGTCCTTTATAGTCCAGTTCACTAACCACTGAGCTATCGCGGCTCCCTAGTTGTATTTAGCGGTTCTGTTTTTTTTTCATATTCCTGTATGGTGCAGAAACATGGACATTAGACCAGAAAACAGAACAGAAAATTGAAGCCTTTGAAATATGGATTTATAGAAGAATAGGTAGAATTGGATGGAAAGAAAAGAAAGCAAACGAGGAAGTTTTAAAACAACTAAAAATGACAAGAGAACTACTAAACACAATTAGAGCAAGACAAATGAAATTTTTGGATCATGTTAAAAGACACAACAGCCTAATAAAAGTAATATTGGTAGGGAAAATACAAGGTAAAAGAGGCAGAGGCAGACCAAGACTAACATGGATGAGTAACATCAAAAGATGGATAAGTCAGCCTATGACAATCTGTACCATCAAAGCAAGAGACAGAGTGGAATGGCGCTCCATGGTAGCCAACCTTCGATGCGGAGACGGCAAACAATGATGAATGAGGAGTTATATTTTTATTTTTAGTTGTTTTAAAACATCATCGTTTGTTTTCTTTTCTTTCCATCCAATTCTACCTATTCTTCTATAAATCCGGATTTCAAAGACTTCAATTTTCTTATCTGTTTTCTTGTCTAATGTCCATGTTATATGTATATATTTTTCGTTAAAAAGTAAGGAAAAAAAAACAAGTTTATTAATTACATAAACATAACTTATGTCATGAGGTTAGAATCTTTTTTCAGTGACAGAACTCATACAAAATGGTACTTGTAGAGGTGGACTGTATTTATTCATGGTCGTGGCATGGATATATATCCCATGAAGTGTTGTCTTATGCAGCAAATCTGTGCCTTTCAAAATACTATTCCTATCATAAAACAACTGAGACCCCGTCACAGATTTTGTCACCCGACTAACACAACTTTCAGTTTGGAGAGAAATAGGGAAGGTTGACTATGTATGTCAGTGGTACCCCAACGTCCCCCAGGTTGACTAAGTCTGTCAGTGGTGCCCCAACGACCCCAAGGTAGACTATGCATGTCAGTGGTACCGCAACGTCCCCCAGGTTGACTAAGTCTGTCAGTGGTGCCCCAACGACCCCCAGGTTGACTAAGTCTGTCAGTGGTGCCCCAACGACCCCAAGGTAGACTATGCATGTCAGTGGTACCGCAACGACCCCCAGGTTGACTAAGTCTGTCAGTGGTACCCCAACGACCCCCAGGTTGACTAAGTCTGTTAGTGGTACCACAACGACCCCCAGGTTGACTAAGTCTGTCAGTGGTGCCCCAACGACCCCCAGGTTGACTAAGTCTGTCAGTGGTGCCCCAACGACCCCCAGGTTGACTAAGTCTGTCAGTGGTACCCCAACGACCCCCAGGTTGACTAAGTCTGTCAGTGGTGCCCCAACGACCCCCCGGTTGACTAAGTCTGTCAGTGGTGCCCCAACGACCCCTAGGTTGACTAAATCTGTCAGTGATGCCCCAACAACCCCTAGGTTGACTAAATCTGTCAGTGATGCCCCAACAACCCCTAGGTTGATTAAGTCTGTCAGTGATGCCCCAACAACCCCTATGTTGATTAAGTCTGTCTTTTGATGCCCCAACAACCCCTAGGTTGATTAAGTCTGTCAGTGATGCCCCAACAACCTCTAGGTTGATTAAGTCTGTCAGTGATGCCCCAACAACCCCTAGGTTGATTAAGTCTGTCAGTGATGCCCCAACAACCCCTAGGTTGATTAAGTCTGTCAGTGATGCCCCAACAACCCCTAGGTTGATTAAGTCTGTCAGTGATGCCCCAACAACCCCTAGGTTGATTAAGTCTGTCAGTGATGCCTAAACGACCCACGGGTTCACTAAGTCTGTCAGTGATGCCCCAACAACCACTAGGTTGACTAAATCTGTCAGTGTTGCCTAAACGACCCACATGTTCACTAAGTCTGTCAGTGATGCCCCAACGACCCCTAGGTTGATTAAGTCTGTCAGTGATGCCCCAACAACCCCTAGGTTGATTAAGTCTGTCAGTGATGCCCCAACAACCCCTAGGTTGATTAAGTCTGTCAGTGATGCCCCAACAACCCCTAGGTTGACTAAGTCTGTCAGTGATTCCCCAACAACCCCTAGGTTGACTAAATCTGTCAGTGTTGCCTAAACGACCCACATGTTCACTAAGTCTGTCAGTGATGCCCCAACGACTCCTAGGTTGACAAAATCTATCAGTGATGCCCCAACAACCCCTAGGTTAACTAAATCTGTCAGTGATGCCCCAACAACCCCTAGGTTAACTAAATCTGTCAGTGATGCCCCAACAACCCCTAGGTTAACTAAATCTGTCAGTGATGCCCCAACGACTCCTAGGTTGACAAAATCTATCAGTGATGCCCCAACGACTCCTAGGTTGACAAAATCTATCAGTGATGCCCCAACAACCCCTAGGTTAACTAAATCTGTCAGTGATGCCCCAACAACCCCTAGGTTGACTAAGTCTGTCTGTGATGCCCCAACGACCACAAGGTTGACTAAATCTGTCAATGATGACCCAACGACCCGTAGTTTGACTATATCTGTCAGTGATGCCCCAACGACCCCCAGATTGACTAAATCTGTCAGTGATGCCCCAGCGACCCCCAGATTGACTATATCTGTCAGTGATGCCCCAGCGACCCCCAGATTGACTAAATCTGTCAGTGATGCCCCAGCGACCCCCAGATTGACTATATCTGTCAGTGATGCCCCAGCGACCCCCAGATTGACTATATCTGTCAGTGATGCCCCAACGACCCCCAGATTGACTAAATCTGTCAGTGATGCCCCAGCGACCCCCAGATTGACTATATCTGTCAGTGATGCCCCAGCGACCCCCAGATTGACTAAATCTGTCAGTGATGCCCCAGCGACCCCCAGATTGACTATATCTGTCAGTGATGCCCCAGCGACCCCCAGATTGACTAAATCTGTCAGTGATGCCCCAGCGACCCCCAGATTGACTATATCTGTCAGTGATGCCGCAGCGACCCCCAGATTGACTAAATCTGCCAGTGATGCCCCAACGACTCCTAAGTTGACTAAATCTGTCAGTGATGCCCCAGCGACCCCCAGATTGACTAAATCTGTCAGTGATGCCCCAGCAACCCCTAGGTTAACTAAATATGTCAGTGATGCCCCAGCTACCCCTAGGTTGACTAAGTCAGCCAGTGATGCCCCAACGACCCCTAGGTTGACTAAGTCTGTCAGTGATGCCCCAGCGACCCCTAGGGTTATGAGATTAAGAAGAAGACCGCTTTTATTCTCCCAACTCTAAATCTAGATTTATTCTTTGACCATAAACTGATCGCAACAGAAAAAAAAAACAAAGAATTATTTTTTTGGTGGATACGGTATAACTTGGAAGACAAAGAAAAGGAATATGAATATGTCAGAAAGTCTAGGTGTTGAATGTATTAAAAACATATGTATCCTTCTAGCAGATACAAGAATGTTTTCTTTATTACATTACATGTTGCCAAATATTTATTAATCAAAGACATGAGAATCTACTAATCAAATACACGAATTTCGTCTGCTTCTGTGCTGTGTTTCTCGTTGAACCTGCCCTTTATCTCTGTTCATTCACACGCCATCCTTGTTAGAACCCTCTTGACCGTTTTAGTTTTTTCCTATACTACCTTACCACTTGTTGACGTAATGTAATACTGGGTTTCATAGAAATTTTATACTCTGTAGCGAACTGCATGATTATATAAATTATATGTATCCATGATACTGATATAAGATTGTTATTATTGACCTATGTTTAAGTAATATATAGTTTCTTTTACATTAAAAGCGGGACAAAATTGACAATTAAAAGGACGGATCGAATATGAAATATGAAGGAAAAAACGGTACTTTACTTTTCAGAACAGAATCATTGCCAGCGTATTATTTATAATAGACTTAATAAGTTATAATCCACCTAGATAATACCTTATGATCCACCTTATGTATACTCACGGAGAAAAAAGTTAATGTCAACACTATATGTCACTATACGTGATTTCTTGACCGACATGAAATAAAACTTGGTGCTCAGTATGATCATCATCATCGAGTGCCGTCTCCGCAACGAAGGTTGGCTACCATGGAGCGCCATTCTGCTCTATCTCTTGCTTTGATGGTGCAGGTTGTCATCGGTTGATTTGTCCATCTTTTGATGTTACTCGTCCATGTTAATCTTGGTCTGCCTCTGCCTCTTTTACCTTGTATTTTCCCCTCCAGGATTACTTTCAGTAGGCTGTTGTGTCTTTTAACATGGCTCAAGAATCGCATTTGTCTTGTTCTAATTGTGTTCAGAAGTTCTCTTTTCATTTTTAGTTGTTTTAAGACTTCATCGTTTGTTTTCTTTTTCATCCATCCAATTCTACCTATTCTTCTATAAATCCACATTTCGAAGGCTTCAATTCTCTGTTCTGTTTTCTTGTCTAATGTCCATGTTTCAGCACCATAAAGGAATATTGAGAAGATGTAACATTTTGCTATTCTTAGTTTTAGCTTTGGTGTTATTTGTTTTGATGTTAGTATGTCCTTCATGACATTTAAATTACTTTTTGCCATTCCTATTCTTTTGTTTATTTCAGTTGTACATTTTCCATCACTGGTTATAGTATGTCCAAGGTAGTTGTAGTTCTGAACTGTCTCAAGGTCTATTCCTTCAATTTTGATATCCACTTGTGGGTTTTGAGTATTTTCTTTGTTTATGATCATAGTTTTAGTCTTTTTGATGTTCATATCTAGTCCATATTTTTTGCTTGTCGTGTTTATTTCATTAAGTGATTGTTGTAGGTCTTTAGGATTTTCTGCTAGTAGTACAGTAACGTCAGCATATCTTAGGTTATTGATTAACTTTCCATTAATTTGTAGGCCTGGCATCTCTATGAAGTTTTTTAAAGATTTGCTCAGTGTATAGATTGAACAAGCTTGGTGATAGGATGCATCCTTGTCTTACTCCTCTTTTTATATCAATGGGTGTAGAGAACTCTTTGTTCTATTTTATTATTGCTGTTTGCTCCCAGTATAGATTGCATATTAGTCGTATATCCATGTCATCTAGATGTATCTCTTTTAGGTATTCTATAAGTTGTTTGTGGTGTACTCTATCAAAAGCTTTGGTCTCAGTATGATAAGATAATAAATAACAGAACAAGCGATCACTGATTTTTATGAAAGTCGAGAAAGGAAGATAACTAAAGTAAGTATAGCACTCTCACCGAAAAAAAAATGAATTCTTTATCTCAGAACCTTGTATGTCCAACTTGAACAGTTGTCACTGCTAGACGGCTCCTACTCATCGAGCCGATGAGACGTTAGATCCGGTATAGGGGTATGTTATTCCTTTCTGCTCATTATTCTCTTGTCTTATTCACACACTACGCTCCAGTTCGTCCTACACGTGCTAGGTAGGTGAAAGGTCCGGGGAAACTGAGGCCATGGTAAGACTATAATCTGTAGTTGTTTAAATTGTTCAATACAATAATATGTAGTTGTTTAAAGCGTTCATTAGAATAATCTGTAGTTGTTTAAAGCGTTCATTACAATAATCTATAGTTGTTTAAAGTGTTCATTACAATAATCTGTAGTTGTTTAAAGTGTTCATTACAATAATCTGTAGTTGTTTAAAGTGTTCATTACAATAATCTGTAGTTGTTTAAAGTGTTCATTACAATAATCTGTAGTTGTTTAAAGTGTTCATTACAATAATCTGTAGTTGTTTAAAGTGTTCATTACAATAATTTGTAGTTGTTTAAAGTGTTCATTACAATAATCTGTAGTTGTTTAAAGTGGTCATTGACCGCACGTGCCATGTCTTGACGAGTATTGTCATGTTATAATATTGTTACTTGTCCATTTGCATTGAGGAATGGCAGGTGTGGTGTAACATCATCTCTGCGTCCACTAACAGTCAGGTTGTCTTTAATTATGACAATATTCGTTCTTGCTGTATACAACTTTTTCGCCTCAGACAATCACACTGTCCCTATGTTGCACATACTTGTCAGCAAAATATTCTCTCTGGTACCTGTGTACCAAACAACGTCGATTAATACATTGCAAACAGAATCTTAACTCATAAGAAAACACTGTCACTTCTGGTGATAGTGGTAAGTAAAGTAAAGAGCCCCTGTCACGTCAAGTGGCGTATAGGGAATATGGTGTTAATGACCATAAATTTTACAGATCTTCAGCACATGATTTTTGGGGTAATGTGGTCGGTATTACGCCCGTGCCACTTTACTTTCCCAGAAAATATCCGGTACCCATTTAAGGCTTGGTATCCCGTGTGTTACCGGGGCCTCATTATGAGGGAGGTAAAGAATAGCGATACTGTGACCTTCCAGGCATGTCGTAAGAGGCGACTAAGGTTGATCGATGGCTTGACAAGCTGTCATTGTAAAAAGTATTGTTATGGAAACAACGCCATATATTTTAGAGCAGTGATCTCTGCAATATGTGCCATTTTGGCACGCAAGGTTTCTGTTTTTGAGATTGTGGTTCTGCCCTATGTGCCGTCTTCAGCTCGAAAGGACAATAGATAGAGATAGAAACCCGGAAGCCGTCGGTTGGGATCGAACCCTACCTCTTGTCCTTTGTAGTCCAGTTCACTAACCACTGAGCTATCGCGGCTCCCTACACTTTCCCTATGTTGCACATAATTGTGTGCAAAATTCTCTCTGGTACCTGTGTACCAAACAACGTCGATTATTGCCTTGCAAACATAATCTTAACTCATAAGAAAACACTGTCTCCTGATGATAGGGACTTGCCAAAAGCGCTTGACAACGGCGAACTGACAGTACCAGTCTCTCTGTAGAACAATCGTCTTAAACCAGGAGTGTTCCTGGCAGTTCATGATTCCTAGATAAACCTATTACGGACACGCATGTGGTCGATCTTGTGCAAGGGGTGGTAAATCGTGGTCGGCCACTTCTGTACCGATCAGCCAGTGATCCAATTTGGTGGTAACTTCCTCTTCATCATCCGCCCTTACAAGGATGTAGTGGACGTGTCTGCGTTGTGTTGTGGTTTGCAGTATAACTGTTATATTTGCGCCTTTCGGCCCAACACATCCGACTTCAGCACGACATTTTTGAGTACCGGGTTGTCTTCCCTCTTCGATCCCTGCACGCTTGGCCAGACTAAACAGGTTAGTCTGTTACTGGAGGCACCACGGAGAGGTGGAGCAGGGTCTGGATGGTTTTTTTTCACCGATCCTGGCGCAAGCCATCAGCTGTGGGTCGCTGACAACTTCCAGCTCTGGTGCTGGTAGGCGCGCCTTCGCCTCCAACATTAGTTAATTTGGTGGTAACGAGCTTGAATGTGTGATATAGTGTTCTGATGAACATTGACATGTTGTGATGCAGTCATTCCAACAACATCCCTATCGCTAAAACTCGCTGCTGTTGATTCATCCTGACACTGCAGAAAAACTTTTTTTTTTTTCTGTTGGACTCTTGGTATTATTTCAATTACGTTTTCCCGTGCTTGTGATTACATCTACATACTTAATTTCTATAGGGAGCATCGATAGCTCAGTGGTTAGTGAACAACAAAGGACAAGAGGTAGGGTTCGATCCCAACCGACGGCTTCCGGGTTCACCCAGCCTTAAATTAAAAAAAAAAGTAAAGTGCCCCCGTCACGCCAAGTGACGTATAGGGAATATGGTGTTAGTGACCATAAATTGTACAGACCTTCGGCACATGATTTTTGGGGTAATGTAGTCGGTATTACGCCCGTGCCGCTTTACTTTCCCAGAAAAAAATCCGGTACTCATTAAAGGCTGGGTGAACCTGGAAGCCATCGGTTGGGATCGAACTCTACCGCTTGTCCTTTGTAGTCCAGTTCACTAACCACTGAGCGGCTCCCACCCAGCCGTAAATGGGTACCGAATATTTTCTGGGAAAGTAAAGCGGCACGGGCGTAGTACTGACCATATTACCCCTAAAATCATGTGCAGAAGGTCTATAAAAATTATGGTCAGTAACACCATATTCCCTATACGCCACTTGGCGTGACGGGGTTCTTTACTTACTTTCTATTTATCTGTGATAAATTCTCTTTTCGACACGTTTCATAAGGTTTAGCTTATACCACCCACGCTGAAACATGCAACAAGTTTTGTTTCATGACATCCAAGAAGACACACACTTTGACCTATATAACATTGCACAACAACTCTGTTCTATGAGTGTAAATCAATTTCAGCTTTCAAAAGTGTAGAAACATTCGAGCTGATATTTTTGTTATAAAAGTAATTATAATTTTTATTAAAAAAAAAAAAAAAAACACGAAGCACTCTCTCCAGAAAACCTGGCGATCCTTATAGAAAATAAGGGGGTGGGGTGAAAGGAAGGGGTGAGAGGAAGGGAGTGAAAGACAGAGAGATTTGACAGAGTGGGAACCGTCGCTAAAGAACATGGCTTTTGCGGGAACGAAAGGAGATTACGTTGATAGAATGACAAATTAAAAACAAACGTGAGTTCTGCTTAAAGGGACTGTATTGAAATAGAAACATATAATATGGTTACAAGAGAGCTGAATTTGAAATATAGAGTGGTGTCGTCTCACGAAGTCTGGTTCTCGTAACTGTGATCATGCAAGTGGAGATTCATTTAAAACACAACTGGCCGCGCTGAAACTGTGATCATATAAAATATGCAGACTGCCATAAGTGTGAGGTACTTTTTTCATTGTTTGTATGCAGTTGTGTTAGAAAAAAATGCTGTTAAAGAAATGACAAATTGCTGCTGATATAAGATTGAACTCTGACCTTTAAGAAATTATAAATTGTTGGTAGGATATAAGATTTATCTATGACCTTAAAGAAGTGATAATTTGTTGCTGTTGTAATATTTTATCTATGACCTTAAAGAATAATAAAGAACAATGATAAATTGTTGTTGATATAAGATTGAACTTATATAAATAATAAAATGTTGCAATGCAAGATTGAATCTTCTATAAATAACACATTATTGCTGATGCAAGATTTAAATATGGCTTTATTAAAAAGACAGATTGACCGTCAATATAAAATTTATAAACTTAAAATATGACTTTATATAATTGACAGAACGTTGCTGATTTAAGACTGAAATATTACTTTATATTTAAAAAAAAACATTTGCATAAGGGAAAACGTAATATAACAACCCCTGACACTTGGTACTCTTAAATCCATATGATGGTAACACAATTTTATTTTAAAAATTAATAACAACTTGCCTTCATCATCAAACTCGCCGTCTCCTCGTTCCATACATTCATTGTCACACACCATTGATTCCACGAGCTCGTCCAGGTCGATTTCTTTATTAAAAAAAAAAAAAAAGATCTGCACAGAATAATAAATAATTGTTTTTACCAAGCGATGCTTTTAACAGTTCCTTGCTTCCATCGTCCATTTAATTCCATGTTCCCGTTGATTCTTACACTGTTTGTTTCCGCTGTTTCCTTCGCTGTTTTTATCTTGTCACCTATTACACACTTTGAGCTCTTACCGTTCATTCAAACATTTTATTTGTATTGCATCTTTCGCACGTTGCACTCCATCGTTCTGTCAAACTTGATGTGCTTATATTCCTTTCACACTTTCTATTCTTGTAGCCACTTTTAATCATAATGTTCCTGCACCACTAACACATTTTGTGTTCAAATCGCATTTTTCGTTCTCCCACTTCGCTCTTGTACTCTCGTCTGACATTTCACTCTCGTGCTCTCGTCTAACATTTCACTTGCAGAGTTCTCGTCTATCATTTCACTCTCGTGCTCTCGTCTATCATTTCACTCTCCGTGCTCTCGTCTATCATTTCACTCTCGTGCTCTCGTCTATCATTTCACTCTCGTGCTCTCGTCTAATATTTCACTTGCCGAGTTCTCGTCTATCATTTCACTCTCGTGCTCTCGTCTATCATTTCACTCTCCGTGCTCTCGTCTAACATTTCACTCTCCGTGCTCTCGTCTAACATTTCACTCTCGTGCTCTCGTCTAACATTTCACTCTCGTGCTCTCGTCTAACATTTCACTTGCCGAGTTCTCGTCTATCATTTCACTCTCGTGCTCTCGTCTATCATTTCACTCTCCGTGCTCTCGTCTAACATTTCACTCTCCGTGCTCTCGTCTAACATTTCACTCTCGTGCTCTCGTCTAACATTTCACTCTCCGTGCTCTCGTCTAACATTTCACTCTCCGTGCTCTCGTCTAACATTTCACTCTCCGAGCTCTCGTCTAACATTTCACTCTCCGTGCTCTCGTCTAACATTTCACTCTCCGAGCTCTCGTCTAACATTTCACTCTCCGTGCTCTCGTCTAACATTTCACTCTCCGTGCTCTCGTCTAACATTTCACTCTCCGAGCTCTCGTCTAACATTTCACTCTCCGTGCTCTCGTCTAACATTTCACTCTCGTGCTCTCGTCTAACATTTCACTCTCCGAGCTCTCGTCTAACATTTCACTCTCGTGCTCTCGTCTATCATTTCACTCTCCGTGCTCTCGTCTAACATTTCACTCTCCGTGCTCTCGTCTAACATTTCACTCTCGAGCTCTCGTCTAACATTTCACTCTCCGTGCTCTCGTCTAACATTTCACTCTCGTGCTCTCGTCTAACATTTCACTCTCCGTGCTCTCGTCTAACATTTCACTCTCCGAGCTCTCGTCTAACATTTCACTCTCCGTGCTCTCGTCTAACATTTCACTCTCGTGCTCTCGTCTAACATTTCACTCTCCGAGCTCTCGTCTAACATTTCACTCTCCGTGCTCTCGTCTAACATTTCACTCTCCGAGCTCTCGTCTAACATTTCACTCTCGTGCTCTCGTCTAACATTTCACTTTCCGTGCTCTCGTCTAACATTTCACTCTCCGTGCTCTCGTCTAACATTTCACTCTCCGTGCTCTCGTCTAACATTTCACTCTCCGTGCTCTCGTCTAACATTTCACTCTCCGAGCTCTCGTCTAACATTTCACTCTCGTGCTCTCGTCTAACATTTCACTTTCCGTGCTCTCGTCTAACATTTCACTCTCCGTGCTCTCGTCTAACATTTCACTCTCGTGCTCTCGTCTAACATTTCACTTTCCGTGCTCTCGTCTAACATTTCACTTTCCGTGCTCTCGTCTAACATTTCACTCTCCGTGCTCTCATCTAACATTTCACTCTCCGAGCTCTCGTCTACCATTTCACATTTCACTTTCCGTGCTCTCGTCTAACATTTCACATTTCACTTTCCGTGCTCTCGTCTAACATTTCACATTTCACTCTCCGTGCTCTCATCTAACATTTCACTCTCCGAGCTCTCGTCTAACATTTCACATTTCACTCTCCGAGCTCTCGTCTAACATTTCACTCTCCATGCTCTCGTCTAACATTTCACTCTCGTGCTCTCGTCTAACATTTCACTCTCCGTGCTCTCGTCTAACATTTCACTCTCCATGCTCTCGTCTAACATTTCACTCTCCGTGCTCTCGTCTAACATTTCACTCTCGTGCTCTCGTCTAACATTTCACTCTCCGTGCTCTCGTCTAACATTTCACTCTCTGTGCTCTAGTCTAACATTTCACTCTCCGTGCTCTCGTCTAACATTTCACTCTCCGTGCTCTCGTCTAACATTTCACTCTCCGAGCTCTCGTCTAACATTTCACTCTCCGAGCTCTCGTCTAACATTTCACTCTCCGTGCTCTCGTCTAACATTTCACTCTCCGTGCTCTCGTCTAACATTTCACTCTCCGAGCTCTCGTCTAACATTTCACTCTCCGAGCTCTCGTCTAACATTTCACTCTCCGAGCTCTCGTCTAACATTTCACTCTTTGAGCTCTCGTCTAACATTTCACTCTCCGTGCTCTCGTCTAACATTTCACTCTCCGAGCTCTCGTCTAACGTTTCACTCTCCGAGCTCTCGTCTAACGTTTCACTCTCCGTGCTCTCGTCTAACATTTCACTCTCCGAGCTCTCGTCTAACATTTCACTCTCGTGCTCTCGTCTAACGTTTCACTCTCTGTGCTCTCGTCTAACATTTCACTCTCCGTGCTCTCGTATAACATTTCACTCTCCGAGCTCTCGTCTAACGTTTCACTCTCTGTGCTCTCGTCTAACATTTCACTTCCCGAGCTCTCGTCTAACATTTCACTCTCCGTGCTCTCGTCTAACATTTCACTCTCCGTGCTCTCGTCTAACATTTCACTCTCCGTGCTCTCGTCTAACATTTCACTCTCCGTGCTCTCGTCTAACATTTCACTTTCCGAGCTCTCGTCTAACATTTCACTCTCCATGCTCTCGTCTAACATTTCACTTTCCGAGCTCTCGTCTAACATTTCACTCTCCGTGCTCTCGTCTAACATTTCACTTTCCGAGCTCTCGTCTAACATTTCACTCTCCGTGCTCTCGTCTAACATTTCACTTTCCGAGCTCTCGTCTAACATTTCACTCTCCGTGCTCTCGTCTAACATTTCACTTTCCGAGCTCTCGTATAACATTTCACTCTCCGAGCTCTCGTCTAACGTTTCACTCTCTGTGCTCTCGTCTAACATTTCACTCTCCGTGCTCTCGTCTAACATTTCACTCTCCGTGCTCTCGTCTAACATTTCACTCTCCGAGCTCTCGTCTAACATTTCACTCTCGTGCTCTCGTCTAACATTTCACTTTCCGTGCTCTCGTCTAACATTTCACTCTCCGTGCTCTCGTCTAACATTTCACCCTCCGTGCTCTCGTCTAACATTTCACTTTCCGAGCTCTCGTCTAACATTTCACTCTCCGAGCTCTCATCTAACATTTCACTCTCCGTTCTCTCGTCTAAAATTTCACTTTCCGAGCTCTCGTCTAACATTTCACTCTCCGTGATCTCGTCTAACATTTCACTCTCCGAGCTCTCGTCTAACATTTCACTCTCCGAGCTCTCGTCTACCATTTCACATTTCACTTTCCGTGCTCTCGTCTAACATTTCACATTTCACTCTCCGTGCTCTCGTCTAACATTTCACTCTCCGACCTCTCGTCTAATTCTCCGAGCTCTCGTCTAACATTTCACTCTCCGTGCTCTCGTCTAACATTTCACTCTCGTGCTCTCGTCTAACGTTTCACTCTCTGCGCTCTCGTCTAACATTTCACTTCCCGAGCTCTCGTATAACATTTCACTCTCCGTGCTCTCGTCTAACATTTCACTCTCCGAGCTCTCGTCTAACATTTCACTCTCGAGCTCTCGTCTAACATTTCACTCTCCGTGCTCTCGTCTAACATTTCACTCTCCGAGCTCTCGTCTAACATTTCACTCTCCGTGCTCTCGTCTAACATTTCACTCTCCGTGCTCTCGTCTAACATTTCACTCTCCGTGCTCTCGTCTAACATTTCACTCTCCGTGCTCTCGTCTAACATTTCACTCTCCGTGCTCTCGTCTAACATTTCACTCTCGTGCTCTCGTCTAACATTTCACTCTCCGTGCTCTCGTCTAACATTTCACTCTCCGAGCTCTCGTCTAACATTTCACTCTCCGAGCTCTCGTCTAACATTTCACTCTCCGAGCTCTCGTCTAACATTTCACTCTCCGAGCTCTCGTCTAACATTTCACTCTCGTGCTCTCGTCTAACATTTCACTCTCGTGCTCTCGTCTAACATTTCACTCTCGTGCTCTCGTCTAACATTTCACTCTCCGAGCTCTCGTCTAACATTTCACTCTCGTGCTCTCGTCTAACATTTCACTCTCGTGCTCTCGTCTAACATTTCACTCTCGTGCTCTCGTCTAACATTTCACTCTCGTGCTCTCGTCTAACATTTCACTCTCCGTGCTCTCGTCTAACATTTCACTCTCGTGCTCTCGTCTAACATTTCACTCTCGTGCTCTCGACTAACATTTCACTCTCCGAGCTCTCGTCTAACATTTCACTCTCCGAGCTCTCGTCTAACATTTCACTCTCCGAGCTCTCATCTAACATTTCACTCTCCGAGCTCTCGTCTAACATTTCACTCTCCGAGCTCTCATCTAACATTTCACTCTCCAGGCTCTCGTCTAACATTTCACTCTCCGTGCTCTCGTCTAACATTTCACTCTCCGAGCTCTCGTCTAACATTTCACTCTCCAGGCTCTCGTCTAACATTTCACTCTCCAGGCTCTCGTCTAACATTTCACTCTCCGAGCTCTCATCTAACATTTCACTCTCCAGGATCTCGTCTAACATTTCACTCTCCGTGCTCTCGTCTAACATTTCACTCTCCGAGCTCTCGTCTAACATTTCACTCTCCATGCTCTCGTCTAACATTTCACTCTCGTGCTCTCGTCTAACATTTCACTCTCCGTGTTCTCGTCTAACATTTCACTCTCCGTGCTCTCGTCTAACATTTCACTCTCCGAGCTCTCGTCTAACATTTCACTCTCCGTGCTCTCGTCTAACATTTCACGCTCCGTGCTCTCGTCTAACATTTCACTCTCCGTGCTCTCGTCTATCATTTCACTCTCGTGCTCTCGTTTAACATTTCACTCTCGTGCTCTCGTTTAACATTTCACTCTCGTGCTCTCGTCTATCATTTCACTCTCGTGCTCTCGTTTAACATTTCACTCTCGTGCTCTCGTTTAACATTTCACTCTCGTGCTCTCGTCTATCATTTCACTCTCGTGCTCTCGTTTAACATTTCACTCTCCGTGCTCTCGTTTAACATTTCACTCTCCGTGCTCTCGTTTAACATTTCACTCTCCGTGCTCTCGTCTAACATTTCACTCTCCGTGCTCTCGTCTAACATTTCACTCTCGTGCTCTCGTCTAACATTTCACTCTCCGTGCTCTCGTCTAACATTTCACTCTCCGAGCTCTCGTCTCACTTTCACTCTCCGTGCTCTCGTCTAACATTTCACTCTCGTGCTCTCGTCTAACATTTCACTCTCCGTGCTCTCGTCTAACATTTCACTCTCGTGCTCTCGTCTCACTTTCACTCTCCGTGCTCTCGTCTAACATTTCACTCTCGTGCTCTCGTCTAACATTTCACTCTCCGCGCTCTCGTCTAACATTTCACTCTCCGTGCTCTCGTCTAACATTTCACTCTCCGAGCTCTCGTCTCACTTTCACTATCCATTATTTTTTTCCACTTCACTCTCTTTCTCAAGTTTCCAAATTCACTCTCGTGTTCATCCCTCCTTTTCGCTATCATTGCTCTTTTCTCCCCTACCCCTTTCCTCTATTTTTTCCCCTTTATCCCCTCCCTTTTCTCTTCTCTAATATCCCTCTCCTTTGTCTCCTCTCCCCTATCTCTCTTCTTGATTTCTTCTCTCATTTCACTCTCCTTGATCTGTTACTCTCTCTTTAATCTTTTCTCCCCTTTCACTCGTCTTGACACCTTCTCTCATATCTCTCCCTTTGATCTCTTCTTCTGTGACACTCTCCGATCCTGCATTTATCACTACCACTCTCAGTTTCCTATTCCCTCCGTCCTCTCGCTGTGCCCCCCACCGCACCACCTCTTTGATTATTCATGCTCCCAAATCCTTAAACACACACACACACACACACACACACTCACACACACACACTCTCTCTCTCTCTCTCTCTCTCTCTCGCTCTCTCCCTCTATTGTTCTTTCTCAGGTATCAGTGCTCCTCCTAACCGTACCGCCTTCAAGAGTAAACACTCAGAGAACCAGCGGCCCATTTAGAAGACGATCCACCACTTGAATACGACAGCAGTCCCTAACCGAGCTGACGATCTAACACAACTCATCTTTTTTATCTCATATCAGGACAAAAAAAAAAAAAAAGAATCATCACAAGATTCTAGAGAGGCTAAAGCAACAAGAATTCCATTAGCAAAATAAGTTTTCTCAATTATGTTGATGACGTCGATTAAATGGAAATGGAGATCAAACATGCTTTTAGTGAATTTACTGGACCGTCTAAAAATAAGAGAAATCAAATAATGAAGATAGGCGGAAGCAAAGATTTTATTTGACAGCAGAAAGAACATGCTGATTTGGAAACTGAACACTTTTGTATAAAATTACTCAACAAAATGTAAAATTGTTACGGCCTATCTGTTTCTGGATCCCGTTTAAAAAAGAAAGATACGTGTTATAGTGCTGTATTTTATGATCAATAAAAATTGAGTGTTCACTTTAAAGGAAGGAATTATTGCTCTTACAGTGCAGAAATAGGAACGCTTGATAGAGAAAGAAGATTGCATAAGACAATGTTGTGGAAGCTGTGTAAAAGGAGAAGAAAGAGTTATGTAGCATAAATAAAGTAGTGTAATCTAAGTAGAAAACACTTGTGTAACAAATAGAAAGTAGTTGTATAACCGAAGTAGAAAATATTTATATAACATATATAGAAAATGGGAAAAGCGATAGCTCAGTGGTTAGTGAACTGGGCTACAAAGGACAAGAGGTAGGGTTCGATCCCAATCGACGGCTTCCGAGTTCACCCAGCCTTTAATAGGTACCGGATTTTTTTTTCTGGAAAAGTAAAGCGGCACGGGCGTAATACCGACCACATTACCCCAAAAATCATGTGCCGAAGGTCTGTAAAATTTATGGTCACTAACACCATATTCCCTATACACCATTTGGCGTGACGGGGGTACTTTACTATATATAGAAGATAGTTATGTAATATATATAGAAAATAGTTATCTAATATATGTAGAAAATAGTTATGTAACATATATAAATAGTTATGCAACATATGTAGAAAATAATTATAAAATAGTTGTGTAACGGAATTATAAAATAGTTGTGTAACAGAATTAGAAAATAGTTGTGTAACAGAATTAGAAAATATCTGTGTAAGAAAAGTAGAAAATAGTTGTGTAACTGAGAATGAGAAGATAGTTGTGTAACAGAATTAGAAAATATCTGTGTAAGAAAAGTAGAAAATAGTTGTGTAACAGGCTAAGAAGAGTAATGAAAACGTTTTGAAAGAGGCAAAAGCAAAGAGAGAGCTAATTTCCAATATAAGGAAGAAACAATCATTGCTTTGAACCGAAGCTTTGACAGAAAAAGAAATTGTATGTTGTTTTAACATATAAATAAATGAAAGTAGTTTTGTTAAAGTTGAACATGGTAGTTGTTCTAACAGATAAATAAGTTTGGGTAGTTTTGTTAAAGTTGAACATGGTAGTTGTTCTAAAGATAAATATGTGAAGGTAGTTTTGTTAAAGTTGAACATGGTAGTTGTTCTAACAGATAAATAAGTGAGGGTAGTTTTGTTTAAAAAATCCGCCATCCAGGAAAGATAAGGGCTCTCTGTCTAAGAGACGTATGACGCAATCCGGAGAAAGCCATAAGGAGTCCGGGTTGCCGACTCACCCTTTGTCTACCAGGAAATCATCCAGAATTGGCACCTGGAATGTTCGTACCCTTAACGAACAGGGAAAAGCGGCACAAGTGGCAGCAGAAATGACCAACTATAAGATAGATTTTCTGGGAATGTGTGAAACAAGATGGCTGGGAGCAGAGAGAATAAAATTGAATACAGGGGAGATGATTTTATCATCAGGACACCAGGAACCAGGAGCACAACATAGCGAAGGGGTAGCTATAATGCTATCAAAAAATGCACAGAAGACACTAATAGAATGGGAGGCAGTGGGACCAAGACTGGTGAGAGCAACATTTAGAACAACCAAAAACAAAATAAAATTACACATTATACAATGCTATGCACCAACCAACGATAAAGATGACTCAGTTAAAGATGATTTTTATAAACAGCTACAATGGCAGATGGATGCAAGACGAGCCAAGGATATTATAATCTTGATGGGAGACCTAAATGCTAAGGTAGGATCAGACAACAGAGGCTTCGAAGAGATTATGGGAAAACATGGACTTGGAGATATAAACGAGAATGGAGAGATATTTGTGAATTTCTGCGCCCTTAATCAAATGAGCCTAGGAGGAACAATATTCCAACATAAAAGAATACACAAAGCTACATGGGTGTCACCAGATCATAGAACGGAAAATCAAATTGATCACATATGTATTAATAATAAGTTTAAGTCATCCTTACAGGATGTAAAAGTATATAGAGGGGCAGATATAGCTTCTGATCATCATCTTCTGTTAGCCAAACTTAAAATTAAATTAAAAAGGTATAATACAACGAATAAGGGTAGAAAGTATTTCAATGTAGGGTTTCTTAAAGAACAAGGAATTAAAGATAAATTCGCAGTCACAATATCAAACAAATACCAAGTCCTCCAACAACTAGAAAATACAATAAATATAGAAGATCATTGGAAACAGGTAAAAAATATATGGAAAGAGACATGCGAAGAAACACTGGGGAAAAGAGAACGCCAGAATAAGGCATGGATGACAGCAGAGACCCTGGATAAAATTAAAGAAAGAAAGAACAAGAAAGCAGACATAAATAAAAGCAAAACAAGAAGTAATAAAGCCAAGACACAGGAAGCTTACACAGAGGTGAACAAAGAAGTGAGAAGATGCATTAAAAGGGATAAGAGGAAATATATAGATGAACTAGCTAAAGAGGCAGAAGAAGCAGCAAATAAAGGGAATATGAAAGAACTGTACAACAGCACAAAGAAATTAGGTGGAAAATACAAACAGATCAACGCCTTTATCAAAGACAAGAAAGGAAATCTGCTTAGTAATATAAGGGAACAAATGGAGAGATGGAAAGAACACTTTGAAGAACTTTTGAACAGACCCGGCTCAAATAATCCTCCAGATATACTACCAGCAGAAGAAGAGTTACACGTTAACTGCGGAAAACCAAGCAAAGAAGAAATAATGAAAGCCATCAAATTATTAAAAGATGGTAAAGCCACAGGACCAGATGAAATTCCTTCGGAAGCCATCAAAGCAGATATTAACACCTCTACCAAGATGTTACAGGATCTATTGGATAAAATTTGGGAGAGGGAAGAAATACCTAAAGACTGGAGAGAAGGTTATATGATCAAACTACCAAAGAAAGGAAGTTTACAGGAGTGCACAAATTATAGGGGAATTATGCTACTATCAGTGCCAGGAAAAATATTAGGCAGAATCATTCTGGAGAGACTAAAAGAGGCTATAGAGAAACACTTGAGAGATGAACAAGCAGGTTTTAGGAAGAACAGATCATGTGCTGATCAAATAACTACCCTACGTATAATAGTTGAACAAAGTTTAGAACTAAAATCCCCACTATATATTGGATTCATAGATTACGAAAAGGCATTTGATAGTTTAGACAGAAGAATGCTTTGGAAGTTGCTGAGTCATTACGGAATCCCCATAAAGTTTATTAACCTGATAAAAACAATGTATGAAGGAACAAAATGTAGTGTGGTGCATGAAGGACAGCTTACAGAAGCATTTGAAATAAGAACAGGAGTAAGGCAAGGATGCCTCCTGTCTCCATTTCTCTTTCTACTGGCCATAGATTGGATTATGAAAATAACTCAAAACAACAGAAATGGGATCCAGTGGTCACTGACCAAACAACTTGATGATTTAGACTTTGCTGATGACATAGCTCTCCTATCACACAGCCATCAACAGATGCAGGATAAAATGAGTATATTAGATGAGAGATCACAACAGCTAGGACTAAAGATTAATAGAGATAAGACCAATATTATGAGAATTAATGCAGTTGGCAATAACCATATAAAACTAGGAGAAATACCTCTACTAGACGTACAATCTTATATATATCTGGGCAGTAATATAGATAAAGAGGGAGGAACAGAAAATGATACCAAAATAAGGATATCAAAAGCAAGAGGAGCTTTCATTGCACTGGGAAACATATGGAAATCCAAAGAAATTAGGCTAAATACAAAAATAAAAATTTTCAACTCAAATGTTAAGTCGGTCCTATTATATGGCTGTGAAACATGGAGAATGACAAAATTGACAATCACGAAAGTACAGACTTTCATTAATGGATGCTTGCGCAGAATAAAGGGATGGAAATGGCAGGACAAAGTCACTAACGTGGAATTATGGAAATGTACCGGTCAAATACCAGTGGATAAAGAGATACAGCGAAGACGATGGCGATGGATAGGACACACACTACGGAAGCCAACTGAGAGTATTACACAACAGGCCCTTTTTTGGAATCCCCAGGGGAAAAGACAAAGAGGAAGACCAAGGAATTCTTGGAGAAGACAGATAGAAGCAGAGATGAAGATGATGGGGAAGACATGGAATGATCTTAAAAGAATGGCAAAAAACAGAACGACTTGGAAAGTGTTTGTTGAAGACCTATGCTCCACCAGGAGCTAAAAGGTAAAAAGAGAAAGAGACCAAAGAAAGGAAGTTTACAGGAGTGCACAAATTATGGGGGAATTATGCTACTATCAGTGCCAGGAAAAATATTAAGCAGAATCATTCTGGAGAGACTAAAATAGGCCATAGAGAAACATTTGAGAGATGAACAAGCAGGTTTTAGGAAGAACAGAACATGTGCTGATCAAATAACTACTCTACGTAAAATAGTTGAGCAAAGTTTATAACTAAAATCCCAACTTTATATTGGATTCATAGATTACGAAAAGGCATTTGATAGTTTAGACAGAAGAATGCTTTGGAAGTTGCTGAGTCATTATGGAATTCACATAAAATTTATTAAACTGATAAAAACAATGTATGAAGGAACGAAATGTAGTGTGATGCATGAAGGACAGCTTACAGAAGCATTTGAAATAAGAGCAGGAGTAAGGCAGGGATGCCTTCTGTCTCCATTTCTCTTTCTACTGGCCATAGATTGGATTATGAAAATAACTCAAAACAACAGAAATGGGATCCAGTGGTCACTGACCAAACAACTTGATGATTTAGACTTTGCTGATGACATAGCTCTCCTATCACACAGCCATCAACAGATGCAAGATAAAATGAGCATACTTGATGAGAGATCCCAACAGCTAGGACTGAAGATTAATAGAGATAAGACCAACATTATGAGAATTCATACAGTTGGCAATAACCAAATAAAACTAGGAGAAATATCTCTGCTAGACGTACAATTTTACATATATCTGGGCAGTAATATAGATAAAGAGGGAGGAACAGAAAATGATACCAAAATAAGGATATCGAAAGCAAGAGGAGCTTTCATTGCACTGGGAAACATATGGAAATCCAAAGAAATTAGGTTATATACAAAAATAAACATTTTCAACTCAAATGTTAAGTCGGTCCTATTATATGGCTGTGAAACATGGAGAACAACAAAATTGACAATCACAAAGATACAGACTTTAATTAATGGATGCTTACGCACAATAAAAGGATGGCGGGACAAAATCACTAACATAGATTTATGGAAATGTACCAGTCAAATACCAGTGGATAAAGAGATACAGCGAAAACGATGGCGCTGGATAGGACACACACTACGGAAGCCAACTGAGAGTATTACACAACAGGCCCTTTTTTAGAATCCCCAGGGGAAAAGACAAAGAGGAAGACCTAAGAATTCTTGGAGAAGACAGATAAAAGCAGAGATGAAGATGATGGAGAAGACATGGAATGATCTTAAAAGAATAGCAAAAAACAGAACAACTTGAAAAGTGTTTGTTGAAGACCTATGTTCCACTGGGAACTAAAGAGGTAGAAGAAGAAGAAGACTTTTGTTAAAGTTGAACATGGTAGTTGTTCTAAGAGATAAATAAGTGAGGGTAGTTTTGCTAAAGCTGAACATGATAGTTGTTCTAACAGATAAATAAGTGAGGGTAGTTTTGCTAAAGCTGAACATGATAGCTGTTCTAAGAGATAAATAAGTGAGGGTAGTTTTGCTAAAGCTGAACATGGTAGTTGTTCTAAGAGATAAATAAGTGAGGGTAGTTTTGCTAAAGCTGAACATGATAGTTGTTCTAACAGATAAATAAGTGAGGGTAGTTTTGCTAAAGCTGAACATGATAGCTGTTCTAAGAGATAAATAAGTGAGGGTAGTTTTGCTAAAGCTGAACATGGTAGTTGTTCTAAGAGATAAATAAGTGAGGGTAGTTTTGCTAAAGCTGAACATGATAGTTGTTCTAACAGATAAATAAGTGAGGGTAGTTTTGCTAAAGCTGAACATGATAGTTGTTCTAACAGATTAATAAGTGAGGGTACTTTTGTTAAAGCTGAACATGGTAATTGTTCTAACACATAATAAATAAATGAGGGTATTTGTTCTAATAGATAAATAAACTGAAAGCATCTGGTAGAAGTATAAAATAATTTTCTTTCTTTCACACAATTGGCTTATGTCTGCGAAGCTTACCAGCAAAAAGCAGAACAGGATACAAGAAGAAGACAATTAATGACAGTCGTGTAACAGGGAAAAAAAATCAACGAAAGTTGTGACAGAAAAAAAATAATGAAAGCTATGTGGCAGAAAAATTAATAAACGTATTAGCGAAAACATTAACAGAAGTTCTGTAACAGAAAAAAAAACATGAAAGTCGTGTGACAGAAAAATTAATTGAAATTGTGATGCAGAAAAATGAATGAAGGTTGACAGACAAAAATAAATTAAAGTTGTGTAACAGAAAACAAAATCTTCACCTGTTTACCTTTGGCAGTTTGTCCCAAGCCAAAAATAGAAGGAGGGTCATCATCCTCGTCCAGTTAAAATTACAAGTTTACAGAAACTACAGAAAATGCGCAAAATTGATAGCGGCAAAAGCAGACCAGAAAACTTGAATAATTAATGTTGATGGCCAAACCTGGAAGGAACTTCTCTAGGACTTTAATTTTACATATAATATTGTCTCCAAAAATGTGTATGCTAACAGAGTCCTGATACGGCCAAGAATGACAATATATTTAAAAAAGAAGTGGCAAAAAAGAACAAGCAATACAAGTACAGTCATCAGATTATATCACGCATTCCTCCTTTCTCTTAAGACAGTTCAAGGCAACATCAGATGAGTAATAAAAAGAAAGACTTGTCTCCAATTTTATCACTGCACAGATATTCCGGCTATGTTTCTAGACTAATGCATAGAACATTGGCGTAAGATTAACTTGAGATTAAAATTTAAATAAATTAGGACTCGTGACCACAATGATCAACCTATGATAATTCAGGAAGTGAAAGTATGGGATACAGATAATTTGTGTACCCGGGGCTGGATCATGACAGCAGATTGAATCGCTGAGGCAGAAATTTGTTAAAAGCAGGTAGTCTTAGAAAAATCTGGAGGACATGCACCATTTGAATATGACACTAGGTTTTTCTTTATAAATCGATTGGTCACAGAAGGTCACTCTAGAGTGAACGCGGCATTTATTATGACCAAACAGTCAGATCCTAGACCGACAGTCACGAACATATGTAGAACACATGCAGATTTGATGCTAAGGCTGACCCCAGTGCTTTTGCTGCATCTTAATTTGTATGTTTCTCTCTTCTTGCAATATTTTTTTACTCTTTTAACCTTCAATCTCCATGCCACTCTTTACTTATGTGAGCCTATTATGGCTAATAATAGTACGTTTCCATAATTTTACTATTGATGTTCAAATGTTTCATGTCAGGCAAGAGAGCATCTATAAAAAGAAGTGCTGGTCTGCCGATACGTGGCATGAGTCGAAAATAACATAATATAGTTTTTTTTAATTCTGCCATCATACATACGGGTCACATGCCCCAACCGCCTCAAATGACGCTGCAGAGCATGCATACTATTTCTGTTTGTAGCCTTAAGAACAGAAATGTTAAATACATGAATCTGCCATCTGATGCCTAGGATTCATCTTAGGCAGTACAGGTGGAATGCGTTGAGTTGAGGATCGTATGTTGTTTAAACTTTCATACCATGTGGTAGAGCATTAAGAACACGGGCCTGATATAGTTGACTTCTTTTCTGAATGCACATTTACTAGGTAGGATTACAATTTTCATCTTCAGGTCCAATGTTACAAGAATCCTACTCGGCTACTTTAAGCATCTGAATCGTGAAAAATGCCAAATTCATCTGCCTCAAACTATAGGGTTTTCAAAACAGGTGTCTCTGCAAACTATAAGTACTTTGACGTTTTACTTCCATTTTTTTTTTTTTTTTTTTTTTTTTTTTTTAAGGTGGAGGCCTGTCTCAATCAAATATCTTTACAAGAAAACTGGCACTGTGATATCACAACAGTGGTATTAAGAAATATTGACGCTATTTAGATCATGTTTACAGAATTCTGCAAATATAAATTGATTCATTGGCCACATAAAATAACCAAATCAGACACAAACTAAAAGAACAACTCCAATGCTTTTTTAGCTAAGGTTTACTGGGTGTCTACAAGACAAGGTCATTCCATTACAACAACCAAATTTCTGCATTTGCCAAAAGTCATGTTGTCATTATTAACAATAGTAGTCCTAACTGTTTCGGCAACATTTGTGCAGAACTAATTACAGCAATATCATCAAAATAACATAAAAATTGCACAAAATAATATAACTTTGTAACATATATCTATCAACGTGTTGAAATGTCTTATTCTTGTACTGGGGGTATTAGTAGCTCAGTGGTTAGCATACTGGGTGGCTTTTAAGTGATTTAGAGTTAAATACTAGACTCATATACAAGTCAATACAGTTGATAAGAAAAAAAGGTAATAACAGTGAGAAAGATAACGATCCTCCTTCCCTCTTTCAAATATTGTTCCTTGGTTTCATGAAGCTTAATACTTCACTCCTTTAAGACATTAGAATCAGTGGTGGGTTCATGGTTAGTGTGCTCACTACTGACCAGAAGGGTACAAGTTCGATTGTTCAAGATCAACATGGCTTTGAAGTTCAACTAACCTCTGAAATTTGGTATCAAAGAATTTCTCATAATAATGAGCCTTGTATGACCCGTGAAATGTTATGGATATGCATTGGTCATTAAGTTGTTTGTTGCATATTCCAACTTGCATATTTTTTACACATGTGACTCAAGTGTCCCTGCCATTTCAGCAGATATCCTTTGATTTCAGAGTTACTCTCATTTTATCGCCGAGTTTTCACGTTTAGCACAGATTTTTCCCTATTAATTTTGTCCACTGTTTTTAACTGACAAGAGTTCTTTAACATGCACTGACTGCACACGGCTGCTCCTGTTTTCCATCGTTATCCGAGAGGGCTAATTAAGAGACCGGGGGATGGGGGTACAATGCCACAAAGAAACCACAGGATTGGATTTTTTCTTGGACACTTTTCCACTATATGCAGTAGGAATTGAACCTGGGACTTCTTTTTCAGAGGCCGACATCTATCTTTAAACCACCCAATCCCCACGTCATTAAAAAAATATGAGCATTAACATCATATTCCCTTATTCCTGATACAACTAAAGACACTCAGGGACTCGTCACTTTCTTCATACCCTTAAGACATTATACTTGTTACAGACTATCATTTACCTTTTGTGTTCAACTTGAGTGCGAAACAATGCAAACCTACTCTGTTTAAAGCAACACTAATTTGTTTTAAACAGTAATAACAACACAAACAGTTATAACAATATAGTAATAATAGAAACAATTATAATAAATATTTCAATATTTGATCCAGCTTTTTGAGTGCCTGCTTTGTTTTCCTACAAGAGTTACAATTTTGCATGAAAATTAAAAATTGAAGACATTGTGATCAACACTTCAAAATGAGATCAAAACTGCAGAAGAACATAGTCAAAACAGAATTACTTGAAAGAATGCAATATAATTGGCAAGGATAAAGTGGTTCCAGAAATTCTGCAAAGCAATTTACTGAGAAAAAAGGAAAATCAGAGTTGCTGAATATTTTTTTTTAATTCTATCTATCTATCTATTGACCTTTCGAGCCGTAACCGGCCCATAGGGCGTAGACCAAGATACACCTTCTCCTATATGAATTTTTGTTCTAGCAGTTTTCTTTTAAAGATATTTTATTAAATCTCGCCATCTGTCTCTGTTCTGTGCAAGCAGTTCTATCTCATTGAGGGAGCTGATTCCTGCTGCTCTTGCCTCTCTCATCAATGTTCTTCTCAGTGTCTCCCTGGGTCTTCCTCTTTTTCTTTTACCTGTTGTTTCCCATATGAGGGCTTGCTTTGCTATTCGATTATTATCTCTTCTCATCACATGTCCAACGTATGACCATCGTCTTTTCTTTATTACTGAAGATATTAGTGGTTGATTGGCGATTTCTCTAATTTCCTCGTTTGTTTTGAATTCGTTCCATTCTATACCAAGTATTTTCCTTAGACATTTATTTTCGAATGCGTTCAACTTTGTTTCTATATCTCTTGTTGTTTTCCAGCTTTCACACGCATACGTAAGGGTTGATAGTACATTTGATTTGAATAGCCTAAGTTTTGTGTTTGTGCTAATGAGTTTTGATTTCCACAACTTTTCAAGGCTTCTGAAAGACATTGCTGCTTTAGCCAGTCTGATTCTAATTTCTTTGCTCGTATCCCCTTCTCGATCAATGTGACTTCCAAGATAGATAAAGTGATCGATCTCTACTGGTTTGTTTTCCATGTATATTTTGTCACTTGTTGGAATTAAACTTTTCATGACTTTAGTCTTTTCATGATTGACCTCAAGCCCAATTTTGCTGGCTATTGATGATAGTTCATTTGTGTTTTCCTGCATCGTTTTTATCTGACTGCTGATGAGAACTATGTCATCAGCAAAGTCGAGGTCCTCCAAATGGTCTCCTTGTATCCATTCGATGCCTTTATTACCAGTGCAGCATTTCTTCATTATGAAGTCCATAACAATTCCAAATAACAAGGGCGATAAAATACATCCTTGTTTAACCCCATGGTGTTTTTTTAATTGCTGAAAGTTTAAAAAAAACCAAATCTAAGTTTCCTAATGTTTGCAAAATGCTGAGGGAAAAAAAAAACAAATTTAATTTGCTGAATCTTGGAAAATTGCTGAAGGAAAAAGTGAGATTAGGATTGTTGGATAAAAGTTTATATCAGATTTCTTAAGTGACACCAAAGATGTTGAATATAAAATTAATTATAATTTCATAAGACAAGGTGAATGTAAACTGTTTATGAGAAAGTGATAGAAAAAAAAACCTATATACTACATAAAAGGGGATATCACATTTGGTAAAGTAAAGACAATATAAATTTTGTGAAGGAAATTATGCAAATTGTAGAGGAAAAGGTCTGGATGTAACTGTTGGGGGACTTTAGACTGAACAAGTGATCTGAAGGCACTATAGGTTGGAATTAGGTGTCACAGACTAGAGTATTCACCAACATATAGAAATTAAACAGGATGTTCTGAAGTAGTTTCATGGAAGAAAAGGCATACCTGGGAATTGTCAGCGACCCACAGCTGATAACTTGTGCCAGGATCGGTGAACCAGAACCATCCAGACCCTGCTCCACCTCTCCATGGTGCCTCTAGTAACAGACTAACCTGTCTAGTCTGGTCAAGTGAGTAGGAATTGAAGAGGGAAGATAACCTGATACTCAAAAATATCGTACTGAAGTCAAATGTGTTGGGCAGAAAGGCGCAAATATCAGTTATACTGCAAACCACAACACAATTCAGACACGCCACTTAATGTCCTTTTAAGGGTGGATGATGAAGAGGTGTACTTGCTTAGTCATCGGGCGAACACAAGAAAGCAAGCAGCAAGCAAATAATTTCATCAACATATTAGTTCAAAAGAAGAAACAATTCAATTTTCATTATTAAATAATGAGTTAATAATAATTTATTTATTTATAAATATCTAGTTTCATTTTTTAATTTTTTCCCAATTATATACGTATATTACACCAAGTCTGGATGCACAGGGAGGAACAGTGTGTCTGGTGACCACAAGGAAGCATAAGATTAGAGAGTCAAGTTAACATTCTTCAAGAAAAAGAAACAAAATTTAACTTCATGGGATCTCATTTTCTGAGACCTGCCAGGGAGTTTCTGTGCAAGCTAAAGAATAAAGGCAGCATGCTCCAGCGCAACTACCATGTGGTATACAGGTAAGAGTTTTTATTATTAGAAAACAACAAGCCCCACCCACTAGCACCCACAATCAACTTCCCATCACAGAAATAAAACTCATAAGCACAATGCTTGATTATGATTTAAATCAACATTCATAATTATGTAAATAACATTTTGTGTTCAACTTTAGTTGTACAGATTCATTTTAAATCCCTGTTGTGTGAATGTGTTTTGATAAAGTACAAAAAGTAATATCAACAGCTACATCAAAACTATTTGTCACAAAGCAAACACAACTAAATAAAATAATTGAAAATGTTGGTTTCTAACTTCTTACAATGAAACTAGCTGTGCCAGTAGTAGTTCAGTGCATCAGACAGTAAACATCATTTTTACAACTAGAGGGAATGAGCCTCGTTTATGATGATTTACTTAAACTAAGCTTTTCATATCAGTGACGGAGGGAATGTTTTCATGAGTCACTTCACTTTGTTAGTTTGAGGTGAATTAAATCACTTGAAATTGTGAATTACCTCATGCCATCAAGTTGAAACTTTTGTATAAATTATTCCCTAATTAGAAAAGTGACGTAAAGTAAAGGTTTCCTCTACATTTTACTTATGTATAGGGAGTATGGTGTTAGTGACCATATTTTTTCCATGACCATGGGACGTTTCTGGGCGATGTGCTTGGCATCATCCCGGGCCACTTTTACTTTCAAGAAAAATCTCTGATACCCATTTTTAAAAGCTTGGTGAACCTCGAGAGCCTTGCCAATTTGAAAAAAAAAAATCTGCCACTTCTAGGAATTGAACCTGCACCCTTCTGGTCATGAAGCAAATGCACTAACCATTCAGTCACTATGACTTCTCCCTAAATAAAACTTCAGTTTAACGCAAAAAAAAGAGAAATTTGCATAAGATGAATATACTATAGATATGAAAAAACAATATAGGTTATCTGTGCATAATGTTTGTAGATAATAATTTTGAATTATTAAGAGCATGGACGTGGTGTAAAAATTATCCTCTCAGACAAATCAATGATGTGAGCATGACATCATCTTAAACTTCCATGCCCACATCCTTCCATGTATGCATTCCTGTTCTAAGTGTTATACTGTTATCTATTTTCATGTCCGACTGATGTCTAGTATTTTCTGTCAGTGTTTCTCTCTGTCTCTCCATCTATTTTTTTTATGTTATTAGAATATTTTGTTGTATCCAAAATGGAGGAATTATTTTTCTCTGGCTTGGTATAGAACCGTTGGCCAGAGGTTTAACAAGCCGCTATCGTAAAAACAATTTTGTTAATGAAACACAGACCTGATACAGAATGTGTAAATTAGCAGTAGATAACGAGGAAATTAGAGAAATTGTCAATCAACAACTAATATCTTCAGTAATAAAGAAAAGACGATGGTCATATGTTGGACATGTGATGAGAAGAGATGATAGCCGAATAGCAAAACAAGCCCTTATGTGGGAAACAACAGGTAAGAGGAAGACCCAGAGAAACACTGAGAAGAACATTGATGAGAGAGGCAAGAGCAGCAGGAATCGGTTCCCTCAATGAGATAGAGCTGCTTGCACAGAACAGAGACAAATGGCAAGATTTGATAAAATATCTTTAAAAGAATTGAAAACTGCTAGAACAAAAATTTAGATAAGAGAAGGAGTATCTTGGTCTACGCCCTATGGGCTGGCTACGGCTCGAAAGGTCGATAGAAAGAATATTTTTAACTCCCCCCATTTCGTATGATATGATAATTTTCTTTCTCATGATTTTCAAAGGTTTTCTGTGTATTGGCTTCATTCACTGTGTCTTAATTACTGCTATCTATAGTATTCTGAACATACTGTCAAAAAGCCACACTTCTGTTGCTTCCAGTTATATTACATGTTTATTAATAGTTCATAGCTCTATTTTAATGACAGGAATGTATGTAACACTGGAGAACTCATTTTCATACTTCCATTGAAAGAGAATTGTTACTGAATGTAGTTATTATATCAAATAAAATCTACCTTCTCTTCACGTCCAACTATCTTATAACAGGCATTAAGAAAGCTGCAAAATTCTACCACTTGCAGCCTCAAACATTGCTATTTGATACTGTTTTAGTGTTTCCATTACGATGTTACATCATCTTACTGTAGATGTGTTTCAAGCTTTACAACCCTTTCCCTATACATTAATGTCTCATATGGAATGGAATCAAGTCATTTTCTACATGTCTCCATACATAGATGAAAGCTGGTTCTATGCCAATTTTTTATCATATGATTTCTGTTCTAATTATGTTACTCCATATGCTTTCTTTAGAAACTTCATTTCTGTTGTAAGCAACTTCTACTTCTGATTAATTTGATAGTCTTTGGCGCTGGATAGCCTAAGAAGAAAATGAAAGTGCCTTAAATGAGATCATTTAAATTGTGTGTATTGTCAGACACTGTTTTATTCAGTAGGACAGGGAGGCTGTCCTAATAATTAGTTTGTCTTACTTCATCTGATGTTTATTTAATTGTCCATGTTACCATCTTCAGACAAAGTTAATACTTAGGTATTTGAAACAGTGTCAGTGATATAAAAATATTACACATTGTATCAATAGAAATTAATTTATTCCTATTCCATTTCCTACATTACTTTCCTATTCAGTAACTTGTTATACTAGAGGAAAAACAGACACTTTATAACACAATCTTCACCACAATGTTGTGCTGGCTCAATACCAGACCTGGACTCAAGAACAATAAGAAATATAACCACTAATGAGATTAGATATGTTAGAGGAATAAAAGGAAGGGCCTGAGAGATAAGATCAGAAACCAAGAACTGAGAAAAAGACTAGGAATAATTCCCACCTTATTATACATAAAGAAACAACAGATAAAATGGGTTTGCATATAAAACAGAAAGGCCAAACTAAGACACAACAGGCCTTTATTTAATGTTGCAAGAACACCAGACTCAAGGGCTGAACATGAACAAGATTGATTGATGAAATATTTGAAACTCTGGGAAACATAACTACTGCAAAGGCCAACAGAAAAGCAAAAGACTAAAAATGTATCTCCCCTCGATATTGAAAGGCAAATGAGGAAAGAAGAAAATAAGTGACTTTTTATAGAGTAGAATAGATTTCCTTATATTATTTATTTAAAAGGTTATTAAAGCATTATCATAACATTAATATTTAGCTATGAATGTGTAGGTTAATAACTGCAAGAACTAATTTTAAAATTTTAAAACATTACAGATCAAAAAGAGTGAATTAACCTTTGTCATTGTAGAACAAAGGCCTGTAACTGTTGGCTGTCCATATTTCTCTTCAGCTCTGCCCAGTTAAGTCCACATGTTGATCCTTCTCTTCTACAATATTACTCTTTTTCTTCCCTTCTTGAAACATCTGGCTACATTTTTTAGTCACTTTCTAAGATTATAATTCAAATACCCTAACAAAAAGCACAGAAACCTGAAGAAAAAAAAACTAAACAATCTCCACAACAATTATAATCCATGGACCCACAAAAACTAACAAATTCTCAAAAATAACAAAAACTGGAAATTCTGTCATTTCAAGAAAAAAAAATGAATAAATATATGACAAAAATCCAACCAAGTTAACCAATAAAAATATGTTTCAGATTTGTCAATGGTGTAATGACATGACTAAACAAACCAACGTTTTGATTCAAAATTAGTCTGATTTGCTTATGTGTTACAAAACAAATCATAATATAACGGATGGTGTTTTATTATCTCTGCTTTAAAATAGTGATACATGAGAGCACACAAAATATACCAGGTAGCTTATACATGTAAACCCCATAATCCTGCGCTTCTATGTTGTAGTAATAAGTGACATCAGCAATGCCATCAGTGTGTATGTTATCAATTATATTACAAAATGTGTATAAAACTTAACACATTAAAAAATGTTAAGGATAATTTATATAGCAGTGTGCAGTTACAAATTTAAACTAGAATTTAAAAACGGAATACTTTATATCATCTGTATGTCCCCCATGACTTGACAGTCCAAACTCTGACATCTGTACTCCATCCAGAACTCTCAACAAACCAAACTGTGACACTATATATAATCTGCACTCCTCCAGTAGATTCCTCTAACACTATATATAAAGTACTTCACCCTAACTCTGTCAACAATCCAAACTCTGACTCTATATATCATCTGTATGCCTCCAGTATATTCCTCTGACACTATATATCATTTGTTCTCCAAGCGTAACTCTCTCAACAATCCAAACTCTGACTCTATATATAATCTGTATGCCTCCAGTATATTCCTCTGACACTATATATCATATGTACTCCACCCGCAACTCTCTCAATTATCCAAACTCAACTATATATCATCTGTACTCCAACTGTAACCTTCTACACAAAACATACTCAAACACTATTTACCATCTGTGCTCTGCTCATAATTTCTTCCACAAATCAAACTGTGACTGTATATGATGTGTACACTACTTATAACGTTCTCAATAATCCAAAATATGACACCACATATCATCTGTACTCCAACTGTAACCTTCTACACAAAACATACTCAAACACTATTTACCATCTGTGCTCTGCTCATAATTTCTTCCACAAATCAAACTGTGACTGTATATGATGTGTACACTACTTATAATGTTCTCAATAATCCAAAATATGACACCACATATCATCTGTACTTCACACATAACCTTCTCAGAAATTCATACCATTGTATACCATTTACACATTTCCAACATAACCCTCTCAACAAGCAAAACTCTAAACAAAAATGAAAAGAAAACAACATATTGGGAGGTGCAGTTAAAGCTTGGTTTATCAAACATATACAGAAGACATAAAATTTAAGAATATATATATATATATATATATATCTATAAACACACACAAATCTACAAAGAACATATATCACAATAAAATATAAATATGTTGCTTTGTGAGATCAAAAATGTTATCTAGTAATGTTAAAATAGGAATAAAGCTAAACAGACCTTTGCATAATAGTTCAACTGCTACATTTTTGTTCAGGAAAGGTTTCTATGTGGAAACGGGGAAGTAACGATTTGTTAAGTGCAGTTACATGTCACTTTACATAATTTTACATAATTAATGTCAGTCACAAAAGTAATGAAGTTTATTTAGTGCAAATGTGTCATGTGTATGTTAAATTACAAGCAAAGTTTAATTTTTGACTTTTTATTTTTTTTTTCCCTTTGTTTTTCTTTCCCAGGATTAACCTTCTCTGTGGAATTTTTTTAATTAATTCAATGAAACAAAAAAGACCACAGTTAGTACTGGTTTTCAATAGAAAGATAGTTGTAAAAGAAATGTATCCGTAGAATTAACATTATTATGACACTTCATTATAAGTGTACTTGATTTATATAATATGGAATATTGGTGGGTATGGTAGAAGATGGAGAGATATGTGACCTCCTTAATTTCCATTTTGTCTAAACGCAAATAAATCAAGAATATGAATATCTTGTTTCAATAATAATTTTAGAAAACAAGTTCAAATATGCAACATTACTTAACCCACATAATTCTGCTTTTTAGAGGAATTATAGGGGAAATAATTTTACAACAGGTCATATGACCATATTCAATTTGCACATGAATATTCAGCAGCAATGTCTCAGATAATGATTTCCTGCCATTTAACAGCAGCCATTTAAAGGTGAAAAAAAAATGACCCCTCTACATTATACTGTATCACACTTTAAAATATGTTATCTTTGAAGAAATGATTATGGACACACTAATGATATCCCTTAAAACATTGTTGTATCAATTATTATGACTGAGGAAGATGCTGCAAATTGCTGCTCAGTCTAGCACAGCAAGACTGCTGAGAGTCATGCAAGTTTTGAGGGGGGAAAAAATGAGTGAATGTGATCATTTCATGGGTAAAGCTTTCAAATTACATCATCATCATCTTTCTGAACTGGTTAATTGAGAACATTTGGTCTTCTCATTGCAGCAGACAACTCACGAGTTAGCTTGTTCTCAGCAGCCATATCTGAATCCAAAGAAACAGAGAATGTTGATAATATAATCTTCAATGACAGTAAAGGATCTAAATCAGAATGTAATATACAATTGTTTCTTTAATTTAATAATAATAAAAAAAACTTCACTAATTCTTATTCTTTGCATAAGTAATGATAAAGTCTGGATTTGTGAAACCAATAAGACTTGCTGACCATTTCCACCAACATTATTGTCACACACAAAAGCTCTACAGCAAAACATAATTTCCAATGATGACACCATTTTATACAATCACACACTTCCTGTGACAGGAAATGTGATTCAATGTGCTCTTGAAAGATTAACCTTTCATGTGGGATGTGTGGGAACTTCAATTTACATTTGTCTGTCTATTCTTGTCTTACTCTATCAGTCACATATAGTTTAACAGTTCATGACAGTCATGCCTCTATATACAAACGCATACATTCTGTTAAAAAACAAGATGTGTTCTTGGAAAAGAAAATATTTTATACTTATTTTCACCTCTTAAACAGTTTTTACATATCTAACAACATATCAGTTTATCTTCATGAGCATTTTAATCACTCCCTTTGTCCCACTGCTCATTTACACCAATCTATTCATTGACTCAGTGCTTTGTTATCAATACTTAATAATTACATTTCTTTGGTTCATTAACAACCAAACCAAAAATCATCTACAGGTAAAGAACAATTTGTTTCTGTTATCTGAGATCTGTTATGGCAGCAGCTTTATGTTTATTCTCTGTGCCTTAATATGGTCAGTGAGAGAAGGTGCAGAGAGAAAGAAAGAGATAACAAAAAATGAAGACAAATAAAAAGAGAAATAAAGAATACAATAAGCTGGATTAATCTTAGCTTTCATTGGTCACTGATGTTCTATCTGAACAAGCTATATACACACACACATTCATATATATATATATATATATATAAATATAGATATATAATGATGATATAGGTGAGAATATGATGAGATTTATTTTCTTATACTTAATCTTTCTTATCTTATTTTATATTCGGCGGCCGGAAAAATACAAAGTTTTTGCTCTTGCTCTTTTGTCAGCCTCAGCTATTATCATCTGTAGTTGAAGTTTCCAACTTACTCTCCACCATTCTCCTAAGCTTTAAATATGGCTTGTACAGTATGGAACCACAAGGCATTCAACCCAGGCGCATTGATTATTTTATTGGTTGTGTCTGAATGTAGTTAAAGAGTAGTTATATGCCAATTCTTGCTATTATGATCTCATTTCTATTGTTAGTGATGTATGTTAATGATGTACAATAACTACTAAGTTACAATATTTTTTATCAATATTAGTTCACTCACACCTACCTCATTCAATATCTCATCAAGTGCTATTTATTATCAACTCTTTCTTCATTATGGAAAAAAACATAAAAACATATAATAAATCTAAATATTTACAGTAGAATGTACTCTTTTATAGATGGCCCCAAAAAATGGTGCATGTATTTAATTGTATTTGTGCTTATAAAGGGTTACTAGTCAAGCTAAGTTACACTTGAAATTTATTACATTAAATATTTATCATTTCTATATTAATACTGACTCCTTACAATTGTTTCTACATGTGTGCACTTATATAAATGAGACAATTGCTTATTTCGATAAATATCATAATCATATGAATTTGGAGAAAACTGTCAGTTGCCCCAAAGACTATAACAGGAAAGAAACAGCCAAGAGAAGCATTCAAAAATAGTACATAAAATGTGATAATACAACACAATGAGAGCCTCTGTGCACTCATGCTGATTGCTAAACCAAGAAGAGACTTACATTCTCAGAGAAATTTCACAACCTTTCAGAATCTTCTAATTTTTTTTTTTTAACTTCCTTATATAGCACTTCTGAATATCCAGCAATAATGTCTGTCTTTCCTTATAAACTCAAGCATAATCATTTGATAATTTTGTAGTTTTATTTATGTTGTCCCAGTTTTACTCCAAAACCGCCTATAGATCTGCTTCTTTATACTCTTCATATATATATATGAGAGAGGATCTCAACATTTATCTGTGTTCAATGTGTGTATACATCTTTCTTGGCCCTCTCTGCATGCCATACATGATAATAAAAAGAAATCATGTGACATTCTCTGCAGATGGTCAAAACTATTTTACTTGATGTCTCTAAGCAGTTCAGGACTGGTTCTATGTCAGTTCTTTCTCCTAGGGTCAGTCCCCTTATTCCCAATTTCCTTTATTCTGGTCAGTCCGAACACTTTCTTAAAATATCTCATTTCTGTGCTGACTCATTTATGTTTCTCATGCAATCTGTTCAAGGAGAAATATTTTTAAAATGTCTGCCAAACAACAAATACAACACAGAACAATTCATACATGCAACGATGAAGAAATGTTTGCATGATTAAAAAGGTTTGTGGATGGTAAGCAAGTGACCAAAAGGACTGAACATGTGTTTCAGAATGAAAATGAATAAGATTCACAACTGATGAGAACATCAGCAAAGTTCAAGTTAAAGATGTTTGGTTTTTCATTGAATAACCCTGCTCAGGCATGTTGGTACTATTGGCTCATGTAGGGGACTGGTGCACTGTAAGTCGTGATGCTCATGAAATTTTAAACTATAGAAAGTAAAGTATGTTAATGGTAGCTATACATAAATACAACATTTGTGCCAAAGTTGATTTTGGTCGTTACAACAACAACAACAAAAAACACACACACACAAATTAGCATGCTCCAGACAAGGAGATAAAACAAGACTAAATAATGAACCAATGCTTAAACTCAAAACGTCTTCATCTAAGACAAGAACAAACAAATAAGAAAACAAATCAAGCCAGAAAAAAATCTAAGTAAAGGCAGACGGATGTATAAAAAAAAAATACACACAAAATGAGAGTCATACAGCAACAACCAACAATATAGAACAAAGGCAGTTTTAAAATTGAGTATACAAAGAAAGTCTGAAAACAAATAAATCAAATCTAAAGGTTGAATCATAAAATGTCACAAGAGAAAAGAATGAAAAAAAAGCTAACCCCACTTGAGTTTCAAGTCATGTCAGTTTCACTAAATATAAAAATGATTCTGTTAGTAGTAAATGTTATTTAATATTTAGTCAAATTTAATTTATTATTTATTATTGTTGCTACATCCACTAAGTATAAATGATGAAATGTTGATTCTATCAATGTTCAGATTTACATTTGTAGGATAAAGCAAAGTTGATTTTATCAATCAAGACTTAATAAATATAAGATATAGCAAAGTTAAGTCTATCAATGTTAAGATTTCTAACTGTAAGGTATAGCAAAGTTTATTCTATCAATGTTAAGACTTACTAAATGTAAAATATAGCAAAGTTGATTCTACCAATGTCAGACTTACTAAATATAAGATGTAGCAAGGTTGACTCTATTAATATTAGACACAACTAATATAAAATGTAGTAAATTTGGTTCTAAACTTAATATAAATATAGTAAATTTGATTCTATTAATGTTAGCCTAAGTAAATATAAAAATATAGCAAAATTGTCTTATGTAATGTTACCCTTTTTAAATATAAACTGTTAGAAAATATTATTCTATGTATTAATATTCATAAAAGTGACATTAGGAAACATAACAGTAAGAGAGGCCAACAGAAGAACAAGAGTTAACAAGCTCTATCTCCCTTTGACACTGAATGACAAATGAGAAAGGAATGGAAAAGAATAAGGAGTTTTATTAACTCTTTACGTACGTTTCGATGCACTGTGTGCTATGCTGATTACGGCCGTGTACATTTCACAGCATAGTGTGTCGCTCTCAATTTGATTAGTGTGAACCGTCATCAAACCATACTCTTTTTTACATGTCTTATATTATCTTGGCATTGATGAAATCTAATACCTTGTTCAATTATCTAAAAATGTATATAATATGCTATATAAATATGTAGATTGATTCTTAAAACCATGAAACATTTTTAGAGACAAATCTCTTTTGTTGCATCAATAAAAAGCTTCTGTACAGAAAGAGTTAACATTCAAATATGCTCACTACATCTTAAATACAATTTGTAGTTTAACAAATTCATAGACAAAAATAAGGTAAATTTACACTGTTATCCATGTTGTTTATTGCAAATAGGTTTATTATGTTTCTGTTTAGTTTGTCTTATGTTTCTTAATAACATCATTTTTTTCTGTGATACTCCATATATAATTTGATAAAAATGTATAAACTCTTGTAAAATAAAACTGTTACAAAGTTTTGAATTTGATGACAGTAAATAGTAACTTGCGATAGTAATTCTGGCTTCTTTTAAAATTCTGATGGCTGAGAAAGGGGAAAACAATTAAAAGGACCAGAGAAGGAAAGAGACGAAAAAGAAATAAAAATAACAAAAGGAAAAAGTTCGCTAAATTAGTATTATATTCAATTAAACTGAATAACTTCTGGCTTCAAAAACGGTCATTAAAAATTACGCAAAGCACTTAGTATAATCTTAACATATCTTGAGTTTCCATAGGCAAAAGTTACATCCACTTACAAATTACGTATAATTATCAAATCATCTCAGTTATCTAACGACTAATCAGCTGCTGCATGTTGTTCACTTATAATGGTTAACGTCCAAATGGCTAAAAAAATATATATGAAAACTTGCAAATTGTATAAGTGGTCATACTCTATGTCATAAAAATGATCAATGGTCAGATAATCAAACATTTATAACATCAGTGGAAATTAAATGGAAAAAAATAATATAAATATGGGCAACAATATCCTGATTAACATAGTCAGATTACACTTGACCAACATAATAAACATTAGATTTAAATAAAATAAACATTATATGAAAATTATATTATTGTATATTATTGGTTAATACATGCACCTCTTTCTTTACAAACACCTACAGATTATGTCAGTAATCATGAATGAAGGAACAGTTTTACCACCAACTATTGAGTTCAAATGGACTGTGGGTTGAGACCAGGATGAATATGAGAACCTAAATAGGACATTTTGTACATGCTTCTTTCTTAGTAATGCAAGCACAGAATAACAGCTCTAAACCTGCTACTAATAAGTTCTCTTTGAAATTAAAAACTATATTATAGTAACAGAGATAACTCAATGAACTTATAAGTCGAAGTTTCAAAATAAATGGAGAAAACCTGAACGAGTATAATTACTTGAAACAATAATAATTGACAGAAACAATACATAGTTAAATAAGAATTGCTAAATAACATTTTTACAGCATAAAATATGCTTATAATATCTTATGTTTACGTCTCAACAAATTCTGTCAAAGCTAAAACTTAAAATAATAGAATGTTATTATGTTTAATCAACAGAACATAAACATTAAACTATCTATCTATTGACCTTTCGAGCCGTAACCGGCCCATAGGGCGTAGACCAAGATACACCTTCTCCTATATGAATTTTTGTTCTAGCAGTTTTCTTTTAAAGATATTTTATCCAATCTCGCCATCTGTCTCTGTTCTGTGCAAGCAGTTCTATCTCATTGAGGGAGCCGATTCCTGCTGCTCTTGCCTCTCTCATCAATGTTCTTCTCAGTGTCTCCCTGGGTCTTCCTCTTTTTCTTTTACCTGTTGTTTCCCATATGAGGGCTTGCTTTGCTATTCGATTATTATCTCTTCTCATCACATGTCCAACGTATGACCATCGTCTTTTCTTTATTACTGAAGATATTAGTGGTTGATTGGCGATTTCTCTAATTTCCTCGTTTGTTTTGAATTCGTTCCATTCTATACCAAGTATTTTCCTTAGACATTTATTTTCGAATGCGTTCAACTTTGTTAACATTATTTTAATTTATAATTATAATAATAATAATTAATTTATAATAATTTAATTTATAATTATAATAATAATAAATTAAGCCGCTATCGTAAAAACGATGTTGTTAATGAAACGTAGACCTGAACATTAAACTAGACAAGAGAAAAAAACCTGAAGCCTTGGAAATGATATTTAGTGGCATTGTAAGAAATGAGTGGACAGAATAGAAGAAAATAATAAAACTTTGAAGTAGTTGAAAATTAAGAGAGAGAATTATTCAACACAATAGTTCAAACAATAAGTATTTTGGACATAAGGGGCATAAAATCATAATGAAGATTATCTTATAGATAAAATGTCCTGTAAAAAAAGTTGGAATTTTGAAAGAATAAATTGGACTGATAATATCAAGCCAAGTGGTGGTCTGGAAAACTAATTAGACTTATTAGTCAAGAGACAGAAAAACTGCCTCTACTCTACATTTTGTAGAATGAAAATGATGAGTTAGGATACATTCAAATACAAATCATGGTCATTATGTAATAACAACAACAACTTTTCATAGTATAGTACAAAACATTATGCTATACATTACTTCTATTTAGTTTATCCTTATCTTTAAACTCTATTGCTAGAGCATGTTAGTTTTGTCTTTTAATGAGTCTGTGCTTTTATATATAAACATATAAAATATACAGTTTAGATAATAAATTACTGGCTGTGATCACTGAAACAATCATATTACATAGCAATCATATTGTGTTGTCAACCACAGAATAGTTAAGAAATATCTTCAATTACTAGGAAACAAGAAGACATGTTAATTTCCACAACTAACAAAGATTGGGTTAATGATATAATTAATCAATATTTGCAATCTACACAGCATATGCATAACAGATGATGTTGATTCGGTTAGAGACATGAAGGCATCCAGGATTTTACATCAACACTCAAAATTTAAGATAAAAATGGATGGCTAACAAATTGGTAGACAGGCATAAGTGGATATGTGGAGCTACAGTAATAAAGCTAGTGCTAAAGTTCATCATTTCGTTATCTCCTTCACGTACCTTGTTCAGGATGTATAGTTGTCTAGACACCTACTCCGTGCATTTCTCCTCATTTTTTGGTTGGCAGTCATACTAATACGATCAGATAAGTCATATTAATTTTCTATATTTTTGTACCACCATTTAGCTTTTTTTTTATCCGCTATACTTTAATAATTATTCTGTCTTTTTTTTGTTCTGGTTTCTGTTTGGTGTGTATTATTTGTGTTCTAGCATAAGGCCAAAACATCAGAGTGATTTATGTCATCTTTTATCATCATTGAAAAGATGTAATATTATTTTAGGATGTTTATTTAGTTTTTTTCTCCTGGTTAACAGACTTTTAAAAGTTGAAATGACGACGAGAAAAAAATGCCATTTAGGAATAATTAAGTCAAAGGGTACTCATCTGAACCTGACAGAGAGAAGAAATGTCATGTAGAAATAATTAAGTCAAAGGGTCCCCGTCTGAACTTGACAGGGAAAAGAAAATGTCATGTAGAAATAATGAAGTCAAAGGGTATCCATTTGAACTTAACAGAGACAAAAAATAGTATGTACAAAAAATTAAGTCAAAGGGTACCCGTCTGAACTTGAGAGAGAGAAAAAAAGTCATGTAGAAATAATTAAGTCAAAGGATATCTATCTGAACTTCTTGACAGAAAAAATGACATATAGAAATAGTTAAGTAAAGGCTACCCATCTGAACATGCAACATTTAAGGATGTAGTGGTGATGTCAGCATTTTTCAATGGGTGATGTGGTCAGTATCACACCAAGCTACCCTACTTTTCCAGAGAAAATCTCTAGTACTAATATTCATGGTTATAGTTAGTTGAAGGCCCCAGTATCACTGCAAACAAATTAAAATCCATAATTGCTCAACTGCCCGTGCCAGTGGAATCATCCGATTTAAAACTCATTGAAGAATCCGAACAAAGAAAGGCAATTGCAGCCCCCATCATAGCAGCAAAAGCACACACCAAAAGACATAAGGCCAAGAACACTAATATTCAGAGGCTGAGTAATAAGATCTGAAGACATATCAATTAAAGAAGAGAACAAACTTGCCAAATTTGCATAGATAGTGAATCTGGATCCACCTGGTTAGTAGATGTGAGCACTAGCCACTTCATCACTGCTGCTTCCATCTAGAATTCAATATCTATACCATGGAACACTTCAACACAGAATTTTTCTGAGAATATGTATCATCATAATGAAACAAACTGTGACAAATTTACTCATAATCACTCGCTGAAAGTTAATAAATAAGGTTCATGTTGAATGTTTAGGTCATAATTTCCTGCTACTGAGAACTGTTCCATAAGAAAAAACTTAGAAAGTAGCCAACTTTTTAGGCAACTACTTCAAGATACTTAGCCTCATCCTTCTTTAAGGTCTAGTCTAAACAAGTTTTATTTCATTGCTGGAACACTGGTCAAAATGGCGGATAGACAACAAGAACCATTGAGGCTCAGTCTGAAAAGTGTTCCTTGTTGCAGTTTCCCCATATTCCAAGTCCGGCTTCTGCTGGAGCTACTGAGTTTAGTGCTCTGTGCACACCATGAGCTGTGTTTTTCATCTGTATCATTTTTTGATATTCCAATTGTTATGATGAATGATGATATCGTATGACGAAGGACAGTTCAGCTGCATTCACTTTCAGTGCCTTATGTCTTTTGGTGTGTGCTGTATTAATGAGATGTGTTATAATTCTGATGATTCCACTGGCACGAGTGGTTGAGCAATTATGGATTTTAATTTGTTTACATTGATACCGGGGCCTTCGACTAACCATAACTAAATTTGATTACTACCTCAATACGAACTGTACTACAAAGGACAAGAGGTAGGGTTTGATCCCGACGGCTTCCGGTTCACCCAGCATTAAATGGGTACCGGATTTTTTTCTGGGAAAGTAAGGCGGCACGGGCGTAATACTGACCACATTACCCCAAAAATCATGTGCCGAAGGTCTGTAAAAAGTATGGTCACTAACACCATATTCCCTACATGCCACTAGGCGTGACGGGTGTACTTTACGTTTTTTTACTTACTTCAATGTGTATCAGAAGCAAAGACATTTATTAATTTTACATACTGCTCATAATGGTTCTTTTTCTTCTTTCTTTCCTCATTTGCCTTTCAGCATCAAGGGAAGATGTAATTAGTAGTCTTTTGCTCCTCTGTTGGCTTCTCCTGATGTTAATATTTCCTAGTGTTTCTAAAATCCCACTGATTCATCTTGTGTGTATTGCTCTCACAAATTACTTAAAAATTATATATATCCTGTTACTTAATGTTATAATGAATTCTAAAACACTGATTTCACATGTGTTAGTGTGTGTGTGTATATATGTATGTGACAAAACAAATGATAAATAACTGTCAAGATTGAAAGTTGTGGAGAGACATGATAACCTATGCCAACAGGCATGGTACTTGATGATGATGATATATATATAAAGTTCTTGACATATCAAAGCTTAACACATAAAAGAAAAATAACAAAGCACAATATAAAAGTAACACAAAACCTGTTAATTTTTATTACATATAATGTACATTTTAGTTTTCTGTGACTGAAATGATTTTATGATGAAACTGACTAATGCATATTTATACAATGCACAAAAATGGAGAATGTCACTATTATTTTGAGATTAATGTGCAATCTCAATTCCAAAAGAGCTCAGTTCACATCACCTGTTGAGTGAAAGGATATTTTCCTAGCAACCTCTGATCTCATTTCAAATGAGACTTCTGTTCAGATACATGTTATAAAACATAGGTATTCTGTTAAAGTTGATCATATAAAGGAACCACAGGCAGTTGAAAGTCGAAAAGAGCACACTGCATGACACTGTTAGGGAACAATTCATCATCAACAGTACTATTCCTACATATCATTTTAAAATATTAAACTGCCGGATAAACTGTTGCCTCTGCTATAGAATCTATGCTATTTGTTGAGATTGTCCTGTGCGATCTGGCAGGAGATCAAAGTACTAGTGGATACGGTGTGCAAATTTAATGGTCATATATACAAGATCACAAACAAATATGAGATGAAAGACTACAAAACCAAAAAGACAAGTTAGGATGTAAGAATATAGTCAAACATTGGGTTCAACAATTAACAATGATTGCAAGTTTTCAGTAAATAATTATTGAAACTCCATACATGCTGTGCAATTTAATTATAACCGTGTGTACATGCAGTCCAAAACATTATTGCCCTAATGTGTGAATCAACAGTGTAGCTTGATAATAATGTGTTATCAAACAACAATTATTTGTTACTCTTAGTGAGGTTTTTTTTTTTCTTTTACACAATACAGAGATGGCAAAAGAATTTCACACAAAATAAACTGATTCAATAGTTCCCTTCATGTCTTCAACATCATCATCATCAACCTCACAGTTCTCAAAAATATATAGATTCTTCAAGGAAAAAAAAACAAAAACTAAGATCATCTTTCGTCTTCTTTCATCATAAATTTTTGTGTGTGTTCAAACATGGATGGTGTTGCATGCTCCATGGTCAACTCTTCTGATTCTTCTCTAACAAAACTCTTTACAGATTACAGTTGGTTGGTCCTCTTTTGATGTATTACTGTACTATTTCTTGTTGACTATTACAGATCAGTAAGCTTGTGAATAATACATTCTTTACTAACAAGTAAATAATTTTTATTTTGAATAAATTGTGTGGTCATCAGTAAACATCTGCATGAGTTATGATGAAAATCTGGGAGCTTTTAAAAAATAATAGGTGCCTTTCTACTGTATATGTATGCACATGCAGGCATATATGACATTATGGGTGCACTTGGTTGTAAGATGCGAAACAAGAGTAATGTAATCTACTAATAAGCAAATAAAGAAGAAAAGAATCATCCAGAAGGTAAATGCACTTACTATTTATAATACTTTCATGGATTCTACATATCAAATCAGATACCCATTTAATAACTAGGTTGATTGAAGCAAACCTCTGACAGAGAAAGAACAATATCCTCTTGGGTCTTGATGTGAATAGTATTTGCCTGTCATGTTATCTTTGTATATTTTTTGTGTTGTACCTAACGAAATCTTTTGCCGAAATGTAGTTTGTCTGTTTTTACTTTACTACAAGTTAAAGTTACACTTTTTTCCTTGATATTGAATTACCTAATTTGTATATGTAGTGAACCATCTATCTTTTATTAAACCGGTTCCATTGTGAAGATAAGTGGAACAATATTAAAACAGGTAAATGAATTTAAATATTTGGGAACTTTTGTTAACCTCAGACAGAAGATGTACAAAAGAGGTGAGATGCAGAATGGCTCAGGCAAAAGCAGCTTTCCACAAAATGAGGAAGATACTATGCAATCCATTTTTGACAATAGAAACAAGAAAAAGAGTTCTTAAATGTTACGTAGAGCCAGTCTTAACATATGGATGCAAATCATGGACAATAGGACAACAGACAAGAAAATCACCGGAGTCTGTAGAAATGTGGTTTTACAGAAGAATGTTGAGAGCACCATGGACAGCTAAGAAGAGTAATGAAGATGTTCTGAAAGAGGTCAAAGCAAAAAGAGAGCTAATTTCCAATATTAGGAAGATACAATCATCATTTTTTGGCCATGTAATGAAAAGGGAAGAACTGGAATATATTGTAACAATTGAGGGACGAAGAGATAGAGGGAAGCAAAGAGAGAAAATACCAGACAGCTTAAGAGAATGGCTTGGCAGAAGGTCAACAAAAAAAATGATAAAGAACTGTCGAGATCAAAAGTTGTGGAGAGACATGATCACCTATGCCAGCAGGCCCGGTACTTGATGATGATTGTGAATTAAGGGATATTTGAATTTTTATGGTGATTTCATGTTTAGTGGTTTTAGGTTTATCTTTCTTCCCCCAATTTTCATTGGGTGACTCTCGTAGGTATGTCTTTATGTTGTGATGATTTACAAACATCATCTGGAGACTATTTATGGTAATGTTATTTTATGCACTGTGTTTTGTTTATTTCAATGTGCTAGTACTTGTATTGCAAAATCATCTATGAATTTCTTTTATTTTATTATCTCTAAAATCCAAGGTGACATTACAATTTTGTATTAAATAAACTGTCAACATTGTTCTAGCCACTGTTTTCTTTATTTTAATTTTGTTATCTCTTTTCTCTATGGTCTGTAATGTTTCTTGAGTCTTCCTTACTGCTGTTAGCTTTTTTTTTTTTTATATGTGTCTATTAGAGGTGAAACATTTTTTTATCTTTCAAACGTTTTATAATTGGTAATTTCTTTCTGTTGGGAATACTGTCTTGCTGTAGTATTTCAAACAATTGTTATGAGTTTTTCAAGAATAATTAATAAGACAATTTAGCATTGACAGTACTTCAGCAAAGAAAATTAAATATGGACCATGTTGGTCATACTTAAAACAACATTATATAAATAATCATATTATAAATGATGAAACTACAGTCTGAAAGCTGCTGGAATCAAGCATAGTGCAAGTGAAATAGTCATTTAGATACCAGATGGGATCTGTGTTTAACATACAATCTAATTCAACTACTGAGGTGCATGCATACTACTTACATCTGCCTTAAGGAGATAGTCACCTTCAGGACTGCCAATTTAACAATTAACTAAATCAATCAATTCTCAATTTATAGATACTATTGAGTAGAGGATACAGTTAAATATCTACGTCAATAAAACAATGAAATTACCTATGAGTTGAGTTTTCATAATTTTATTATAAACTTGAACACATCAGCTTCCATTTTTTTTTTTTTTTTTTTCTTTGCATTATACTTGTCTTGAAGTGAATTAATGAAAACTAAGCCAGTACAATGACTGTGTAAAAAAATAACTTTCATTTTGTTTGAAGCCTCACACCTTGTGCTCACCTGAACTACAGTGTACAAAAAGAGTATACAAAAAAGTACAAAAATGAAAATCTTGATTACAAAGAATATAATCAATGCAAGTGAACATGTCATACAGCAATATTTAAGAACAAAAGCAATGTATAAATTATACAATTTTTGACAACAGAATTGCTTCAGTAACAGTAATTACATTACACAACTTAAAAAATTATAAGTTATATTACACTGACAACGATGTTACACAATAAAAATATTTTTTGTAGCAAAATTTGTACACTAAAAATAATAAACCACACAAATAAATCTGTAATAATACAATACTAGACAAAATGCTCACTCTCTAACTATCCTCAGGTATGAAACTGTTAAGAATATTATTATACATGTTATAACAGTTCTCTGTGAAACAAGATTTTTATAAACCTGTTATCCATTCATTACACATATTCAAAGCTTGGAAACATATCTTCGTGCCAGCAGCATCAAAAACAAAGAGAACATCATTTATGAACTAATGTCTTAGAGAAGCAGAATATACATATACATATGTATATACACACACATATATAAAAGAAATCGAACAATAAAGAGAGATAAATTTAGTATAGTTTCTAGCAAAATACTATATGTAACAAAGAACAGAACATGTAATTTAAATATTTTAACCAACAACAGAGGAATATATTTCAGACAAGAAGCAACAAGAAGGAAGCAACTGCAAATGTGTCATGAACTTAACATTTTGGAGGTCATCTGTAACATCTTTATAACAAACAAGGAAAAGTATGCAAAAACTGACATTATAACATGTTACAGACATTAATTGCTGATAACCTGATCAGCTTACTTCAGAATTTGACCAAAGAAATCAGAAGAAAAAAAATAATGCAAATATGGCATTGAAATAATTTCTCAAGAGCTCAGAATAGAGTACAGTACATGAAAATAGTTAACAAACTCACAGTTGATTGGTTGTACCAGGATCTGTGAACTAGAACTGATAAGATATCCCACATTCTGGAGGTACCCTAAACTACTTTGACAAGTGAGTACAGATCTCAGCTATTGTTTTAATCTGAAAGTGGTATTTTAGTTATAATCTTTGAAACAGTATTTACAGATGATGATGTGCTGAGCCTAGTACATTCCTCTCATTCTTAAAACTGAGTTTATAAGTGGTTTAAATTTGTAACACCACACACAAATTGTATATATTTTTAACTCTAGCAAAATATTTATGTATGAACAATATTTTAGCATTTACTGCTTGTAATAAAGAGATCAAAGATTGGCAAAACTGAGGGTTTCAGAAGATTCAATATTTAACTACAAATTTTTTTTAATGTAAAGACTTAAGAAGTCTTAAGATTCTTCTAATCACTTTGAATGTATAATAGAAGAACATGTGTATATTGTGGAAGTCTACCTGGCAGGACACAAATGGTAGATCAATGACAAACAATTATGGAATAAAAGAGAAAAAGTAAACACAGCATTCATCAAAGTGACATCATGAAATCAGAAGTGTTAGGTCAAAGATGCAATATTGCTCAAGATATAAACCCCAAAACAACATGTACTTAGTCCTCTTTTAGGACCAGCCAATAAAGAAGTAGAGTAAACAATGTACAACCATTGAAAATGAAGAACAATTTCCTCCAAAAATGAAAGAATGGGATTTTATAAGTATAGGATAATATAAGAGATCAAAAGACTTCACAAACAAAAACAGGCAGCAACAAACAAAAGTAATTGTTGATAATGAACATCTCATACAAACCAAAGACATTAATGTAAGTATAAATGTTATTTAAAGCACAAAATGAGAAATAACAAAGAAATGCCTAAAAGATGTACAATCACACAAAATATGCAGCATTTGTATAATAAATTTGATAATCTTTACTATTCTAGCAAGACCTTTTTCCTCCAATTTACTAATCAGTAAGATATATGGACAGTCCCAGGGTATACCAATTTGTGAGGATGTTAACTGTTTTAAGCTTACAGTACTAAGATACAGCATTTGGAAATTTGAGAGCCACCTCTCTTCCTTGCTGTTATTACACTGCATAACTTAAAATATTCTATAAAGAGATATTATTTTGAAATTTCTTCAAGAGATGTATTAACTGAAAAAGAAAACAAATTGTGGAAAAATTGTAAGATGTCCTGGAGAAGCTGCCTGGGATTAAATAGGAAGCCACTGGAGAAAGAACATAAAATTGTTAGAAACTGGAGAAAGAATGGGAAGTGGGTGGAGAAAGAATGTGGAGTGGGTGGAGAAAGAATGTGGAGTGGGTGGAGAAAGCATGTGAAGCAGTTGGAAAAAGAATGTGAAGATGCTGCAGAAAGAAAGTGAAGAGGTTGGAAAAAGAATATGAAGCTTCAGCATAAATAATGTGAAGTGGATGGAGAAAGAACCTGAAGTGGCTTGAGAAATAATGTGAAGTCAGTGGAGAAAGCTCCAAAATGGCTGGAGAAAGAAATATGAAAAGTCAAGAAAAAGAAATATAAAGTTGCTAGAGAAGTGTTGTTAAGTTGCTAAGATCGTAGACACTAAGATCAATAAGTTTGCAAGAGGAAGACTTAATTTCTGAGCAAAACAGCAACTAAATAATTAAGAAAATACCCGAATTGAAAAAAGTGCGGTTATAAGTTCTCCATAAAGCAAATAAGACATGATACAAGGCAAAACAACAGATGAAGAAGGAAATAAATCCAGAAATTAAATTTGAAAATGCTCACAAATAAATCTTTCTTGCATAATTATAACCAAAAAAATTTATTTTTAGAAAAATATAAGCCTGCCCTGTATATGTACTTACATTTTATAAATTGAAGATATGCACACAAATGAGGTGGATAAAAATAAGTGAAATGAAATGTAAACATTAAACTTGTAATATGTAAACGAAATCCTTACTTTGGTGTAAATTGAAAATTAATGATGCAATCACACATCTAAAAAATTGGTAAGCCTAATTTTTACAGCAAAAAATAATGTATAAACTATTGAAAAAGAGACAAATCTTTCCAAATCAAAAATGTCACGGCGATGAAAAGTCATCTGAAACTCGGTTCATGAGTGGCACACGTTCAGCATCTTTGCTAGTTCTGCTGTTGATCTGAGAGGCCTGATTTGAAGCACTAGCTGCATTTTTCTGCCCAGCTGATACTTGTTTGATAGCAACCAGTGGCACCTTCTCAAGGGCACCATCTTCATCACCATGATGATTAATTGTTACATCACCAACAATTGGTACTTCCTTCACATCATCTTTGCTCACGACCTCAGTAATATTTGAAGTAAGAAAACCGGCTCCAATGTTCCTTCTAATTTCATCCTTGTTACCACTTCCACTATCATCTTTAAGAAAATTCAACTTATGGCTGCTGTTTGTTAAAACAGTAAGTGATGGGTTTGAACTTTTCTTGCTGTCTGCAGGAGGGCTAGTTGGACTTGCTGAAACCCGAACATCAACAGATGTTTTAGTAGGTCCCGCTCCATTGATGGCCTTTCTGGTAAAGGAATCCATTTCTTCTTGGTTCCCTGGACTTTGATCTTTAGCATCAGACCCAGTGCGTCTCATTCTGTATGCTCCTTCAAATGGCTCATTTCTGCGGTGGAAAAATGTCAAGCGATCCAAAGATGCAGTTGACTTTTTCTTTCCTGATTCATCATATTTCAAAGTGTCCAGTGCTACATTTGGAGGAGGAGAATAGGTCTCAGAAACACTGTCACTTTTGCTACGGTCTTCACCAGACTTGACTTTCTCATACTCAGCCTCAAATGCATCATGGACCGTAAGACTTCCACTCTGTCGCAACATTCTGGTGGTACGCATAGCAGCAATGTACATTTCCTTAGTGATGCACAGATACTGGACATCTGTGACTGCACGCACTGAAAAGTCAGGGATATATTCACAACTCTTGGTTTCAGAACATTCTATTGATTTTCTCAAGTCTGAAATGAAAATATATTATTAATTAGCAATAAAAACTGTCTCAATATTATATATTTATTGGTAACTGTTTTAAATTTGCTTGAAAGTGACAAAAGTATCATGCTATATAAAGTAAAAAACACTGTCATGGAACCAGCTATAAATAAACATCCGTTTAAAGCCCCGTGCTGTTGGGTATATAGGGTACTTAAACTTTGTTATGTCAATTCTTCATCTGAACAAAATTGTAAAAAGAAACATTTCTGCATAATTCTAATGAAAATATCTTTTTAAAATGAGAATAACTTACAATAAACATAAATTTAAAACAAGTTCTGCAGTTGATCTAGAAAAAAAATGGGTACCCAGCCAATTGATAATGGACATATATACCAATCTCCTATGGAAATGATATGGGATAACCTTTAGATTTTGTAGCTATTAAAAATAATACAGAGTTCAGATATGTGTAACTTTTTTAATATTCCATAACCAATGGTTATTCCATAACCAATAACCAATTTTTTAATATTCTATAACGGATTCAAATGAAACAGGCACTATTACAAGGAACAACCAAGAAAAAATGCACACAAGGACAATAAAGAAACCAAGTGTAAACCATTTTTCTTCAGTAGAGATAGAATCAATCACAAGTAATGTCATGAAATAAACTCAGGGAAAACAAAGAGATAACTGTTGTGGGCCAGACTTGGTGCACTATATGAAGGATGATCATGAACATTGCAAATGAAGGAACTTTGGGATGCTGGGTAGTCTAGAAGACATAGGCCTCTGGACAAGAAAATTCTTGGTTCAAATCCTAACACAGGCTGTTTAAATTTTTCTATTTAAAATCAGTGGTTTCTTGATGGTTTTATCTTCCTCAGTCTCTGCATAGTGAGATCCAATGACTAGCCCTCTCAAGTAATGGCAAAAAAACAGAAGATACCATGTGCACATGTTAAAGAATTATTTGTAGTAGGAAATCAAGAAAAGTAGGTCAAAAATGGCTGGCGTCTGGGGTAAAAATCAATCCAAAACATCAAAACTCTTGATGATAAAAGATGATAGTCTTCTGGAGTCAAAGAATATCTGCCTATGTAGAGAAGGACACCTGAGAACGCACTACCAGTGTGGGTGGGACAAAAGAAGAGTTAATATTCACACAAAAAATTCATTCCCTCCGTCCTTCACTTGTGATATAAAACTGGCATATGCAAATAACAAACAAAGAACATTATGTTGCTCAACAAGTTACTGACTGCTTTAGTAATTCATGGTCAAAGGATACTTCATAGCAGTCTGTTTTAATAGGGTCATCAACCACCAGCTGATAAAAATACCCATTCCACTTTCCTTTGTAAAACATGGACTAACTATAACAAGCAAGTAGGAATCAAGAAAGAAAGCAACTGAGTAGCTTAAAATAGGGAAAAGGCAAATAATTGCAGTGCTGCTGTAAAGCTGGTAGCAGGAGCAAGTAGTAGGGTGTAACATACACTCCTGCAAGGTATGGTGACAACTTTACAAAAAAGGAACACAACAAAATACTGACATTTCGGCCTACATGCGGTCTTTTTCAGAAAACAAGAACACAGATGGACAACAAAATGAAGATAAACTCTACTACATGTAGAATGAGGAAGCGGGCAGCGAAATAAAGATAAACTCTACTACATCTAGACTGAGGACGGACAACAAAATAAAGATAAACTCTACTACATCTAGACTGAGGACGGACAACAAAATAAAGATAAACTCTACTACATCTAGACTGAGGACGGACAACAAAATAAATATAAACTCTACTACATCTAGACTGAGGACGGACAACAAAATAAAGATAAACTCTACTACATCTAGACTGAGGACGGACAACAAAATAAAGATAAACTCTACTACATCTAGACTGAGGACGGACAACAAAATAAAGATAAACTCTACTACATCTAGACTGAGGACGGACAACAAAATAAAGATAAACTCTACTACATCTAGATTGAGGACGGACAACAAAATAAAGATAAACTCTACTACATCTAGACTGAGGACAGACAACAAAATAAAGATAAACTCTACCACATCTAGACTGAGGACGGACAACAAAATAAAGATAAACTCTACTACATCTAGAATGAGCGAACAGGTAAATCAAGGAAAATAAACAGAGAAATATGAGATGAGATGATGTGAAATGAAAGGGAGATGTGCTACATATAGGATAAAAATTGATTAAATATAAAAATTAGTAAGCTAAAACATATATAAAATTAAACCGAGATTTAACTGAGGCACAATCTAAAAGCTTAAAATATCATGTTTAAAGTTGGATATGTTGAACAAAAAGACCTAGTCAACACAGTTTACTGTAAACAATATCATCAACATATCTATGCCAACAATGCCCTCAAGTGGCAAAGAGCAGAAATCATCAGACCATAGCAGCAGGAGATATTAAATACCCAATCTGAGGTCACTATTCCCTGATGTATCATGTTTGCATTTAAGCAATAAATAAACAACCCTGAAATGTAAGTAGATATCTATCAAGATTTATTTTTGAAAAAAAAAACCATAACTGACAACTGAATCCAAACCCTTCTGATCAGTGAGTATCAAGTCCACTAATCACTCAACCATCATGGCTTTGACATAACTTCCTTTAAAATGATACATTATAAGGGAACAGCTGCAACTATTAGTAACCTAAGATTACAATACCATCGTAAAAAATTAATGCATCAAAATACAAATTCTTCCTATTTGACAGTTTGCCAGGTTCAAACATTTCCCCCTTTCTGTGTACCTTAGTAATTACTACTCCCTGTGATCCCTGAGCATTGGATCTATTTCCTTGGTGTTTGGTTTTTTCTTCCATTGTGTGAGATACAATCTTGTATAATGTGACAAAAATTCTTAAATATTCAAGAAATTTGTCTTTTTTCTTTTTTCTAATGTCTTTTTGCTTTGACCAGGGATACTTTCTTGGTCGTCAGCTGTCATCAAACAGCCCTTTATAACTCTGGAAATGCAGCAAATAATGCTATGGGATAGCCAAACATACAAAAGGACTTACAGTGACTGTGTTTCAATAGACAGTGTAACACATTCTGTCCATACAGTCAACTTTTATGTCATAAATCAACCTGAGCCAGGAATCTAAGTCCCAGTGTCTCTCTTAGTGTAACCACACAGCTGTGTGTCAAAAGTTTAAAGAAAATACTATTTTTTTAGAGCTCCTAATGTTACAATTAAGTGGTAGTAAATTTTACTGCGGTAGAGTAAACATGAGAGCCACAGATAGGTATCGTAATCTAGAGTTAAATGAAAATTTCACGATTTATTTCTCAAAGATTACCTACATCAAATAACCAAAAAAGATGACTAAAATCAAAATGTTTGAGGGATGAGAGGTGGAAGTAAATCATTTTTGCATTTAAAAAGTATGCTATTTCTTTCTATTCCAGTGTATAATTTTTTGGGGGTAATTTCATTTATTCATCAATCAAAACTGCTCTTTTTATAATATAAAATATTCCACAAAAGGGCTAATTTTTTGGGGTCTAAGATTTAAATCACAGTTTGTATAGGAATTTGTACAATAGGTGCAGAACATTCATTCAATAGTCATAATACTGAATTCAGAAAATTTTATAAACATGCAAAAATTGCCACTGACTTGTAGCAATTTGTACCTTTACATATGATTTTACTCAGCCTGCATCATGCCAATTTTGGTCAAATCCTATCTACAGCTCTCTACGTCACTCTCAATTTATTTTGTGTAGACCATATTTCAACGTTAAAATTAGCTATTTTATATAGTTTCCTGAAAATGTTCTTTACTGGAGAGTTTCTTCTTCCTTCTGCATAAGGTGTTTACAAAAAAATTGTGCCATAGAGTGTTTTTTCCCCATTAGGATTAGCAATGTTTATTGTCGAAAAAAATCAGCTGATTAAAATGGCATTAAGTAGTACTTATTCTAATGCTAGAATTCAATAATGACGGCTGAAAAAGCCAGTAGTAAATTAACTTCATAAAAATGTTTTGAGTGATAGTACGTAAATATCAACACCAAAAATGGGAGCAGTTATTTGAACGATTTCAATCTGGATTTTAATTATTTTTTTTTTTTGGGTCACTTCCCTCATTTTTCTTTCTATGCGTCTTGTAGTATATTTTTAATGGTGAATTTAATTCACAAGTTCAAATATCTAAAAATTCATATACAATATTTTATGTGTTAGATAAAGATAAAGCTTGTAGATTGATATTTTAAAACCATTAGGTTTATGAAAAATTGTGCCTGTGAAATCTCTTCCATTGATAAAAACCTTCTGTATTGAAAGAGTCAATACCTACACGCTGTATTTAACACTGCCATTAAATTTAGGTGTATTGGTCTCCACCCCTCCACTTTGTAAGATCTATACTGGTTCAGTGGGTACATTTATAATCTTTTGTTTAAAATGAACAGATATGCAAATTATAGAAATAAATATTGAATGCAGCACCATAGTGCAGGAAACCTACTGTTGATGAATTCTACACCAAAAATGCTGAATGGCCCAGATTCAAATGCCATGCTCTCATCTCCAATCACGACCTCCACTGTGCCTGGTAGAGAGATCATGAAAATGATTCAATAAAAAAGATTAATAATTATTTCAATTTTTCATAATTCTTTTAATGAATATTCAGTTTCAGAACTGATGTTATGGCCATTTAAACATACCAAAAATCTTCTTAAACTTTGAAATTAGTGACTCTTTTAAGCTATTTGATTTACTTAATTGACTTCAGCACCATGTCCACTGGAATAATTTGTTCAGTTTTCAGAAAAAGACTCAGCCATGAAGCTGTACACAAATCCCCCTTTATTTAATAATTAATTGCACAAATGTATATAATATATTTTTTCTATTAATGAATATTCAAAGTTCAGTCCATTTCTTTAAAACTGAAAATATGTACACAATATTTCCTCTGGAATCAAAATACCAATACTCTTATCATTATATCATCTTCTGCTTTTAACTTTACATAAAACACTATTAGTTACAGTTCAAATTTATCTTTTTAATTGCAGCCTTCTTACCTTGCAGGATAAGCACAAACTTATCAGAGGGTACACCTTTTGTATAAATGTAGTTCTTTGATGTCACAGGCTCTTTTGGGCTCAGATTAACAACAATGTCCTTCTTCATTAAGTTCTTCAAAACATTACGGGCAAGGTAGGCTTCTGAAAATGGCTCTACAGCTGAATAGATTGGATGAAAGAGTTGAAATTGTCATCAGTTATATAATCATTTTGCAGAACACACCTTAATCATAGGTTCAAAATGTGTGTCACAGAAAAGGTTGCAATTAATATGCAATACTAAATGTTAATATCAAACTGGAATAAACTTAAATATGCAAACATGAGAAGCCATGACTCAGGCCTAAAAGGTTAGTTATAAAACTTTGGTCTAATCAAAACCAGCACAAATGGTCACAATAACATTTCAAGAAGATAGAACTAAAACAGTACTCTAAGAAATGGCTGGATAGTTTGACCTTATCATTAACCACAAACTTGCAAATAAAAGAGAATACATTAATTTTTATACAGTGAAATTACATTTTTCTCCTATATGTATACTCACTCCTTTTCTCAATGTTTTCAGATTTTGTTAAAAATGTTTGTTTCACATTTTCTCTAGCAACGAGGGAGGGAGGGCAAGAGGAAGAAAGGAAGGAAGGAAGGAAGGAAAGAAGGAAGAAGGAAAGAAGGAAAGAAGGAAGGAAGGAAGGAAGGAAAGAAGGAAGGAAAGAAGGAAGGAAGGAAGGAAGGAAGGAAGGAAGGAAGGAAGGAAGGAAGGAAGGAAGGAAGGAAGGAAGGAAGGAAGGAAGGAAGGAAGGAAGGAAGGAAGGAAGGAAGGAAGGAAGGAGGAAGGAAGGAAGGAAGGAAGGAAGGAAGGAGGAAGGAAGGAAGGAAGGAGGAAGGAAGGAAGGAAGGAAGGAGGAAGGAGGAAGGAAGGAAGGAAGGAAGGAAGGAAGGAAGGAAGGAAGGAAGGAAGGAAGGAAGGAAGGAAGGAAGGAAGGAAGGGAGGAAGGGAGGAAGGAAGGGAGGAAGGGAGGAGGAAGGGAGGTAGGGAGGGAGGAGGGAGGAAGGGAGGGAGGGAGGGAGGGAGGAGGAAGGAAGGAAGGAAGGAAGGAAGGAAGGAAGGAAGGAAGGAAGGAAGGAAGGAAGGAAGGAAGGAAGGAAGGAAGAAGGAAGGAAGGAAGGAAGGAAGGAAGGAAGGAAGGAAGGAAGGAAGGAAGGAAGGAAGGAAGGAAGGAAGGAAGGAAGGAAGGAAGGAAGGAAGGAAGGAAGGAAGGAAGGAAGGAAGGAAGGAAGGAAGGAAGGAAGGAAGGAAGGAAGGAAGGAAGGAAGGAAGGAAGGAAGGAAGGAAGGAAGGAAGGAAGGAAGGAAGGAAGGAAGGAAGGAAGGAAGGAAGGAAGGAAGGAAGGAAGGAAGGAAGGAAGGAAGGAAGGAAGGAAGGAAGGAAGGAAGGAAGGAAGGAAGGAAGGAAGGAAGGAAGGAAGGAAGGAAGGAAGGAAGGAAGGAAGGAAGGAAGGAAGGAAGGTTGAGGGATGCTCTCATTCTCTTAGAAGTTATAATTGTTGCAATGTAGTTTCCTTGATGTAGCCACCTTACTCTATATCTGCATTGAGCTTTGCACTCTTATATTTTTATGCATGCCTTGTATTCTACTAAATTACAAAGCATTCTCTCGAGTTGACAAACTATGTTATTTGCTGTGCAGTTGTAAGTATTTCAAGAACGATTCTTTGCCAATTCCTTCTCTGGTATTCTCATTTCTAATTTTATCTCTTGAATATCTATAATAGCAATTTTCTTAATCCTACTGATTTATCTAAATGTGAAAAAATGTTAAATTAATTACCAATTTTAAGATTTTAAAATTTGATATATCTATACAATTACATTGTCCATAATGAACTGTAGTAGGTTATGTTGTTTCCTTAAAATGTTATTTCTGATGCCTGAAGTTTTTATGAATCTGTGTATATCCACACATCTGAACAATCATGTCTTTCCTTTTGTTATTTGTTACTGATTCAAACTTCCGAATACCTTGCTGTGAACAAAAAACAAAATGTATACCAAAATACATGTGGCATATAAAATGACAGAAAAAAGAAAACCCCACACTCTTGACTTACTTGTGGTCAAAAACTGGAAAGCAGCAAATGCCAATTGTTTTGGCATATTTGACTTTCTCTCATCTGGAACAAGCATTGCATAGTCCTCCTTCTGGCGCAGTGGGCGTGCTCCTTTTTGACGGTTGTCAGCTAAGGAATGTAAGTACAATGAATGAATGAATTATTTAAAATAAACACTGTAATCATTGAGAAACCCATTGGTATTACTTTAAAAAATACTATCAATATTTTTTTTATTTTGCAGATAAGCAAAGCATTTCTCATTAAGTGCAAGCCTAGCTGTGGTTGATAGTTGAGTTGGCTTAATTCTTTTAAGTTGTGAACTAGATGTTTATTACAGCCCATGTCGTGGCACTCAAAAGTCTCTGTTACTTGTTCTGATAATGAGAATAATAAGCTGTCAATGGCAGTATGTGTCTGAAGGAATTGGCATCCTAGATCTGTCAGGTGAGGGCAGTGTAGAAACAGTGAGCCACTGTTTCCACATGGTGGCTGCAGTGCCTGCAATTTGGTTTGTGCATTGGACTTTGTGTGAGTGTTGATAGAAAGTGACATGTCTAGTTCTCAGCTCAAATATCAGAACTTGGTCTATTCTTTTCAGTTGTTTCATGTGGGTGTGGCTTTGCATAATAACTTAACAGCCAGCAATTTTTGTTCACTGTCAACAACACAGCTACTCCAACAAACTTTTTCCTCCAGCATGTGATGAAAGTCAATCAAAGCCCTGTAGACCCATTTTTAGAACCAAGGTATCTCCCTACATCTCTATTCTTGGACATTTTCTCAATTCTCTTCCAGTCTAGGCCGATGTTCTTAGGGGTTTTCATTACTTCTTTTCTCCACATATATTTCTGTTTTCCCTTTCCTTGTGGGTTTCATGACCATACCTGTATCACTAAGCTGGCATCAGTTTTCCTTAGTGTGTATCCAATCAAACTAGATTTTCTTTTCATATTCTGTTACTTTATGGCTCATTTTGTTGACAGAGTTTCTATGTTAATCTTAAGTCAATGATTTCTCTGGTATTGTGGCACTCAATTATTTTTTTAGTTTAAGTAGGGTTCTGTTCTTTGGTAAAGAGTGTAACTGTTTATGACTTGATAAAACAGCTGACCATCGTAGTGTAGTTTGTTTTCTTTGTATGTATTAATTGACATTGTCTTTTCCTCTACACAAATTGCTAAATTCTCCATGGTTGTCTGGTGTGCACAAGTTTTCCTCACTATTCTATATTTTCCAACTAAGAAAGAACCTGCAAGCAAACTATTTCTTTCAAATATTGCATTTTATGGGTGGGCTAGGTAGTTGGAGAAATCACATCTTTTTGTCTTTAAGGATCGGAATTTGCAAATATTTGTATCTTTCTAAACAAATTATGTGGCTAAGAGGTTTGTACACTTGTCTGCTAACCAAACAGTTTGGGTTCAATTCTGAACTGTGACAAACTTCTCTGAAAATTGGTAACTTAAATTTTCTTTTGGAAGGGAGGATGACCTGATATGATACTGACCACATGACCCATTATTGAAAAATGCTCTGAATGTCATGGGAAAAAACAAACTAGCACACAAACACATCCCCCATATGTGACAAAGCATGAAGGGCACCTCTTTACTTTATTTATTTTATCAACATAATCACGGTCGACCTTCTAATGTCGTGTAATTCACACATCATCAACAAAGCTATTTCATGATTTCTTAAAGATAAAGGCTTGCGTATTTTTTTTTCAGGATTGCGTGACTAGTTTCTCCTTAAGTACTTCTTCAACATGCTTGGGTGGTTACTGCGATACAATTTACTTCTTTTCTAATGGTTTTTGACAATACATGATGGAGCATAAGCTATGTAATGCAATATTTTTCTTAAATCTTAATTCAAACAAAATGTATAAATATATCAAAGAAAATTGTTAATATAAAACACAGCATTTTCATGTTCATACAAATTCTCAAATTACTATGTTCTAGTTACCTTCTAAGACATGTGATACGGTTTTTAGTAAACATAAATCATGAAAAAATGCATGTGGTGCAGATAAGTATACACATGCACTCTATTACAGGTTGCACACACATAAACAGATAGAATAATTACTAACAATTATTAACATCAAATTAGATACCTATTTCTAGTTTTCCCCTTCTTTGCTTGATTATAATAGATATCTATGCACTGTATTTATAACTTATGGTCTAGTACATTTTCAGCACTCAATTTGTTTGGGCCTGCTTCTCTGTTTTTCTTTGAGTCTCCTTCATACAGCAAATGTTGTAGTCAGAGCTATCTCTCCTGGGAAACCAGATATACAAGGCACATCATCATGTGTCATTCCCATAAAGAAAATTAGCTACAATGGAATACCATTCTACCTGGTTTCTTGCCTTCAGGTCCACTCTTTGACTGACTTCTTAATATTGTCAGTCCACTTGAAACCTTCAGTGTCTTGTTTCTTCTTTCCTGTACCTTTTCTTCTAAGACGACCTTCAGTAATAACTTAGTCTTCTTCTGTGTCCACAATAACTGACTCATTTCTCTCATCATTTTCAGTTGCTTCAAAACTTTACAATTTGTTCTCTTCTCAATTCACCAATATCTTCCAATTTATCTGTAAATCCACACTGCAAGGTCTTCAGTTGTCTTCTCTGTTGTGTTATTTATAGTCCGTGTTTTGATCCATATAACAGAATTGAACAGTCATACTGAAAGTTTTAAATGTGGTAGAGTGTGTTTAGATGTTAGAACATGTTTTATTTTGTTAATGGCATTTTTACTATCTTATCTTTGTATAAAATTTCCCATCATTTGCATTATATATATCAACTGTAAACTGGAACTCTTTGAAGTTTTTTCCATTTATTTTCATACTGACTTGCAAATCCCGTTCGATGTCATCATTTACTACCATCATTCTCTTTTTCTTCTGCATTCACTGTTAACTACACCTCTTCACTGCCCACCTTTTACGGGGGGGAAGAGGCAAATAATTGCAGTGCTGTGGTAAAGCTGGTAGCAGGAGCAAGTTGTGGAATGTAATGAACACTCCTACAAGGTATGATGACAGCTTTACAAAAAAGGAACACAACAAAATACAGACGTTTTGGCCTACATGTGGCCTTCCTCAGAAAACAAGAACAACACAAACAAACAACGAAATGAAGATAAACTCTACTACATCTAGGATGAGCGGGACAGGTAAATCAAGGAGAAATAAAAAGAGGGAGAAGAGATAAAAAGACGAAACAAACGAGAAACGGCAAGATCCAAAAGCCCCCAGCGAGTAAATGAATCTGTGAGTCAAATGGGATGCAGTCAGGCAACCAATAACATGATCATGTTAGGGATCATGATTCTTATTTACCAACTTATATTTATAATTACAGCAGCCCTATTGCTGTTTGCCTGTTCTCTACTTACTATGCACAAGAGGCCAATGGCTGCTAGGTTTCATACAGCCTTATATGAGTACAGGAATTTGTCTGGAAAGACAGCCTGGTATAGTGAGGGCCACATAAACTAAATATGTGCCAATGATCTAAAGAAACATGGGCACTAACACCATATTCTCTATATGTCGCACTGGTGACATGATTGGTTTTTACAACACATCAATTGCATTTCTGAGCTTATAGATTGGAGTCACAAGACAGCATAGGACATGAATGGGGACATGATACTTGTGTCTTCTAGGTACTAAAGTTATACTTGTCCCACTTGTAACAGAAGTATATGTTGTAGATATATTTAACAACAAAGCTAAGTTTTCTTTTTCTTGATTTTTCTAATGTCCTTTTTTTTAACCAATTATCTTACATTCCTACAACTCAGTGTTTGTGCATAAAGTACAGATTGTCCCTCCTTCTACATACTTTGAAGAGGTGCAGAGTTTGGGATTAGTGTGTTTATGGATAGTTCAACAGCTCTATGTACAATAATTACCCAGACAAATGATGCACTCAATTGTTATCTATAAGCAACAAAAACTGCATCCTACCAACCACAGAAAAGGTAACAAAATTTATTGAAGTGAATGTGGGAGCATTAAGTTCTTTATGCTCCAAAATGGTACATCTTAATTAAGTTAAAATATCTATTGTTCTTTTGGTCCAAAAGCAGCACATATGGCAGAAATTCTAGACTTTCCTGGTCTGATGATCTTAGCTATTATACATCTCAGACTTTGCATATGAACTTAGTTGTATCTCACAACATGCCCCTGTCCTGAGCGAGCCTCTCCTCTCAACTATGGCAAGGAATCTGATACCTGCTGTTGTTGATTCCTGCCTCAGTGTTCTTGTTAATGTTGCTTAAGGTCAGCCTCTTTTTCCCCATTTGAGGACTTGTTTTGTCATTCACTTGAATTGTTTCATCTCAAAACCAGACCATCATAGGCACATCTTCTCATGAAAATATCCTGATATTTTTGATGTTCTGGCATTTCCAAACACTGATTTTAGTAGTTGTGATTTTATTAAAAAACAAAAAGCACATATTGGGGTTCTATTGCCAGAACTTTCTCTGAGAAAAATCCCAGTTACAAGTGAACCCACTATAAGCCAGTGGTTCAGAGGATCAAACCCAACTTGTTGTCCTCAGTAACCCAGCTCCCTAACCACTCTACTGGGGCTTAAGTATAAGAAACCAGTATCAATGCACTTAACTTAGCCAGAATCATCCATGATACCCTATTACTGCCACTGTCCTTTTCAAACATAAAAACATTTGTAAAAGAGCAATACAGACACTGATATGTTATCAATTACAACTACCCCTTTTTGTCAATAAAAAAACACTGTACACTAATTTCAATGAAGAATTTTAAGCTAATTTAATTATTTCTTTTATCAAACCCAGCTGTATCTTTACTTTCGTTTACATTAACTTCCTCTCCGCTCAAATGCTGTTTTAGATTTAACGAAAGTAAGCGTATAAAAAGAGTGTCATACATCTCGTTGTGCCTGTTTCGCTCTCAAACTATACCGCAATTAATTCTACATCATTCTTGAACCTTCGATTCCAAACTAACACTCCGTGTGCTTGTATTAAACCCAGCTTCCATTCAACCATCGATCGACGGGATTATTTTGTTTAGACGATTGGGCACGTATAGAATGTAAGCTCGTGGCGAGTGAATACGGAAAAGATATAAGAAACAGATCTAAGAGCAACGGCAGTCAGTCGGCGGGAAGGTAGTGGTTCCCCGCGACAAGGAAGGGGAGAATATGTACACAAATAAACTATCCAAAACATGCAGTCTGAACGAAATACATAACCGTAAACATATACAGCCGACACAGTTAAAACCGGTTTTCGTTTAGCACGGCTGACTAAAGTAAAACCAGTAGAGCATTATCAGGAGGGAGCGCATAATACTCCAGGGGCGAGCTAGAGGGAGGCAATTCACAGGTGCAAAACTTCTGTGCAATAATCTGGAAGTTGGCATGGTGCAGCTATCACAACTTGCTGTAAACGCTTATACGCTCACTTAACGCGCTGTTATTATTTTATGGTTGGATGAAGACAAGGAGTTGTCGTCGCGCTAATGCACAAGAAAACAGGACACAACCTAAACAAATAATTCAATATCTCCCTCCGGAATTACTTAGTCGATGCTGTCAGTCATTAGCTTTAATCTGCTAGGCGCGTGCATTGATAATAATAATTATTAGTCGGCACCCTGCCCTGGTCAACTTTTTATTAGTCTCTGTGGCGTAATGGTGCTAGTTACTCTGACGAGCGTTCAACAGCTATATTCAAAACTGATAGTATGAGGTCGCATTTTCGATGATAACTTTGAGCAGTATATCCCTTGAGTAAAAAATGGAGTGCGTATTTCGCGCGTGGTCTTTTGCTCTTCTATTCGCCTCTGCTGCTGCTATGTTTCCTAGTGCTTCTAATATTCCATCGACCCATCTTTTTCGTGGTCGACCCTTGGGTCTGGTGTTCTCACAACGTTTGTTGAAGGCTCGTTGTGTTGTGTTTTGTTCTTTCTGCCTTGTCACGTGGCCAAACCATTTTATCTGTTGTTTCCTTATATATTCCATGGCGGGGGCTATTCCTGGCTTTTTTCTCAGTTCTTCATTTCTGATCTTATCTCTCAGACTGTTTCCTGTCATTCGTCTATCACATTTCATCTCGGTAGTGGTAATTTTCTTATTGTTCTCGCATGTAGGGTCCAGGACTGGCATTGGTAGAACAACGTTGGAAAGCGGATTGTATTGTAGAGTGCCCGTTTTGCCTCTAGAGATTTTCCTTGTTGGACAATAGTGGTGATAGTTTTGTTGCATCTTGAGTCTATCTCTGCTGTTTATGAATTGTCGTCTGTCACTAGACTTCCTAGGTATTTAAATTCCTCTACTTGTTTTAGTTGTCTGCCGCCTGTAGTTATGTTGATATTATGTTTCTCTTTTGCGACATTCATGACTTCTGTTTTGTTGATGTTCACTTTCCTGTTGAATTTTGTACATGTGCTGTTGAGTCTAATTAAGTGTTCTTGTAGGTCTTCTATTTTCCCGCGCCTGTTCATCTGCAAATGATTGATGAAATTATGATGCTCGTTGATGATCTGTTTCCGTTAGGCTTGGCTAACTTTCATATGTAGTTTATGCGTGTAATGAACAATAGGTGGGATAGTACGCACCCCTGTTTAACTCCTGATCTAATTTCAAAGTGATATGTGTAGCCTGCTACGCCCGTGCAGCTGTTGTTGATGTAGAGACTTATAATTAGGCTAGTTCGATGTTGTTTTACTTCGAATCATATTCATTTGTTGCTTCACCTATCTTAGACAATGTAGCATCAGTACAGGTGATCTAGACACCGTTATTACAAAGGGACCATTCGTCTCGCTGACATATCGGAAATGTAAAAGAAAACTAAAGTACAGGGGAGCCACAAACTGTAAATGTCAATGCGATAAAACTGCATATTTGTTTACATTACAAAGTTGGGTAAAATCCCTAGTTTAAGAGAGTGGTTTCCAAAGTGTACGCCACGGAGCAAGGCCGTCAAGTCAAGGATATTGTCGTGTATCTACTCAGTGGTTAGAAATCATAAAATGGCAACATCCACACAGGCTTAAAACTGGTTAGTATACAAACGAGCTTCTATTGGATATGTTAAATATGTCAACATTTATATGTGTGTGTGTGTATGTTTGTGAAAAACTGCGGATATGGGGAATTCCTGACTGGAGTGAAACTCGTTCCATGGATAGAATAGAATAGTGAACAAATGGAAAAGTCTCTTTTTGGGGAGGGGGGGGGGGTGTGAATGACGACATTAAATCACTGTTATTGAATGTACCTAAAGTAATAACTACCCAAAAGTAAATACAAGAGTATGAGCTTACCCGACTTATTTGATCGTAAATGTCATGAGGGAGTCGCCGGTATGTGATCAGCAGAGAAAGGGAGCCGCCGGTGTCAAAAGTTTGGAAACCACCGGTCTAAGAGTCGTTATATTAAGCAACTCTTACCCAGTCAATTAACCTTTGACGTGCATTAATTGATATCATGAACATTAGTGAATTATGTTTGTAAAACCAAACATGTGACACACACATACAAAACAGATGAACCGGAAGTCTATACAAGCATTCTTTGGTTATAGAAAAACAATTGGAGGAAATGCCATTAGGTCGTTCAGAACAGACGTTAAGTGAATCATAGCGCCCAGATCTTCTCCTCAGCAGCACCGTCGCCCACACAGTAGCAAAAGCACTGCGGAGGTTTAAACTCAGATGCACGAACTCCGAAGCTCACATACTATTTGATCAGATCCAGCAATCTATTGCTTCGCCCAGTTTCAACCTCCTAGGAAAGGGATAGAGCTTCATGAGAGACTAGCATTGACATGTCGTTTTTCAAACATCCTGCACATTTTCTCCCTCAAAACATCCACACCCATATATATATATATATACATGTATATATATATTGCTGATATTGTCAGCAGGTAGTGACACACACGATGGATTAGCCTGTACATATCGCACCCCGCGTGACCCAACTGTTTGTATCCGGCCGCCATTCGGAAGTAGGCAATGATGCTTAACGACCGCCCTAAACGTGTTTTTATGACATCAACAGCCGCTCGGATACAACAGAAAATTAATGATGACATCTTGCACAGTGGGAGACGTTCATGGTTTGTAGTGTCAGTAACAAACTGGTTTAAACCTGCTTGCTCACATGAACTTTTGACCCTTGATACTATTAAACGGTTTCTGGGGCAAATTATAATGTAATTGTCAGTTGTGGCATGGGGATGGGGACAGTGATGGGATAATAATATTCAACAATAAAATCGTTATACCGGCAATAACAGAGGTGAAGAGGCAAATATTGCACCCATCTGTACCGCAACATGGAGTACCTTTGATTACTTTGACCAATATTTAACATTCTACTGTGTTCAAGGGCCTGACATCAACCTGCACTTGTATAATGAGTATCAATGGATATAATGTAAATGTTTAAATGTAGACTCATAGACTGTCAACAGTTTTAAAAATAAATAACACTGAGAAGCATCATATTTATAACAGACCCATAGATATTTAGAGCAGAACAGCTCAGGCCTAAATAGCATTTCGGAAAATTCATTTACTGAAAAGTATCTTATGCAACAAATCTATGTCAAATGAAGTGAGAAAGAGAGTTCATGAGTGCTATATAGAACAAATTCTGACCTATGGAAGCGAATCATGGACAAACAAATGAAAAGACTATTAGAGGTAACAGAGATGGGATTTCTCAGAAGACTGTTGAAAGTTCCCTGGACAGCTAAAAAGACCAATGGCGATATTCTCAGAGGCCAACACAAAAAGAGAACTAAAAACATCAGAAAGAAACAGTCAACATTTTTCGGGCACATCATGAGAGGAGGAAAGTTGGAATACTTGGTTACACCTGGCAAAATAAAAGGAAAGAAAGATCGCGGACGACAAAGAGAGGAAATACTGGATAGCTTGGTGTCATGGTATGGAAAACAGTCGACAACAGAACTGATACGATGTACTGTGGGTAGAAGATCGTGGAAGGACATGATCGCCTACGCCAAACGGTTTGGCACATGATGATGATAGATACTCAGTTGATAATACAAAGTATGTATCTTCATAGCAGTTGTAACCGCTAGTTACATATACTTCTGATAATTTATGTCAATAATTCCATCATACGATTTATATTACAAAAGCTTGACTCAACCCGAAATATTGCTTTTACTGCAATCGTAGTTGCGCGTACAATAAATGGATTTAGATGGGAAAAAACGGAACAGCAAGAGTTAATCACTTCACAGTGTTAGCAGCTAATGACTGAAAGAATGCGTTAGTCAATGATAGTGCTAACGAGGAGGTGGAGAAAAGCGTTAGCACTAGAGTGGAGTAAAGTGTTAGATAAGGCGAGGAAGAAAGTGTTGACTGTAGTAGTGTCGACTTATCTGATGTAATGGAGATAAGCATTAGATCAAACATAACACTAGATCAATTTGCGCTCAATTAGGGAAAGGAAATTCAAGTGAAAGAACAAGATATAGATTACACTGTTTTCCTTTTTCTTAAAAAAAAATTCAACAAATTACGTGTAGCCATTCGAATTCGTGTGATAGAAAGGCTACATGCAAATGCAGCGAACCAAACAGCAAATATGTAGACAAGATGAGACGTAATCAAGCAGTGCAGCGACATTAAGATCCATTAGGACGGAGAGCCCCAGAACACGTGGGTAAGGAGCAAGTTTTATTCAAGCATTCAAATAGAATTGGGAAACTTCAAAAGCGTCGACGGCTTGAAATTACGAGCGCCACCATTTCTTAATCAGCCACGCGTGAAGACTTGCGGAGAAAGAGCATAAAGGCTAAATAAATATACGAAACGTCTGCATTGATGATTAGATCATACAAAAAACATCAACTGACGTTTGACTTTACAAATAGTGAATACTGGCCGTCATAAAGTTCATTCAATTTATTACAAGCTGGTCTTATTTTGCCTGTAGTATTTCTAGTTTTTCGACTTTTAACATATTTCTTCGTAGTGTACTCAATAAACTACATTAATAACAACCAACTACACAGTGCAACAGCCCCAGTCTCCAAACTCATGTCAACCACAGCCATTACATATTAACAACTATATCCACATTGAAACATATACTTGTAAACATACGTTATTTGTAAACTATTTTTTTTTTAAATATAAACAAACGAGAACAATTGTAAATTACTGTAACTGTCCAAAATATGAACACGAAACCAAACGCATTAACATTATCAGGTACCGCAAAAAATGTGGCTAATTACAGATAATATTATACAAGATTAGTGGTAATGGAGGATAACTCTAATGATAGTCAAAATATGGGTCATCATCATCAATGAGTGCCGTCTCCGCATCGAAGGTTGGCTACCATGGAGCCCATTCATCTGTTTCTTGCTTTGATGTTGCAGGTTGTCATAGGCTGACGTGTCCATTTTTTGTTACTCGTCCATATTAGTCTTGGTCCGCCTCTTCCTCTTTTACCTTGTATTTTCCCTTCCAAGATTGCGTTTTAGTATGTTTTTGCGTCTTTTAACATGCACAAAAAATCTCATTTGTCTTGTTTGAATTGTGTTTAGTAGTTCTCTTTTCATTTGTAATTGTTTTAAGACTTTATCGTTTGTTTTCTTTTCTTTCCATTCAATTCTTCCTATTCTTCTATAAAACCACATTTCAAAGGCTTCAATTTTCTCTTCTGTTTTATTGTTTAATATTCATGTTTCTGCACCATACAGGAGGATCGTTGAGAAGATATAACATTTAATATCGTCAATTAATTTAATTGTTAAAGCTAAAATATGGAAGGGCATACACTATCGACGGGAGCCGCGATAACTCAGTGGTTAGTGAACTGGACTACAAAGGACAAGAGGTAGGGTTCTATCTATCTATCTTTCGTTCGCCTGAAGTATTGCCTATATCTGCAATGTCGTTTCCTGTATAAATTTTACTGTCTTTTGTCATTCTTGCAGTGGCCCATATAGTTTTGTCTGTAGTGTTGTATCTATGGGCCAATGGATTTTCCTCAGTCTACTATATTCAGTGCAGTCTTGAAGTATGTGTTCAGCAGTCTGGGGTGCCTGACCACATGTACAAGTAGTTGATGTGCCGATCTTGAATTTTGTATACATGTGACTATGGAGTCGATTGTGTCCTGTTCTTAGGCGTATAATGATAACTTGTTCATATCTATTCATATTATGAAAGGCATCCTGATTTGGGGCTTGTGGTCCTCTGATTGATTTGATTATCTGTTTCTTATGATGGTATGTAACTGGTATATCTAGTTGTGTGCCTGTTGAACCTTCCTTTGCCAACTGATCTGCTTTCTCATTTCCTGGTATTCCACAGTGAGACGGGATCCACTACAGGGCAACTCTGTGGTGCTTGCAGAGTTCAGTCAATAAGGTCTGCAGATGTGGTAATTTTCTGGATTGTAGTGCCTGGAGTACTGATCTTGCATCTGTCAAAAACACTACAGGCTGTGGGCTAAGATTACTGTTCAGCAGTTTTTCTATTGCCAACTTTATTGCTTGTATTTCTGCATCATAATTGTGACAATATTTCCCTGTTGATATTTTATTCATATCCCTAGTGTTATTTGGGTACTCTATATATGCACCTGCTCCCCCATTCTTTACTGCATTCTGTGCTGATCCATCTGTGTACACACGGATCCATAGGTCTTGTGGGTATTCTTCATCCAGGAAACTGAGAGTTATTGTTTTTCGCTGTAGACTATTTTGTTCCTCTTTGTCAACTATTCCTTTAATAGAAGGTAGGGTTCCATTCCAACCGACGGCTTCTGGGTTCACCCAGCCTTTAATGGGTACCGGATTTTTTTAATCTGCGAAAGTAAAGCGGCACGGGCGTATTACCGACCACATTACCCCAAATATCATGTGCTGAAGGTCTGTAAAATGTATGGTCACTAACACCATATTCCCTATAAGCCACTTGGCGTGACGGGGCTACTTTACTTTTTTTTTTTAATACACTATCGACACTCTCTAGTATAACAACGTTAAATATGAGAGAGAGAGTATTGTTAAGAATTCGACACTTACGACTAAGATGGCTACAGCAGAAGAGCGTTTGGATTGACCAGACAAAAAAGGAATCAGAAATGATATATAAGAGAAAGAGTAGACAGCGAGTGAACCAATCATACGCTAAATACAGCAAAAACAGATTTGGGCATTTAGAAGGAATGCCGCACGATTCCTTACAATACAAAACATATATTAAAAGAGAAGAGCAATAGGAAGACCCAGAGTAAGATGGACAGACTCAAAGAAACGCTACAAGAATATCAACTGGCAATGATTGAAGCCGCCAAAAGGGGCGAGAACCAGAACTTTGTATCTTTTGCGAAACCCGTACGAGTACAGGTCGAAGTGAAGAAAGAAAGACTGCAATAATTGCAATCGCAACAGAATATTTGAGAAAATAAAAAAAAACCAACAACGAACCACTAAACTCCAAAATACGAAATTCCCAAAGCCTTATGTAAAATGTGTGGAGATGACACCGACAAAATGACGCCTCCGTGCAATCAAAGAATGCAGTCTACTTATAGATGACATCATTCTCTCCCGCAAACAAAGCCTGTCGGCAGCAATTAATCAATAAAGTATTGACAAGAACCACACAAGAAGCCAATAATCAAATTAAAGAATAGGAAAATAGCTTGCGCAATGCAGGACAGGAACAAAACATACAGTTGGGGCGTAATAAGGAGATATTGAACATAAGTCCCGGGGAGGGGGAAATAATAGAACAAAAAAAAAAAAACGGAATTGTTTGTGTGTATTTTGTTACAAGTTCGTGTCAAAACACAGGCAATCGGCCAAGTCACACTAAACCAAATTGCCTTTGGCAATCAGGTTTAGTTAATTTGGTTTCTTCACTCCGCATTTTTCTGGTTAATTCTGCTTTGTGTGTGTCGCTAGGCTCAATTCGTTTGCGAATGGGAGAGTGATTCCACCCGGGAAATTAAAACATTGGAGAGAAAATGACCTAATTTATGTGGGGTGAAAAGGTCAGAAGCATAAACAGCACAATGGAAGTAAATTTCCGCCACAGGGCGACTACCAATGACAAATAAAGCTACAATAAACAGCGCTTCTCTCAAAGGTATTAACATTCTTAAAACAGACCAAACCATCCCGGTTTTGGCTAGTTTTGGTCGACGAGAGCCGCATCTTTTAGCTAATGGGGGTCAACAATACTATGTTGTGACGTAGATCTGTCTAACCCCAGTCGACCAGTATTTAGCTAAGACTGCTAAATAGTTTCACTCAGCAGGCAGGTATCACGAGGGCGGAAAGTATAATCCTATTGGGAGGGTTTCCAAAAGAAAACTGGCAGGCCACACTCCGTAACAGTAATCTTACCGTATATACGGTGCCAAGTGCGTTAAACTAAAATACTAAGACACACACACACACACATATATATATATATATATATATATATATATAGAAAGAGAGAACTGGATTAGCAATAAAATGAACACGGGTGTCATGTCTACCAAATACTTTTCTGTCAACCTACATTCTGTAAGTGAAAAAACTAATACAGCGACGTTTAATACATCAGCTCTCCTCAGCATAATAATGTATGCGGCCCAACCTCAATCTGCAATGTGTACTCCTATATTATTGAATATGGAGATTGATGGATACCGGATTATTATTCTTTCTCACTAACTTTTTCGGACTTATGAACCGGGGGGGGGGGGGGAGGAGAGAGAGAGGATGTAATAATTATACCTGTTACATACCGTACTGGTGTTCTCCCTCAATTAACATTGTATGACCTTTAGTTTGCAAATAAAATCCCCCCCCCTTTTTTTAATCTTGGTTAATAGATCTCACTAAAACAATATCACACGGTAATCAATCTATTTATTGGTGGAATTAATTTTCTTGTGGTCGCTGCCATATCCCCTCCATCGCCCACCCTAGTATTTCTCAAAGAATGTTTCTACTGATTGTCCTGTCAGGTGTTGATTTCAGAACATCTCTTGCTAATCACACTGGATCGACTAGATCCCCTCTTTCATCCATAAATTCCGTCTGTCGTTCACCGCATACTCCCATGTCTCGCTCAACTACTTCTCCTTCTAAGTAATTAAGAATAAACATAGCGAGCCTGCCTGTGAGACCGCACTATCACCACCAGTCTGCAGACAACTCTAATCTAAGACTAAACGTCCGCTGGTTAATAACAGAAGTGAATGTACTCAATAAAGCCAATCCACTTATCTAGCAATATTTTGTTGATTATGTGTTACAGCTTCTAGCCTTTCAGTACATTTAGAACTGCGTATACATTTTGGCCAGAGACATGGCTTCACGTTAAAAAAAAAAGCAAACACAAAAACTAAAGGAATTCTTTAATTCTTAAAGAAGCAAATACACAAAAATAGCTGCTCACAGACATCTAAAAGAATTAACATTTACAAGATATGCATTGACAAAAGCGTTATCACAGTGGTAAAACGGGACCACAGTGAATGCAGGACAAATTTAGGGAATCAGGGCTGTTTGTTTAAACCTCAAAGTGGTTAAAATGTCTACTACATTTATACAATGTATATTTTGTGGAAGCTCAATTTGCGTCACACACACAAAACGTAATATGTTTAATGTGATTTTTGTATATCTATCTATTGACCTTTCAAGCCGTAGCCGGCCCATAGAGCGTAGACCAAGATACTCCTTCTCTTATCTGAATTTTTGTTCTAGCAGTTTTCAATTCTTTTAAAGATATTTTATCAAATCTCGCCATTTGTCTCTGTTCTGTGCAAGCAGCTCGATCTCATCGAGGAGGCCGGTTCCTGCTGCTTTTGCATCTCTCAGCAATATTCTTCTCAGTGTCTCTCTGAGTCTACCTCTTTTTCTCTTACCTGTTGTTTCCCACATGAGGGTTTGCTTTGCTATTCGGTTATTATCTCTTCCTCATCACATGCCCAAGCATATTTGTATATGCATGAATGAAATTGTTAGCAGCCAACAGCACGTAACAAAAAGATAAAAGGCAAATCTGAGAGATTCGGGGCGATGTAATCAAAGCAGTAACTACAAGTGCTTTTAATTGTAAAATAACTCCCATCTCATCAATGTGAACGTATTATAGAAGACGCAAGTATATTTTAGCTCCCCACCCAAAAAAAGGCAAACCAGTGACAAATAACTATGTGAATGATAGACTGTGGATGACCAATGGGTAAGATGCTGGTCACCTTGACATGTAGCATTGCTAACGCAGCGGAGAGGCGTGATCACCCACGCACAGCACAAATGGAAAAACAATTCACACCTGTAACGCCTCACAGTCTACGCCTATGGGATACAACACAATACTCTCCACAACAATGCGGAAATGACCGCTGAAAGAAAGCCTGCCAGGGGGAGGGAAGGGTGTTAAAACCTACGCATGAAAAGATGTTGACGTCATAGTGAAAATAATAGTGAAGTTCAACTAACGAAAGGGTCCATAGATCAATGGTGTCGTAGTGGTGAATGCTTCTCGTTCACACCGCCGCCCCCCACAAACGCTGGTCTAACCATTTCCTGATGTCGACTGAAACTATTTCCCTACTATCAGTGCTTATCGGCTCTGTTTACTTTGCTTTGTCCTGCGCGTCTTTTGTGTATACCCCACTCTGTTTCTGCATGTTCTTTGCACTTTACGCCACAATTAGATTTTCTTCCCACATCTCGGAAAACACACAGCGCACACACTCTCGGTTGTGTAAAGTAAGGCGGCGCATGCTAACTAATAGAAAGGTCCACAACAGCACCTCCAATACAGCTTTAAAAAGAGTGGATAAATGAGGTTCCCGTGAACAATGACACAGCTCAAGCAAGAAATTACAGGAACGTAATCTTCTAGGAAAGAGTAATCCACGCGTGATACCTTAGTGACTTGCCAAAGAAATACAAACATGGTTGGCTAGACATAATTTGACAGTAAACTGAAGCCATGTTAGATATATAATTGAGAGCATTACTATTCTACGGCCATTCATAGAGTGAGTTTAAAGTATGGGCTATCTCACATTTGTACCGTGTGTTTACAGGGGGCTCATTATGAGGGAAGTAAAGAATAATGACACTGTGACGTTCCTGGCATGTCGTAAGAGGCGACTAAGGAGGTTGATTGATGGCTTAACAAGATGTCATTGTAATAAAGTATTGTTATGGAAACAGAGCCATATATTTTATAGCAGTGGTCTCTGCAATATATGTCATTTTGGCACGCAAGGTTTCTGTTTTTGAGATTGTGGTTCTGCTCTATGTGCCGTCTTCGGCTCGAAAGGACAATAGATAGATATGTCACGTTTATATATTATTATTAGTATATTATTTCATATACTAAGAATATGGTTGTCAGCCTCCCTATTTTTATTTTCTTCAAGCTTAGTTTAAAGCGGAGCCGCGATAGCTCAGTGGTTAGTGAACTGGACTACAACGGACAAGGGTTAGGGTTTGATCCAAATCGACGGCTTCTGGGTTCACCCAGCCTCAAATGGGTACCAGATTTTTTCTGGGAAAGTAAAGCCGCACGGGCGTAATACCGACCACATTACCCCAAAAACATTGTGCTGAAGGTCTGTAAAATATAGGGTCACTAACACCATATTTCCCTATACGCCACTTGGCGTGACGGGGGTACTTTACTTACTTTTTAGTTTAAAGCATTGTACATTGTATAGGTCCTGTTGTATATGAATCAATAGGAAAGAGGAGCTGAAAAAAGTCTAAAACGGCGAGGCAGATATAAGGTGGTGAGGAAGACGCAGATATAAATGTAAAGATTAGAACTATCTATCACTGTAGCCATTATACCATTTTGGTGTTTGCACCAGGAGTTTTCTATAGAACTGAGAATAAAGGTCACACTCCCAGTAAAGTCACCACAAAGTGTTCAGGTCAGATCTCTAAATTCGAACAGAAAAATACTTTTTGTGAAAAAAAACGTGTTACCCGATTTAGCCAGCCACCCACATGTGTGAACAGTAAAACATTAGATTATAGGGCGAAAAACAGTGCAATGCAATCCACCAATAAGCAAATGAAAGAGCAATAGAAAAGTCATGTGCATCTTATATTTCGAAAAATAATCCATAATTAGAATTCCATATCAATTGAACAACATGACCATCATCTTTACTGTGTGACATAATGAAGTCGAGAAGGAACGATCATGCACCCTGTTTTTTATAATTTTGCAAGCAACTGTGAGAGGAAGAGCGGATGGCCAAAAAGAAAAAGAAGGAAGAACTTGGAAAGTCAATATCAAACAATGAACTGGTCTCAGTTTTTGCCAGCTCTAATGCAATTGTGAACCTGCAAACATTTAAGTCTTAAAGAACTCACAAAAGACAAGAGAGTAGAGCAACAGGTTAGTTTAGCTAAGAGAGCAAGAGATTCGTTTAGCTAATGGATAAACTAGTGCTATAAATTATGACAATGAACTGGTCTCAGTTTTTGCCAGCTCTAATGCAATTGTGAACCTGCAAACATTTAAGTCTTAAAGAACTCACAACAGACAAGAGAAGAGAGTAGAGCAACAGGTTAGTTTAGCTAAGAGAGCAAGAGATTCGTTTAGCTAATGGATAAACTAGTGCTATAAATTATGACAATGAACATTATGCCCAAACAATAGTAATGGTGGTAGTCACTGGTTAATAATAAACATAAAAAATCAGCACTTTCATACCTATAACACAGTGGCCACATACTATGTCATCATCATCAAGTACCATGCCTACTGGCATAGGTGATCATGTCTCTCCACAACTTTCAATGCTGACAGTTATTTATCATTTCTGTTGGTTGACTTTCTCTTAAGCTGTCTGGTATCTTGCCTCTTTGCTTCCCTCTATCTCTTCATCCCTCAATTTTCCCAGCTGTTAAGATATATTCCAACTGTTCCCTTCTCATTACATGGAAGAAAATGATGATTGTTCTTCCTAAGATTGGAAATTAGCTCTTTGCTTTGGCATCTTTCAGAATGTTTTCATTACTCTTCTTGGCTCTCCATGGTATTCTCAACATTCTTCTGTAAAACCACACTTCTAAAGCCCCCAGTGATTTTTTTGTCTGTCCAATTGTCCTTGATACATACTAAGTACTTCCCTTGAAAATAAATAGTAAATGTAACAAACAAAACATTGTTTCAGCATAAATAGGCACCAAGAAGAAGGTCACTTACTTTTCAGATCTGTTTCATCAACAATTTCACTCTGAAGAATTTCCTCAATCACATCTTCTAAGGTGATGACACCCAGAGTCTCAAAGTATGGGTCTTGATCATCTGTGTTATGTAGTTTCTGGACAATGGCCATATGGGAGTTCCCCGCTAAACGAAAAAAAAAAAAATATATATATATATATATATATATATATATATACTGAGTTAACAAACTCCATCATTCACATATATTTCTGGACATCACGACATGCTTACTTTTTCAATGCATATTAGTTCTTAAGGAATAATCAATGATATATGCATATGTCTAGTGACAAATAGATCATTAATACTTTTAACATGAAATAACAAGCCCAATTAAAAGTTCCACATAGATGTCACTTAAGATTAAACAAATAATCATAATAATTAGAGTAAATACAGTAATCAAGTTGGATTATCTTCTTATCAATATGTTCTTTTTCTTCTGTGTGTATCCCTTTGCTATGTATGCTCTGCTTCTTCATCATTTACCCTATCATGTGTCATGTTTTAAAGAAAAAGTATTGAGGCATTGTGCTATGGTTTACAGTAAGCTGCAATATCTCTGGCGTTCAGCCCAACACATCAGTCTTCAGCAAGGTATTTTTGATACCAAGTGTCTACCCTTTTATTCCCAACTCACTTGCTATAGTTCGTGCCCACAGAGTTGATTAATTACCTTGGAAACTGATGAATTTCTGTAATTCTTTTAAATTAAATCTTATTTTTTTCACCGACCTTCATACTTTATAACATTTATGTACAAAGGTAGTCTGAATTTCGCCCGTGCGCTGCCGGGGCCCGAAAGGGGAGTAAAGAATAGCGGCGCTGTACCCTACCAGGCATGTTCGTAAGAGGCGAGAAAGGAGGGTTAGGCATGGGACTGGCTATCCCATACTGTAAAAAAAATAAGCCGAAAAAAACTTCACATACATGGACAAGTCAAAGAAAGATAAAGTTAATCCGTCAACCAGGAAAGAGAAGGGCTCTCTGTCTAAGAGACGTATGACGCAATCCGGAGAAAGCCATAAGGAGTCCGGGTTGCCGACTCACCCTTTGTCTACCAAGAAATCATCCAGAATTGGCACCTGGAATGTTCGCACCCTTAACGAACAGGGAAAAGCGGCACAAGTGGCAGCAGAAATGACCAACAACAAGATAGATATTCTGGGAATGTGTGAAACAAGATGGCTGGGAGCGGAGAGAATACAATTGAATACAGGGGAGATGATTTTATCATCAGGACACCAGGAACCAGGAGCACAACATAGCGAAGGGGTAGCTATAATGCTATCAAAGAATGCACAGAAGACACTAATAGAATGGGAGGCAGTGGGACCGAGACTGGTGAGAGCAACATTTAGAACAACCAAAAACAAAATAAAATTAAACATTATACAATGCTATGCACCAACCAACGATAAAGATGACTCAGTTAAAGATAATTTTTATAAACAGCTACAATGTCAGATGATGCAAGACGAGCCAAGGATATTATAATCTTGATGGGAGACCTAAATGCTAAGGTAGGATCAGACAACAGAGGCTTCGAAGAGATTATGGGAAAACATGGACTTGAAGATATAAACGAGAATGGAGAGATATTTGTGAATTTCTGCGCCCTTAATCAAATGAGCCTAGGAGGAACAATATTACAACATAAAAGAATACACAAAGCTACATGGGTGTCACCAGATCATAGAACGGAAAATCAAATTGATCACATATGTATTAATAATAAGTTGAAGTCATCCTTAAAGGATGTAAAAGTATATAGAGGGGCAGATATAGCTTCTGATCATAATCTTCTGTTAGCCAAACTTAAAATTAAATTAAAAAGGTATACTACAACGAATAAGGGTAGAAAGTATATCAATGTAGGGTTTCTTAAAGAACAAGGAATTAAAGATAAATTCGCAGTCACAATATCAAACAAATACCAAGTCCTCCAACAACTAGAAAATACAATAAATATAGAAGATCATTGGAAACAGGTAAAAAATATATAGAGAAGAGACATGCGAAGAAACACTGGGAAAAAGAGAACACCAGAATAAGGCATGGATGACAGCAGAGACCCTGGATAAAATTAAAGAAAGAAAGAACAAGAAAGCAGACATAAATAAAAGCAAAACAAGAAGTAATAAAGCCAAGACACAGGAAGCTTACACAGATGTGAACAAAGAAGTGAGAAGATGCATTAAAAGGGATAAGAGGAAATATATAGATGAACTAGCTAAAGAGGCAGAAGAAGCAGCAAATAAAGGGAATATGAAAGAACTGTACAACAGCACAAAGAAATTAGGTGGAAAATACAAACAGATCAACGCCTTTATCAAAGACAAGAAAGGAAATCTGCTTAGTAATATAAGGGAACAAATGGAGAGATGGAAAGTGCACTTTGAAGAACTTTTGAACAGACCCGGCTCAAATAATCCTCCAGATATACTACCAGCAGAAGAAGAGTTACACGTTAACTGCGGAAAACCAAGCAAAGAAGAAATAATGAAAGACATCAAACTATTAAAAGATGGTAAAGCCACAGGACCAGATGACATTCCTTCAGAAGCCATCAAAGCAGATATTATCACCTCTACCAAGATGTTACATGATCTATTGGATAAAATTTGGGAGAGGGAAGAAATACCCAAAGACTGGAGAGAAGGTTATATGATCAAACTACCAAAGAAAGGAAGTTTACAGGAGTGCACAAATTATAGGGGAATTATGCTACTATCAGTGCCAGGAAAAATATTAGGCAGAATCATTCTGGAGAGACTAAAAGAGGCTATAGAGAAACACTTGAGAGATGAACAAGCAGGTTTTAGGAAGAACAGATCATGTGCTGATCAAATAACTACTCTACGTATAATAGTTGAATAAAGTTTAGAACTAAAATCCCCACTTTATATTGGATTTATAGATTACGAAAAGGCATTTGATAGTTTAGACAGAAGAATGCTTTGGAAGTTGCTGAGTCATTACGGAATCCCCATAACGTTTATTAACCTGATAAAAACAATGTATGAAGGAACAAAATGTAGTTTGGTGCATGAAGGACAGCTTACAGAAGCATTTGAAATAAGAACAGGAGTAAGGCAAGGATGCCTTCTGTCTCCATTTCTCTTTCTACTGGCCATAGATTGGATTATGAAAATAACTCAAAACAACAGAAATGGGATCCAGTGGTCACTGACCAAACAACTTGATGATTTAGACTTTGCAGATGACATAGCTCTCCTATCACACAGCCATCAACAGATGCAAGATAAAATGAGCATATTAGATGAGAGATCACAACAGCTAGGACTAAAGATTAATAGAGATCGTTCGTTCGCTTTCGTCAGCTTTGACCTCTGACGAAGTCCCACCCACTCAATTTTGTGGGACTGAATTTTGCGTGTAAAGTCTGTTTTATCCCATTACAGGATGCCCCTCGCCATGCAGGCAGATTTACTCCGACTTCAGAGGTACTAATTTTTAGGGAATTAGTAAAACCCAGGTGTCCTCGCCAGGGTACGAACCCCGGCTGTTGCCGTGGTAAGCCAACCGCCTATCGATAGCGCTAACCGGACACCCTATTAATAGAGATAAGACCAACATTATGAGAATTAATGCAGTTGGCAATAACCAAATAAAACTAGGAGAAATACCTCTACTAGACGTACAATCTTATATATATCTGGGCAGTAATATAGATAAAGAGGGAGGAACAGAAAATGATACCAAAATAAGGATATCAAAAGCAAGAGGAGCTTTCATTGCACTGGGAAACATATGAAAATCCAAAGAAATTAGGCTAGATACAAAAATAAAAATTTTCAACTCCAATGTTAAGTCGGTTCTATTACATGGCTGTGAAACATGGAGAATAACAAAATTGACAATCACGAAGGTACAGACTTTCATTAATGGATGCTTGCGCAGAATAAAGGGATGGAAATGGCAGGACAAAGTCACTAACGTGGAATTATGGAAATGTACCGGTCAAATACCAGTGGATAAAGAAATACAGCGAAGACGATAGATAGGACACACACTACGGAAGCCAACTGAGAGTATTACACAGCAGGCCCTTTTTGGAATATCCAGGAGAAAAGACAAAGAGGAAGAACAAGGAATTCTTGGAGAAGACAGATCGAAGCAGAGATGAAGATGATGGGGAAGACATGGAATGATCTTAAAAGAATTGCAAAAAACAGAACGACTTGGAAAGTGTTTGTTGAAGACCTATGCTCCACTGGGAGCTAAAAGGTAGAAGAAGAAGAAGTAGTCTGAATTTTGCACAAATCGTTTTTTGTTATATAATTTTAGGAAAATATCAAACCGCATGCTCTAAACATTACATTTTACTGTAAATTATGTTAATTTTCTAACAATGCAAGCCAAAGGCGTATCCGTATCACATTCTATCTATCTATTGACCATTCGAGCCGTAGCCAGCCCATAGAGCGTAGACCAAGATACTCCTTCTCTTATCTGAATTTTTGTTCTAGCAGTTTTCAATTCTTTTAAAGATATTTTATCAAATCTCGCCATTTGTCTCTGTTCTGTGCAAGCAGCTCTATCTCATTGAGGGAGCCGATTCCTGCTGCTTTTGCCTCTCTCAGCAATGTTCTTCTCAGTGTCTCTCTGGGTCTTCCTCTTTTTCTCTTACCTGTTGTTTCCCACATGAGGGTTTGCTTTGCTATTCGGTTATTATCTCTTCTTATCATACGTCCAACATATGACCATCGTCTTTTCTTGATTACTGAAGATATTAATAGTTGATTGGCGATTTCTCTAATTTCATCATTTGTTTTGAATTCGTTCCACGCTATACCAAGTATTTTCCTTAGACATTTATTTTCGAATGCATTCAACTTTGTTTCTATATCTCTTGTTGTTTTCCAGCTTTCACACACATACGTAAGGGTTGATAGTACATTTGATTTCAATAGTCTAAGTTTTGTGTTTGTGCTGATGAGTTTTGATTTCCACAACTTTTCAAGGCTTCTGAAAGACATTGCTGCTTTAACTATTCTGATTCTAATTTCTTTGCTTGTATCCCCTTTCCGATCAATGTGACTTCCAAGATAGATAAAGCGATCGATCTCTTCCACTGGTTTGTTTTCCATGTATATTTTGACATCTGTTGGAATTAAGCTTTTCATGACTTTAGTCTTTTCATGATTGATCTCAAGCCCAATTTTGCTGGCTCTTGATGATAGTTCATTTGTGTTTTCCTGCATCGTTTTTATCTGACTGCTGATGAGAACTATGTCATCAATAAAGTCGAGGACCTCCAAATGGTCTCCTTGTATCCATTCGATGCCATATATTACCAGTGCAGCATTTCTTCATTATGAAATCCATAACAACTCCAAATAACAAGGGAGATAAAATACATCCATTGTTTAACCCCAGTTTCTATTGGGAAACATTCGCTCAGTCTTTCCTCTGTTCGAACTGCACATGTGTAACCATCATACATGTCTTTAATAATATTTAAGATTTTTTATGGTAAGCCATATTGCTTCAGAATTTTCCACAAAGAATCTCGATGAATACTGTCAAATGCTTTTTTGAAGTCTCACCGTATCACATTGAAGAGGGCAACATTTTTCATTTGATTGTATATCTTCGTCATAGAGATAGGTAAACTTTGACCAAAGTATTAAACACACATATTCACCAAATAGTAGGTGAGTCATCAAAAAAATATATGGAACAACCAGAACATCAAACACACATAGTCAGCAAATAGTAAGAGTGTCATCAACAAAATTGTGCATGAGTCATACATATGTCATTTCGAATCAGAGGTCTCTAAGAGGTTAACAACTGTTATCGGTCGGACAAACTGCAAACCATCTCGTTGCCAGTATTGTTCCTCTTCTCTGAGCACATGGTCATCACATTTTCTCCAGTATTCAATGTCTATCGTTGAGTGGGCATCATGTGTCAATCAATTCTTTAACATCACAAATTCTTAATGTTGTGTTCTGCGTAGCAACATGCCCTTTGACTTTAGCCCACACAAATTCTATTGGGTTTAGGTGCGAAAGATAAGGTGGGAGGCGAAGAGATGTGTGGCCATACTTTGCAATAATTTTATCAATTTGATATAACTTTGTCTTTTTAGTTTGTCTAACAAGTTTCAACAACTCTGGTTTTAACTGGGTGTTTTGAAAAGAAACATTTTCTTGTCTAAGCCATGTGATGATTTGATCTTTTGTGCTTGACAAATTAGGAATTTTATCCTCCAGTGCTACCACATTATGATAGGACGCATTGTCCAAAACAAGATATGAAGGTCTATCCAGAATGGGGAGTAGAGTCTTCTCTATCAAGTCTCTGAAATTTCGTCCATTAATTGCAGTGTGGTAGTCCCTATAGAAACAATCCACATTTTTCTGGTGAATATCATGAGAAAAGGAAAGTTGGAATACTTGGTTACAACTGGCAAAATAAAAGGAAAGAGATATTGTTGTCAACAAAGAGAGAAAATACTGGATAGCTTGGTGTATCATGGCATGGAAAACAGTCAACAATAGAACCGATATGATGCACTGTGGAAGGACATGATCGCCTATGCCAACCGGTATGGCACATGATGATGATGAGTCCCTATTGTCTGTAGACCTTGATTGCAAAATAAGTTGTGTGTCAATAAGAAGACCATTCTCACTACTGCCAGCATGTACCAATATAATGTGTTGTCCTTTGCTGCTGGGGATGCTTTTTTTATTTTCTCTGTCAACTGATTGCCATTCTTTCTCATATGTATTATGAGCATTGACCCACATTTCATCCAAACATATTATATCGTAGCCTTCCATTCATCGCTCACGGATCTGCCTCAGGTATTTGCTTCAGGCAGCTATCAGGTGTGGGTTTTCACAAACAATATTTCTACCACTATCAGATTTTCGAAAAGTGAAACCAACGCCTTTTACGATCTTCCAAAGAGTCGTTTTTGAGATTTCAATATCACATTGTAATTGCAGTCCGACTTTAAGTTTATGCAGTGTAACATGTTGATTCGAATTCAAACATTTTCAAAATTTCACGTCTAATAACATCTTTGTGAAAATCATCAACTTTCATTGTGGTGCGCGTCTTACAAGTTACGAGTGTGAAATTGTGCTAAGATTATGTGGAGAGCGTGTGAAATTTGCCTTTTTAAATGGTGAGTTGATTACAACAAATGTTAAAAAAAAAAAAAGTAAAGTACCCCCGTCACGCCAAGTAGCGTATAGGGAATATGGTGTTCTTCTTCTACCTTTTTAGTTCCCAGTGGAGCATAAGGTCTTCAACAAACACTTTCCAAGTCGTTCAGTCTTTTGCCATTCTTTTAAGATAATTCTATGTCTTCCCCATCATCTTCATTTCTGCTTCCAACTGTCTTCTCCAAGATTTCCTTGGTCTTCCTCTTTGTCTTTTCCTCTGGGGATTCCAAAAAAGGGCCTGTTGTGTAATACTCTCAGTTGGCTTCCGTAGTGTGTGTCCTATCCAGCGCCATCGTCGGAATATAGTGTTAGTGACCATAAATTTTACACACCTTCAGCACATGATGATTTTTAGGGTAATGTGGTCGGTATTACGCCCGTGCCGCTTCACTTTCCCAGAAAAAATCCGGTACCCATTAAAGGCTGGGTGAACCCGGAAGCCATCGGTTGGGATCGAACCCTACCTCTAGTCCTTTGTAGTCCAGTTCACCAACCACTGAGCTATCGCGGCTACAACAAATGTGGGTAATGTAAAATCCTAAAATTTAGGACAAGCAAGAAAATAAAATTTGTATACACCGCAAATAAGCAAAAATCTTTCCCAAATGCATGACAGTAGGGCAAAAAATTCAGTCTAAAGGTCGGTGAAAAAATAAGATTTCACGGTAAAGAATTACAGAAATTCATCAAACAGTTTCCGAGATAATTAATAAACTCTGTGGGCACAAATTTCTGAACGAACTATAGACTTTTAGCCTATTACCAGAGCCATCCTGGGTATGTGGTCGAGGATCAGTTGTTGCTGCTGATTATTCTTCCTCTATTTGCTAAGATCTATATCTAGGAAGTTGTCTTTCCAATGAATGTGGTTGACTTAAGTTTTGTCACTGATCCTGATGCAAACAGTCAGCTGTGAGTCAATGGCTACTTTCAGCCCAAGTGCTTCTTGTGTCTTGACCCCAGACTTAATATTTTGTTGTACATATCCTTCCATTAATGGGTTTATTACCATACTACCACCTATAATTTTTTTGGAGAAGACGGAAGCAGGGATAAAGATAATGGGGAAGACATGGAATGATCTTAAAAGAATGCCAAGAAACAGAACGACTAGGAAAGTGTTTGTTAAAGACCTATGCTCCACAGGGAGTTGAACAGTAGAAGAAGACCACCCATAATTTGGGCCTCAATCAGAAGAAAAATATGTAATCAACCAGACACATTTATAGCAAATCCACTCTGTAGTTAAGTGATAGCATTCACTGCGTACAAATATGCCAATAAATGGTGTTCATGTGGCATGCATTAATGCAATAAAATGGAATAATAAAATATGGCGGCTGTTTATTTTAGCTAACATTGGCAAAAGAGTGATGTTAGCACAATCAAACTGAAACAGCATTATTTTTTTTATTTACAGTTACTATTAATATATAATTTCATATTTTCAAAATCCTACTTAAGGAATTATAAAAAAAAAAAGTAAAGTACCCCCCGTCACGCCGAGTGGCGTATAGGGAAATATGGTGTTAGTGACCCTATATTTTACAGACCTTCAGCACATGATTTTTGGGGTAATGTGGTCGGTATTACGCCCGTGCTGCTTTTACTTTCCCAGAAAAAATCCGGTACCCATTTAAGGCTGGGTGAACCCGGAGCCGTCGGTTGGGATCGAACCCTACCCCTTGTCCGTAGTAGTCCAGTTCACTAACCACTGAGCTATCGCGGCTCCTACTAATTTTTAGGGAATTAGTAAAACCCAGGTGTCCTCGCCAGGGTACGAACCCCGGCTGTTGCCGTGGTAAGCCAACCGAAGGAATTATAAGGATGGGAAAAATCTACAACAAATTTCTGTGTAACAAACTTATTTTATAAGTTAGTATTTCTCAACCTTTTTCCCTACTGCGGTCCACTTCCTACCTTGATTTCTTCCATCCACGCTCCTCCCTTCCCACCCTGTTCATTCATAAAAAAAGATTATTTAAATGTATGCTTAAAAATGTCTCCATCAATGTGACTCCAGTGTTTGATGGTCAGATTTTTTTTTAAATATCAGGTTTAATTGCTGTGAGAGATAATCAAAGATAACTTTCCTGTAACATCAAGGTTTCAAGGTGATTTCATATATGGCTGAGTAAATAACTCAGCTGAAGCCTCATTCCTCCAAATAATAATAATAAAAAAAAGGCCATACAAACCATACAAATATTTTTGCTTTATCCCAAAGCTAAGGATACTTTTCATCCAGAAATTGCGTTTTTCTTTATGGAAGGTTATTTTGGATTCCATGTCACTCTACAGCTTTGTAAGTGTTTCTTCCAAAGAAACATCAATGTCAGAAGCATTAACAGAAAACTAGCCAAGTCACAGAAATGATCTTCCACTTTTTTCAACATGAAGTTGCTTCAAATGGCCCACACACAAATTTATATCATCATATTTCAATTCACCCCTGATTGCCAAAGAGGAAAACGGGAAATTTTTGGCACGCAACATTCATATCATACATCTGGACTTTTCCTAGAAATCCTGTTATATACTTGCTCAGAAAAAAAGGACACAATTCTACCCTATAATTGCTTGCTTAATAAAGTGATGGTTTAAAGACACATACAGATAAAATATATAACATTTAGCAGGGGTATCTATTCTTCCATTTCTTTATCTTTGAAAAATGTCACAACAGAGTCCCAGATGCAACAGAACAATGAAGGCAATTACTTTAGGGCAACCAACAAACTATGCAATAATAAACATGTGAGGTTGTCATCACTGCCCTCAAAAGGTTGTTGAAAGAGGTGATCTTGAAACGCATTTAATTTAATAGAATTAATTTCTTTTATTACAATCTGTAGAGAGGCATGCTAGTGTTTTTTAAAGCAAAAGTTGTAAGTGAATTGCATGGTTAATACAAAATACATTCTGGCACAAAAATATTTAAATATGCAATAAATCCCTGACATCTACCAGTCATAGAAGCAGCACCATTGATAACACAGCCTATAATGTTCCAATATCTTTTTCATTGAAGTACCTCTTTAATTCATCAAAAAACTGTTTTACCTTTAGTATTTGTTTTAAGTTTTCCAGCATAACAGTTTTTTCTTTAAATCTGTCATTGTGCAGATAATATAAGCCATCAATATGCTTCAAAATCGTCACCTTCTATGCACAAAAATATTCCAGTGTTCAATTATCCCATTTGTCCTATGAGACATTTTCAATTTCAATAGCTTTTACAATTTATTTATTTAGTCACATACTTTTATTGGAAAGTGTAATATTGCAAATTAAGCACGTTTCATGTTATCATGAGCTGAGGGGATAAATCTGCAGCGGAGATGCTCAACTCTGAGTATTATTTATATTTCTTTTTAGCTAAGTTAGCTATATTGTATTATGCTATACTGGAAATGGGAAAATTTGGAAAAATATTATAAACAGATGAGATTGCACATAATATGCTTGCTGATACAAAATAATAAGGATTACTTGTCATAAATAAACAACTTGAAATCAGTGTTAGAACTTCTCAAACAAAGACAAATGAGAGATTACTCCCTTGAAAAACATATCTATATATTTTAAGTACACAATGTTATAAATATTGCTTTTTTGGAATCCCAAGGGAAAAGACAAAGAGGAAGACCAAAAAATTCTTGGAGAAGACAGACAGAAGCAGAGATGAAGATGATGGGGAAGACATGGAATGATTTTAAAAGAATGGCAAGAAACAGAACGACTTGGAAAATGTCTGTTGAAGACATATGCTGCACAGGCAGCTGAAAGGTAGAAGAAGAATGTTATAAATACATTTTCTATTTATAAAATATACCACTATATTTTCTTGTTTCTACTCACTAATCAAGGGGGATAAGTCATTCCAAAATAGATGCTACGGAATTGTGTAGTGAAAGGACTGACAAAAGCTACATTATTAAATATTCCTTAGAAGTTCATTCACATACCTTGCCTAGGACTATCTATCTATCTATTGTCCTTTTGAGCCGTAGACGGCACATAGGGCAGAACCACAATCTCAAAAACAGAAACCTTGCGTGCCAAAGTGGCACATATTGCAGAAATCACTGCTCTAAAATATATGGCGCTGTTTCCATAACAATACTTTTTACAATGACAACTTGTCAAGCCATCGATCAACCTCCTGATTCGCCTCTTACGACATGGCTGGAAGGTCACAGTGTCACTATTCTTTACTTCCCTCATAATGAGGCCCCGGTAACACACAGTCCTTGCCTAGGACTAAAGAGAATCAATTGAGGATGGAGGGGAAAGACACTGTTGTTAATTAAACAACTCACTGAGTGGAAAAGAAGAGATATCTGGATGTATTCCATACATACACCCCTATGACTATGCATGACTCCCTGGTTTCATGCCATGTGCCGCCTATTTCATGCCATGTGCAGTATTTAAATAAGCATCTTTATCTTTTCCATTTTACTTTGTCTCTATGGATGCAAGTGGCTAAAACTAGCAGCTTAGCAAGACAATATGAACATTAGTTCATGAAACTATTTTGAAACCAAGTACCATATTGAAAATCTGGAAATATCAATTTAAATCTTAAATTTAGGTTGAGCGTGTTGAAAACATATTTAGTATTTAATTAGACACTAACCTTGCAGAAATACTTGAAGCATTGCATCCAGTCTGACATCAAAGTCAACAAAAAGAGGCCTGTGATCGTAGAATTTGCATACAGTGCTGAGGAGAGTTTTGTCATCTGGATCAATGAGAGCAAGATCTTTTGTGTTGAGAAGATTAACTATGTTGGTTTTCTCCCCATCATAAACTGGAATACGAGTGTAACCTTGATGCATTATTTCTGATAAGGTCTCAAAATCCAAAACTGTGTTAACCTCAAGCATATAGACATCCTCAATTTTTGTCATTACACCTTCAACACTTTTATTTGTCAGCTGTAATGCACCAGATATTATGTTTGCCTCATTGTCATGTAAAACACGACGATCAGCAGTCATTCGTATCAATTCTTGCAGCTTTTCTTTGTTGAACACTTGCCCCATTTCTTCTCCAAGAATCCAATCCAGCACAAGAGAAATTGGAAAAGATGCAGGGAATGTTACAATCATGAAAAATATAGTGACCCAATACGTTTGGGCACCAATTGCCAAACCATGGCGTGAACAAATTGCTTGGGGAATAATCTCACCAAAGAGCACAATTCCCAATGTTGAACTAATCACAGCAATAAGCCCATTAGTCATATTATCAAAAAATATTGTAAATGTGCTGTTGACTAGTACATTCCCAAGCAAAAGTGTACACAGAAGAAGATTGCCTCTCTTACGCAAAGGGCTAATGCGTTTGGCATGCTTCTTTTCAGATTCAGATCCAACTTTTTCAATAATTCTCAGCTCTGTTTGATCAAGAGACATTAAACCTAAGTTTAAGCCACTGAACAGACCAGAAAGGATCAAAAGAATTATACAAAACGATATCTGTAGCCATAAAGGTAATAAATAAGGATCTACTATAACCTCTTTGTAAGCTTTAATCTTTAGCCATTCGTCGGTTCCTTGGTGCTCAGCAGGAGGAGGATTCTTATTTTTCTGCTGATTATCACCTTTAGACAAACACATATACCAATAGCTACTCTCTGCAGATAGATGCTCCAGTTTCACAAGAAATATACCACTAGTCCCGTTTCCACTTATTTCTGATGGTTGAAACGTTTCACTAGTTTTCACAAAGCTACACGAAGAATTGTTTGGTGTGAAGAAGAGCTGGGTGTCCACAGAGAGGTCAATTCCAACAAGTCGGATTGACAATTGTCTGTCACTCACAGCTTTCAGACTTCCACCTCGTTGAATTGATGAATAATCATCCATTGGTAAAATACTCATGACTTTTGTAGCCCTAGTCACAACTGCAAATGAATAAAAAATGCACTGAGCAAAAATCAAGCGATACGTTGCAGCCATCTTTGTTGTAGTGTTGATTTCCGGAAGTTGTTCTATTGAATCAGCCAGAATTTTTGGTCGGTGAGGTCGTTCCCTCAAATTCCCTAAATCAACTTTAGCCCGAAATTAAAATTTAGTGCCCAACAAGTATACCTTGAGCTGTATCAAATAAATAGTTTCGTTATAAAAATATATTTTTTATGTTGTAGACAAAGTTACATGTCGCACACATTTTTTTTTTATCTGAGAGCACACCAACAAAGAAACGCAGTTAATTTAATATTTATAATGATTTAATGTCAGTGACAACCGGCCATATTTTCACCTCATATATCATCAGCATCAAGTATCGTACCTGCTATCATAGGTTATCGTAAATCAAGTCTCTCCACAACTTTCAATCTCGACAGTTATTTATCATTTCTGTTGTTGACCTTCTACCAGCCCATTCTCTTAAGCTGTCTGGTATCTTTGCTTCCCTCTATCTCTTCGTACCTCAATTTTCCCAGTTGTTACAATATATTCCAGCTTTTTTTCTTCTCATTCATCATCATGTGCCATACCGGTTGGCGTAGGCGATCATGTCCCTCCACAATCTTCTATCCACAGTGCATCGTATCAGTTCTGTTGTTGACTGTTTGCCATGACACCAAGTTATCCAGTATTTTTTTCTCTTTTTTCGTCCGCGATCTCTCTTTCCTTTTATTTTGCCAGTTGTAACCAAGTATTCCAACTTTCCTCTTCTCATGATGTGCCCGAAAAATGTTGATTGCTTCTTTCTGATGTTTTTTAAGAGCTCCCTTTTTGTGTTGGCCTCTTTGAGAACTTCCTCATTGGTCTTTTTAGCTGTCCAGGGAACTTTCAACATTCTTCTGAGAAATCCCATCTCTGTGGCCTCTAATCGCCTTTTCATTTGTTTGTCTACTGTCCATGATTCGCTTCCATAGGTCAGAATTGGTTCTATATAGCACCGATGAACTCTCTTTCTCACTACTTCTCATTACATGGCCAAAAAAATGATGATTGTTTCTTCCTAATATTGGAAATTATCTCTCTTTTTGCTTTCGACTCTTTCAAAACGTTTTCATTAATCATCTAAGCTCTCCGTGGTATTCTTAACATTCTTTTGTAAAAGCACATTTCTACAGCCCCTAGTGATTTTCTTGTTTGCTTTCCTATTGTCCGTGATTCACATCTATATGTTAAGACTGGCTCTACATAACATTTAAGAACTCTTTTTTTTAATTTTGTTCTATTATCAAAAATGGATTGCACAGTATCTTCTCTTCACATGCCCAAAACATTTCAGTTGTCTTTTTTTTAATTTTGTTAAGTAGTTCTTATTTATTTATTTTTTTTAACTTTTTCCGAACTTCTTTATTTGTCCTTTTTTTTCTTCTTTGCACCCAATGCTCCCCATTTTCCTTAGGATCCACATTCCCAAGGCTTAAATTTTCTGCTCTGTTTTCTTATTCAGTGTCTATGTTTCTGCACCATATAGGAATGTTAAGAAAGAATAGCATTTTGCAATTCGTAGTTTCAGTTCTGATGTTTTTTTTTTCCATTCCTAATCTTGTGTTTATTTCTGTCTTACATGTTCTATCATTTGTTATAATATGATATATACTCATATACCCAGTATATGTATATATACATATATATATATATATATATATATATATATATATATATATATATATATATATATATATCTCGTATATATATATTTATATATTTTGAAAATTTAAATTCATCTACTTAGTTTAGTTGCCTGCCTTCTATAGTTATGTTAGTGTTCTGTTTATATTTGGTGACATTCATGACTTCTGTTTTGTTGATATTGATTTTCATGTTGTATTTTGTGCCTGTGCTGTTGAGTCTATTTAAGTGTTCTTGTAGGTCTTCCATCTTTTCATGTACTAGTGCCTGATCGTCTGCAAATAAAAGCTCGTTGATCTCCTCTGTCTCTGATGGGTTGGCTAACTTGCATATATAGTTCATCTTCTTGTTCTTCTTCTTTTCTCTTTGACTGATACCTAAAAGGTGTCGTGGTTTATATAATTTGTGGTTCTTGTGCTGCTCGAATTGTCTGAATTAGTGATTTTCCTTTGTTGTTACATGTCTCTGTCACTGCATCTATCCATCTTCTTCTGGGTCTTCCTCTTGGTCTTTTTCCATGCATTCTCGAGAAGAACGCCCTTGATGGTGATTGGTGAGGATTCATTCTGACCAGGTGGCCAAACCATTTAAATTGTTGTTGTTCTATATATTCTTGGCAGGGTTTTGTTCCTACTATTTTTCTTATGGTTTCATTTTGGTATTCTATCTCTTCTTGTGTTGTTTGTTTATGTAGTCCATGTATGTTATAAACAGTAGGGGGGATAGTATGCACCCCTGTCTTACATCTGATCTAACTTCAAATTGATCCGTGTATCCTGCTGCTGTTCTGACTAAGCAACTGCAGTTGATGTAGAGACTTTTAGCTAGGTTAGTTGGATTGGTTATTTACAGATAAGAGTACTAATTTCATAGACAAGAGCACTAAATTCGGCTATTTACAGATCTTCTTCCTCTTCTATCCTTCCTCTGTTGCCGTTGGCGTCGAGGGGAGAAACAATCTGCGATTCTTTGCTCTTCTGTTGGCCTCTTCTGATGTTATTCCTCCTAGTGACTCTAGTATTCCCTTTATCCATCTCTTTCTCGGTCTTCCTCTTAATCTGGCGTTTTCGTAGCGTTTGTTTATGGCTCTTTGCGTCATTGTTAGTTCTTTTTGTCTTGTTATGTGGCCGAACCAATTTATCTGTTGTTTCTTTATGTATTCGATGGCTGGTTCAATTTCGAGTTTCTTCCTCAGGTCGGTGTTTCTTACTCTGTCCCTTAAGCTGTTTCTTGTCATTCTTCTGACACATTTCATTTCTGTGGTCGTTATCTTTCTTATTGTTCTAGAGTCCAGCGTCCAATTCTGGCACTGATAGCACAGCGTTGGTAGAAAAATTGATTTGTATATTGCCCTTTTTACTTCCGTAGTTATTGCTTTGTTTTTCAATAGTGTTGATACTTGGCCTATAACTTGGCTTGCTTTGTTACACCTTATATCTATCTCGGTCTCTTGGTTATTGTCTTGTGTTAGCGTGCTACCCAGATATTTAAAATTGTCAATTTGTTTTAAAGATGTATTATCTATTATGATGTTTAGTTTTTCTTTCTTTCTCGCTATTGCCATTACTTCGGTTTTGCTTATGTTGATCTTCATGTTGTATTGTTTACAAGTGTTGTTTAGCCTGTTGACAATATTTACAGATAAGAGTACTAATTTCATAGACAAGAGCACTAAATTCGGCTATTTACAGATAAGAGTGCTAATTTCATAGACAAGAGCACTAAATTCGGCTATTTACAGATAAGAGTACTAATTTCATAGTCAAGAGCAATAAATTCGGCTATTTACAGATAAGAGTACTAATTTCATAGACAAGAGCCCTAAATTCGGCTATTTACAGATAAGAGTACTAATTTCATAGACAAGAGCACTAAATTCGGCTATTTACAGATAAGAGTACTAATTTCATAGACAAGAGCACTAAATTCGGCTATTTACAGATAAGAGTACTAATTTCATAGACAAGAGCACTAAATTCGGCTATTTACAGATAAGAGTACTAATTTCATAGACAAGAGCACTAAATTCGGCTATTTACATATAAGAGTACTAATTTCATAGACAAGAGCACTAAATTCGGCTATTTACAGATATGAGAACTAATTTCATAGACAAGAGCACTAAATTCGGCTATTTACAGATATGAGAACTAATTTCATAGACAAGAGCACTAAATTCGGCTATTTACAGATAAGAGTATTAATTTCATAGACAAGAGCACTAAATCCGGCTATTTACAGATAAAAGTGTTAACTTCATAGACAAGAGCACTAAATTCGGCTATTTACAGATAAGTGTATTAACTTCATAGACAAGAGCACTAAACCCGGCTATTTACAGATAAGTGTATTAATTTCATAGACAAGAGCACTAAATCCGGCTATTTACAGCTAAGTGTATTAATTTCATAGACAAGAGAACTACTGAAGGGAGGTCAAAAAGTAATGCACACCACTTTTTTTCTCGGAAACTATTCGGGCAAAATGTGTGAAATTTTCACAGATTTTAGCTGAACATCCCCTTGACACTAGCTATTTGTCAACATAATCTCCGTCCAAGCGTATTGCCTTACGCCAACGCGAAACTAGGTCATGAATGCCTCGTTTGTACCAAGTTTTGTCCTGCTCGCGTAGCCATTTTTTAACTGCACGGATCACATCCTCATCATTGTCAAAGTGTGTCCCACGCAGGAATTTTTTGAGTGGTCCAAATAGATGGAAATCTGAGGGAGCCAGATCAGGGCTGTAAGGAGGATGGGGCAGTAGAGTCCAACCAAATTTGTTGATTGCTTCCCGTGTTACCAGACTTGTGTGAGGTCGTGCATTGTCATGTTGAAGCTACAGATCTGCAGATGGCTTATTAGGCCGAACTCTGTGGAATCGATTTTTGAGTTTTGTCAGTGTATTGATGTAAGCTGTCGAGTTGATTGTCTCACCTCTTGTCATTACATCAACAAGAATCACACCATCAATGTCCCAGAAGACAGTGATCATCACCTTTCCGGCTAATGGAGATGTTTTGAATTTTTTTCTTTTTGGTGACTGCGGATGATGCCATTCCATTGACTGCATTTTTGTTTCAGGCTCATAATAATGTGCCCACGTTTCGTCACCGGTAACAATTTTTGACAAAAACATTTCTCCTTCAACACCGAAACGCTCCAACAATTCAGAACAGAATGTTTTCCTTTGAACTCTGTGATCATTTGTTAGGCACCGAGGAACCCGTCGAGCGCAAATCTTTGAATATCCGAGAGTTTTAAAAATTGCGATTGCACTTCCCTTGCTGACTGTAAGCTGTAATGCCAATTGCTGACTAGTGATACGCCTATCCTTACGAATAATGGCATCAGCCCGGTTTAACATGTCTGTGCTGGTAGCCGAGGCAACACGTCCAGAACGCGGTAAATCATGCAGCTCCACTCGTACACTTTCTGCAGCTTTAATTCTCTGAACCCAGCGACTATCTGTGCTCCTATCGACTGCAAACATTTGTACACTGCACACAGTCGTTTATGAATGTTTGCCACAGTTTCTTTCTCCGCAACCAGAAATTCTATGACAATTCGCTGTTTGTAACGGACATTGTTGACAAGCTCCATTTTAACGGTTCATAGATTGCGTAATATTTTTCAGAATGCTGTGCAATTTGGTGCACATAATTGGAACATGTCATATTCCAAGTGTGCAAAATTTCATATTCCTATCTTTATTATTAGCCGAGAAAAAAATTGGTGTGCATTACTTTTTGACCTCCCTACGTAAATTCGGCTATTTACAGATACAAGCACTATATTCACAGTTAAAAGAATTAAATTCACAGTTTATCATCAATACGTATCGTGCTCGTAAGTCGACAGTTTTTTTTTTATCATTTCTGTTGTTGACCTTCTGCCAAGCCATTCTCTTAAGCTGTCTGGTATCTTTCCTCTTTGCTTCCCTCTATCTCTTCGTCCCTCAATTTTCCCTGTTGTTACAATATATTCCGGCTATTCCCTTCTCATTACATGGCCAAAAAATGATGAATGTTTCTTCATAATATTGGAAATTAACTCTCTTTTTGCTTTGGCCTCTTTCAGAACGTTTTCATTACTCTTCTTAGCTCTCCATGACATTCTCAACATTCTTCAGTAAAAGCACATTTCTACAGCCTCCAGTGATCTTCTTGTCTGTTGTCCTATTGTTCATGATTCACATCCATATGTTAAGACTGACCCTACATAACATTTAAGAACTCTTTTTCTTGTCTCTATTGTCAAAAATGGATTGCACAGTATCTTCCTCATTTTTTGGAAGCTGCTTTTGCCTGAGCAATTCTGCATTTCACCTCTTTTGTACATCTGCCATCTGATGTTAACAGTGTTCTCAGATATTTAAATTCATTTACCTGTTTAAATTCACAATTAAGAGAACTAAATTCACAGTTAAGACAACTAAATTCACAGTTAAGAGAGTTAAATTCACAGTAAAAAGAAATAAATGTACAGTTAAGAGAATTACATTCACAGTCAAGAGAACTAAATTCACAGTTAAGGGAATTAAATTCACAGTTAAGAGAACTAAATGTGCAGTTAGAAGAACTAAGTGTACAGTTAAGAGAACTAAATTAAGCTATTCACAGTTAAGAGAAATAAATATACAGTTAAGAGAAATTAATATACAGTTAAGAGAACTAAATATACAGTTAAGAGAACTAAATATTTTTCCGGTTGTTTCCAAAATGGAGGAATTATTTTTCTCCGGCTTGGTATAGAACCGTTGATCAGAGGTTTAACAAGCCGCTATCGTAAAAACGATGTTGTTAATGAAACGTAGACCTGATACAGAATGTGTAAATTAGCAGTAGATAGTAGTGATAGTTTTTTCGGCCCTAAAACAACAAAAATAGGATTCTGGAATGTGCGAACAATGGCCGCTCCGACGAAACATGCACAGGTCGCGAGCGAGATGGACAGATACGATCTAGATATTTTAGGATTAAGCGAAATGCGCTGGCCTGGAACAGGTAGGAGATCTATTGATAATAAAATAGTAGTTTTTTCTGGAAGGGAAGATGGAAAACACCGTGAAGGAGTAGGCATAATGATGACAGACAAAGCTGCAAGAAGTTTATTAGAATGGAAACCGGTAAATAGCCGTCTGATACGAACACGATACAAAACAAAACATGGAAGACTTTCAATTATTCAATGTTATGCGCCTACTAACGAAGCTGATGATGAAGTTAAGGATGATTTTTATAACCAACTGCAACAACTTATAAACAAAATACCAAAACACGATCTTTTAATTGTAATGGGAGACTTCAACGCCAAAGTAGGACAAGATAACGCAGGAGTGGAACATGTGATGGGGAGAGAAGGCTGTAATACAACAAGTCAGAATGGAGAAAGATTAATAGAATTATGTTTAATAGAAAATTTAGTTATAGGTGGGACATTATTTCCACACAAAAATATCCACAAAACAACATGGATATCTCCTGATGATAGAACATCAAATCAAATTGACCACCTATGTATTAAACAACAATTCAGATCATCATTAATAGATGTAAGAGCATACAGAGGTGCTGATGTTAATAGTGACCACAACCTGTGCATTGGGAAAATAAGATTAAAATTTAGAAACCAACAGAAGAGGTCAATTACACATAAAATTGATAGTCATAAACTGAAAGATGAAGCCATAAAGGAAAAGTTTAACATAGAGCTAAGTAATTGTTATCCAGCACTTGGTGAAATAGACTTAGATATCAATGAAATGTGGGACTCACAGAGCAAAATACTAATGACAGCAGCAGAAGCAAGTGCTGGACTGAAGAAAATGGAAAAACGAGCTTGGATCTCAGACACCACATGGAAATACATCAAAGAAAGAAGAGAAGCGAAGAGAGCCATGACTAATGTAAAGACAGATCTTGGAAAGGTTCTGGCAAAAGCAACATACAAAGAATTAGACAACAAAGTGAAAAGTTCGGCAAGAAGAGATACAAGAGCTTATATAGACAACTTGGCAGAGAAAGCAGAGACAGCTGCAATTACAGGAGACAGCAGAACTCTTTATACTGTACAAAAGATGCTGACAAACACCTATACATCCAGTGGAACACCAATTCTAGACAAATCTGGATTAATGCTAACAACAAGCGCCGACATAAAAGCCCGTTGGGCGGAACACTTCAAAGAAATTCTTAACCGTCCACTACCTCACAGTTTAATAGATTTTGAAGCTGAAACACCAGCAGCAGAATTAGATGTAAATTTAGATGACTTCACCTTGAGTGAAATAGAAACCACCTTAAAGCTAATGACCAATAACAAGGCTGCTGGAGAGGATAAGTTAACAGCTGAGATCCTCAAGGCAATTGATAGCCATAATTTAATACATCTCCAAAAAATGTTCAACATCATTTGGAAAACAGAGAAGACGCCTCATAAATGGAAAAAAGGAATCATTGTTAAGATCCCAAAAAAGGGCAATCTTAGAGATTGTAACAACTGGAGAGGCGTGACACTTTTGTCAGTTGCCTCAAAGTTATTCTGTAAAATCATCCTAAATAGAATAAAGGATTCAATAGATACAGTAATGCGTGAAGAACAGGCTGGGTTTAGAAAAGGGAGAAGCTGTCTTGACCACATTTTCACTCTACGACTTATATTGGAGGAACACATTGAAAAGCAAAAACCTTTTGTACTTAACTTCATCGACTTCAAAAAAGCAATTGATAGTATTCATAGAGATTCTTTGTGGAAAATTCTGAAGCAATATGGCTTACCATCAAAAATCATAAATATTATCAAAGACATGTATGATGGTTACACATGTGCAGTTCGAACAGAGGAAGGACTGAGCGAATGTTTCCCAATAGAAACTGGGGTTAAACAAGGATGTATTTTATCGCCCTTGTTATTTGGAATTGTTATGGACTTCATAATGAAGAAATGCTGCACTGGTAATAAAGGCATCGAATGGATACAAGGAGACCATTTGGAGGACCTCGACTTTGCTGATGACATAGTTCTCATCAGCAGTCAGATAAAAACGATGCAGGAAAACACAAATGAACTATCATCAATAGCCAGCAAAATTGGGCTTGAGGTCAATCATGAAAAGACTAAAGTCATGAAAAGTTTAATTCCAACAAGTGACAAAATATACATGGAAAACAAACCAGTAGAAGAGATCGATCGCTTTATCTATCTTGGAAGTCACATTGATCGAGAAGGGGATACGAGCAAAGAAATTAGAATCAGATTGGCTAAAGCAGCAATGTCTTTCAGAAGCCTTGAAAAGTTGTGGAAATCAAAACTCATTAGCACAAACACAAAACTTAGGCTATTCAAATCAAATGTACTATCAACCCTTACGTATGCGTGTGAAAGCTGGAAAACAACAAGAGATATAGAAACAAAGTTGAACGCATTCGAAAATAAATGTCTAAGGAAAATACTTGGTATAGAATGGAACGAATTCAAAACAAACGAGGAAATTAGAGAAATCGCCAATCAACCACTAATATCTTCAGTAATAAAGAAAAGACGATGGTCATACGTTGGACATGTGATGAGAAGAGATAATAATCGAATAGCAAAGCAAGCCCTCATATGGGAAACAACAGGTAAAAGAAAAAGAGGAAGACCCAGGGAGACACTGAGAAGAACATTGATGAGAGAGGCAAGAGCAGCAGGAATCGGCTCCCTCAATGAGATAGAACTGCTTGCACAGAACAGAGACAGATGGCGAGATTTGATAAAATATCTTTAAAAGAAAACTGCTAGAACAAAAATTCATATAGGAGAAGGTGTATCTTGGTCTACGCCCTATGGGCCGGTTACGGCTCGAAAGGTCAATAGATAGATAGATAGAACTAAATATACAGTTAAGAGAACTAAATATACAGTTAAGAGAACTAAATATACAGTTAAGAGGACTAGATTATCCTGCCATTTCGACTGTCACTGGTTTAGCGCAGTAAATGATAACAAATTTGTTGTAAAGGTGTGTTTCGTTTGGCTGGCAAGGATAAAGCTTGCTGGTACGCCTTTAATGTACCAATTGTGAATCAGTCAGAAGGACGAGCATGTGTGTCTCGTTTAATAGAGGAAGTTGGTAGGAGGATGTGTTAAGCACACAGCGGAGGGATGTAGATTTGTTAATTTTGTTCGTAAATTTTATGGCGAGCAAGAGCTTGCTGATGAATTTTATTGTAGTATGTTAAATAGGAAATTGGCAGCTTGTAAATAACTGTCCCGTTTGTTACCGGGGCCTCATTATGTGGGAAGTAAAGAATAGTGACACTGTGACCTTCCAGGCATGTCGTAAGAGGCGACTAAGGGGTTTGATCGATGGCTTGACAAGCTGTCATTGTAAAAAATATCGTTATGGAAATAGAACCATAGATTTTAGAAGCAGTGATCTCTGCAAAATGTGCCATCTTGGCATGCAAGGTTTCTGCTTTTGAGATTGTAGTTCTGCCCTATGTGCCGTCCTCGGCTCGAAAGGACAATAGATAGATAGATATAAATGTACAAAGACAGCACTACTTCCGTTAGGGCACAGGCGGTGTGTTGTTTGATTGCAATAAAAATAATTGTTGTACTTAATTCATGTGGTTTGGGTCAACTAATTAAACCAGCCATGTACTGTTAATGATTCCTGGTAGCGTTGAACTAAGAGAGATCACACAGTTAGAACTGGTTATGGTGTGTCATCATCATCATCGAGTGCCATCTCCGCAACGAAGGTTGGCTACCATGGAGCGCCATTCTGCTCTGTCTCTTGCTTTGATTGTGCAGGTTGTAATAGGCTTGTTTGTCCATCTTTTGATGTTACTCGTCCATGTTAGTCTTGGTCTGCCTCTGCCTATTTTACTTTGTATTTTCCCCTCAAGGATTACTTTTAGTAGGCTGTTGTGTCTTTTAACATGGCCCAAAAATGGCATTTGTCTTGTTTGAATTGTGCTTAGTAGTTCTCTTTTCATTTTTAATTGTTTTAGTTGTTTTGTTTTGCTCAGTGTATAAATTGAACAAGCTTGGTAATAGGATGCATCCCTGTCTTACTCCTCTTTTTATATCAGTGTGTGTAGAGTTCTCTTTGTTATATTTTATTATTGCTGTTTGCTCTCAGTATACAGTCGTATGTCCATGTCAACTAGATGTATCTCTTTTAGGCATTCTATAAATTCTTTGTGGTGTACTCTATCAAAAGCTTTGGTGTAGTCTATGAAGCAGGCATATTTTGGTTTGTTTATTTCTGTGTACTTTTCGATTAATGTTCTCATGCAGAATATGACTTATTTTGTCCCGCTATCTTTTCTAAATTCAAATTGCTGCTCATCTAATTCAGTATTGATTTTATTCTGAATCATTCATTGTATAACTTTTAGCAAGATTTTTTTTAACATGGCTCATTAGGCTTATTGTTCTAAAGTCACTGCATTCAACTGCACCATTCTTTTTAGGCAATGCAATGAAAGTTGATGTTTTTAGTTCATTTAGTATTTATCCTTTGTGGTATATGTCGTTGCATATGTCTGTGATCACTTCAATGCTAAAATCTCCTAGAGCCTGTATCATCTCTATCTGTATGCTGTCAGGTTCTGCTGCTTTTCCCTTTTTCATTGTTTTTATAGCTTTTTCCACCTCAGATTTTAAGATTTTATAGCCTGATGTACATTTTATAACTGGTTTCTTGACCCTTTGATCATGAAATAGTTCTGTTATTTATTCCTGCCATCTATCTATAATATCTTTATTGTTTGTTGGCATTTTTCCTTTTTTGTCTGCAATGCATCCAATTCTGTGGCTTTTTTTTATTTTTATTAGTCATTCTCTTTATTTCTGCATGCATTCCTCTTAAGTCTTGTTTGCTTTCCATAGTCTCTATTTCTATACATTTTTGGCTGAGCCAGTCTTCTTTTGCCTTTTTGCGCATTTTGCGTATTTCATTATCTATTTTATTGTATTGGGCAGTGTTCTTCGCTTGTCTCCTTTCTTCCATTTTTTCTAAGATTGTGTTAGTTATCCATTTTTGTTTTTTGTTATTTTCTCTTTTGGGTAAGGTGTCACAGGTTTCTTGTATGCTTTTCTTTATGCATTGCCATTTGGTTGTGACTTTTTCATCAGGATTTTCTCTTCTGTGGTGTGTACCACAATAGAAATCATCAACGCCAGGTACTAACACAGACAGATCCACAGGCCATATCCACGGTGAAAAATAGTCGACACACATCGTCAGCCAGGCGTCATGTGATGTAACAGGATGAGACGGGTGTGAAGCTGGGACATACATACAAACGTACATACATCATCATCGTGTGCCTTCTCCGCAACGAAGGTTGGCTACCATGGATCGCCATTCCACTCTGTTTCTTGCTTTGATGGTGCAGGCTGTCATAGATTGACTTGTCCATCTTTTGATGTTACTCGTCCATGTTAGTCTTGGTCTCCCTCTGCCTCTTTTACCTTGTATTTTTCCTTCCGATATTACTTTTAGTAGGCTGCTGTGTCTTTTAACATGCCCCAAAAATTTCACTTGTCTTGTCTTAATTGTATTTAGTAGTTCTCTTTTTATTTTCAGTTGTTTTAAAACTTTATCGTTTGTTATCTTTTGTTTCCATCCAATTCTACCTGTTCTTCTATAAATCCACATTTCAAAGGCTTCAATTTTCTGTTCTGTTTTTTTGTCTTATGTCCATGTTTCTGCACCATACAGGAATATTGAGAAGATGTAACATTTTGCCATTCTTAGTTTCAGCCCTGCTGATATTTGTTTTGTTGTTAGTATATTTTTCATGGCATTAAAATTACTTTTTGCCATACCTATTCTTTTGTTTATTTCAGTTTTGCATTCTCCATCATTGGTTATAGTATGTTCCAGGTAGTTGTAACTCTGGACTGTCTCCAGATGTATTCCCTCAACTGTGATATTTAATTGTAGGTCTTGAGAATTTTCTTTTTTTATGATCATAGTTTTAGTCTTTTTGATATTCATTTCTAGTCCATATTTTTTGCTTGTTATGTTTATTACATTAAGCAATTGTTGTAGGTCTTTAGGATTTTCTACTAGTAGAACAGTATCATCAGCATATCTCAGGTTATTGATTGTCTTTCCATTAATGTTTAGGCCTGGTATCTCTGAGATATTTTTAAAGATTTGCGTAGTGTGCATACATACACACATTTATACATTCATACGCACATATACATACGTACACATATACATATACATACACAGACACATATACATATACATACACAGACACATATACATACATACACAGACACATATACATACATACGCAATCACATACATACATGCACAAACACATACATACATACATACACAGTTATGCATACATACATTTATTACCTGTAAATTTATTGTTTTAATTTGCAGGTTAGGCAAAACTTTAGAGGAATTTATAGGAATCTGGACGTCTATATAGTCTACGAATATGTTTATGTGTACGTTTGTATGTGTATATGTTTGTATTATGAATGGATGTATAATATATATATATTCAAGAATGTATGTATTTATGTATATATCTATGACTGCATTTCCTATGTTCTCAGTATTTAAAATATAACTGCACCTTCAAAACACATTATTCTGGTTATATTCGCATTCTGGTTATATTCGCATTCTGGATATTTTCGCATTCTGGTTTTTTTTTCTTCGCATTCTGGTTATATGCGGGTAAAGACGCAAACAGGAAATCGATTTTTTTTCGAAACAAAATGCTCCAGAAAAATCATTACGATGCATTGGATAAAGAAAAATAGCAATGAAGACATATTTAAATATTTAAACATTAAAAATAACTGGCTCATAAACACTGTTCTACTCAGTAAATTAAACTGTCATGGCCACGTCAAAAGAAACAGTGGGCTGGAAAGAACAATAATGGAAGGAATGTTTCCTAGGCCGCAATAGCTCAGTGGTTAGTGAACTTGACTATAAAAGTCAAGAGGTAGGGTTCGAACCCAACCGACGGCTTTCGGGTTCACCCAGAATTTTTACCGAAATTTTTTCTGAGAAAGTAAAGCGGCACGGGAGTAAATCCGACCACATTACGCCAAAGGTCTGTCAAAATTATGGTCATTAACACCTTATTCCCTACACGCCACTTGGCGTGACGAGGGTACTTTACTTTTTTTTTTTTTTTTTATGTTTCCTGGGCGACGCATTAGGGGCAGATCAAGAAGAAGGTTGTTTCAAGCAAGACATCTAGGAGACTTTGAACATAATAAAATAAGTGGGAGATCTGGCTAGAGACATACATTTTTTTTCAGGCGGGCTGTGTTGAATGCAACTTCCTATTAACGACATCCGACCTGATGATGATGATGATATTCGTAGTCACGTTCCCAAATTCATACCAATAATCTGGTTTAAATGAGGCCTCGCTGTGTCCAATGATACATACAGGTGTGCTGCTGCTGTAGAGATAACAGTGGTCATTTACAGTTTGTCACTTTTGGTGGTAAGTAATGTTATGTGAAAATGGTTATTATTCATTGCTTGCTTTCACTCGATGGCTAAAGAAATAGTTAGACCTTCTCCTCATCCGCACTTTCAAAGCCGTTAAGTTGGCGTGGGTGTGTTGTGCTATGGTTTGCAGCAGAACTGTGATATTTGAGCCCTTCGACTCAACACAAGTTAGCAAACCTATCAGAGACAGAGGAGATCAGAGAGCTTTTATTTGCAGACGATCGGGCACAAATACATGAAACAATAGAAGACCTACAAGAACACTTAAACAAACTCAACAGCACAGGCACAGAATAAAACATGAAAATCAACATCAACAAAACAGAAGTCATGTTTGTCGCCAAAAATAAACAGAACATCAACTTAACTATAGAAAGCAGGCAACTAAAACAAGTAGTGGAATTCAGGTACCTAGGCAGTTTAGTGACAAACGATAATTCACAAACAGAAAAAAATTGACTCATGATGAACAAAGCTTGTCAGATCATTGGCCATCATTATTGTACAACAAGGAAATAACTCTAGAGGCAAAACGAGAACTATACAATACACTCTTCATCCCACCGTTGTACTACCAATGCCAGACCTGGACCCTAGATGCAAGAACAATAAGAAAAGTAATCTCTACAGAGATGAAATGTGTTAGACGAATGACAGGAAACAGCCTGAGAGATATGATCAGACATGAAGAACTGAGAAAAAAGCTAGGAATAGTCCCTGCCATAAGATATATAAAGAAGCAACAGATAAAATGGTTTGGAAACGTGACAACGCAGAGTAATCATAACACAACACAACGAGCCTTCAACAAACGTTGTGAGAATATCAGACTCATTGGTCGACCACGAAAAAGATGGATGGATGGAATATTAGAAGCGCTAGGAAACATAACAGCAGCAGAGGCGAACAGAAGAGCAAAATACTACAAATTATACCTCCCCTCGACGCTGAAAGGCAAATGAAGAAGACCCAACACACCCAACCCCAGTACGGCGTTTTTGAGTGCCGGATTGCCCTCCCTCTCAATCCCTTCTCACTTGGTCAGACTAAATTGGTTAATCTGTTTCTAGGAGCACCGTGAAGAGGTGGAGTCAGATCTGGATATTTCTGGTTCAACGATCCTAGCGCAAGTCATCAGCCTTGATTCGTCGATAGCTTACTGCTATGTTGGGAGCCGCGATAGCTCAGTGGTTAGTGAACTGGACTACAAAGGACAAGAGGTAGGGTTAGATCCCAGCCGACGGCTTCCAGGTTCACCCAGCCTTAAATGGGTACCGGATTTTTTTTCTGGGAAAGTAAAGCAGCACGGGCGTAATACCGACCACATTACCCCAAAAATCATGTGCTGAAGGTCTGTAAAATATAGGGTCACTAACACCATATTTCCCTATACACCACTTGGCGTGACGGGGGTACTTTACTACTTTACTTTCTGTTTATACATACGCATGTTTTGTTTTGTTAGGATCATCTACACTGAACTCTGGACATATAATTGTTGCTCCGATCCTCTCAACAAGTGTCCACCAGCACGCAGCGACTAACTGCTCCAATTCAGAATTGGTTGACAATTCCTTTCGTTTGTCCAGAATATTGATCTGCCCCGGCAATGCTATTATTAATTCCCAGTTCACTGGGCCCAGAGAATGCTATAGTTTCACATTATTCAAAGTCCTTCTACATTTGGCTAATTTTTTTTCACAATGATTCTACCAATTTCTCAGAAATTGTCGACAATATTTACGCTGTTTAGTGGCTGTCCATCTGATACTAGCGCCGAAGCAGCTAAGTTATCTGCTGTTTATATTAACTCAAACACAAGTGGACACCAGTTGACACATGTTAATTAATATATGTAAATAATATCGTTGCAAACATTTAGCGTTAATAAATTATGTAACACATACTCTCCCTACATTTGCATGCATATAGGATTATTCCTAATAATAGTAATATCTGTGTAGTAAGAAAAACTATTACATTGTAAATGCAAACATAAAAAAAAAAAAAAACTGTGTGTTGAGATTTTGCTTTGGCGGCGATTTTTAATTAACCTATCTATATCGACTGCAGATGGAATGTCATGCTTTATATTTTTTTTTTTCGTTCGCCAGCTTTGACCTCTGACGAAGTCCCTAGAGACTAGGAACTGAATTTATATATATATATATATATATATATATATATATATATATATATATATATATATATATATTTGCTAGGGAATCATAGGAGGAAGAGGTGTGTATTACAGTACTCAGAAAAAAAAACAAATAAACAAGAACAGAAAAAAAAATAAAAAACAATATATGGTCTGAAGCAGGATCGAACCCGTACTCCATGGCACTGCGCCTTGCCACAAGAAGCCGAACGCTTAGGAGCACTGCCACTCAGCTAACTATATATATGCTAGACTAGTTTGTCTTTCCCAAGCATTTGTAGAGCAAATGCACGTTTTTATAATTTCTCATTTTGAAAATAGTTTCATTTCTGAATAGTCTACCTATACTGTATACTGCTTTGACCAAGCGGCCTTTATCCCTCTGGTTCTATCGTTGCGCCCCCCCCCCCTCCCACCGACATACACCAGCAATTGTAATATGTGCCGTATAAAGATAGTTTATTTTTACCTATACTGGCAATGTTATCGAAATTCTCAGAGCAATATTCACATTTGGAGCACATTTGCGATGTTGATACCCTGGCTTTTGTTTACCAGTTTACTATCAGTAAACTAGGGGGCGCCCAAAACTTCGATTTGCAGACATGTGTAAACGTGACATAAAAATTCTGAACCTGCAGGCCGGGAAGAAATAGCTGCAGATCGCATTCTTTGGAAACACACCCTAAAGCTCCAACTCAAACAAGAAGCCAACAGATTCATAGAAAAAGAGAATGCACCGCGTAAGGAAAAAAAACATTTCTAGGGACGCTGCAAAATCCATAGTCAATTGTGACTGACGGAGGCGACTACTGTTACTACTACTACTACTACTTACTATCAGTGTAACTATCCATAATGTCTTTAAATTTTTAAAATATAAAATTAACATTGCTTGAAAAAAAATGGATTTACGGTTATTTAAAGAAATATGATAATATATAAACAAAGAATGTAGTTTCATTGTTCAGTAGCTGCAACATACATGAATTTATGATCAACTAAATTTAAAAGAAAATAATTAAATTGCTACATTCTGGGAATGGTCCAACATTCTCTTTAGTTAAAAACTTTCTAATAGTTACATTTCGTGATACCAATCATTAGTAAGGTTAACAAGTGTGTTTTTTTTTATATTCAAATACAACTCCTAAAAGTAAAACAAACAACTTATACATTGTGACAAAGAAACAAAAGCAATTTTAGAACAGATTACACATTCAGATGAAACCTGCAATAGATCAAAGACGAATTTTCATGCTAGCAGGCGAGTGTTTCCCGTAACGCCATTGTGCTCTCAGACAGTGTACCTTGAGTGAAATGTGCCTTCTCTACCAAAATGTCCACCAGTGAGATGATCTTTTTATTGAGGCAACTGCATTAGCATTTTATAGAAAAGTAACACAGAAACCCACAGCTTTCACCGATCTCATCTAGGCTTTTATTTCCATCAACAGAGATGGTTTTTACTAAAAAACTTTTAACAATTGGCTGCCCACTAAAGGTGCTGATAATAATTTGATCTTTTAATGAGGGCAGTATAAATGACAGCCAAACATCTGAAGTTTTCGACAGCAATTAGAAGTTTTAAAAAGCTCACGTGTTAGCCACAAACCAGTTTGGTGTTTTCTTGCTAAAACAGGAAACTTTTCAGTTCAGCTCAACAAGGAGAAAAACAATATAGGTCGCATGCTACTGATCAGAGAAATGCAATTTACAAACGATGTTGTTCATACGTAAAGCGAATTACAAATTATATTAGATAATTTTTGCTGAAACCTGCGAGATATTTTAACTCACTATCAACTTAAATGAAAAAAAAAACCGTGGTGATTTAGGGCGAATACCCTTTAAGCATTGTCATGCGCTGTTTAAAAAAAAGGATATTGTAAACAAATGTATCTATATTTAATCCGCAATTACTAATAATCTCTAATTTGATGTAGAAATAAAAAATAAATAAATGACATGGCCAAAGCATCACTGTCTAGACTGACAAGAAGATCATCAACACTAGTGTCTCTGTCACTGCATAGAGAGCCTACGTACTCTAACATATGTCAGTGAGACAAGATATTTTCACAAATTTCAAGAAGATAAGGACATTTTATTTTTAATGCGTGACGTAAATAAATATTTTTAAAATGTCTACAAAATGTACTTTTTCGGGAAATGAGTGGTGTTACAGCCACACTAGTCTGCGGCATATGGAGGTATGTCCAGGTAGGGAAGAGGACGGTGCTCTTCCTTGTTATCATTATATTAATCGTGAACGTGGTAGATTAGTGATACTATTCTGGCTCAGCGATTTAGCGAACTAGAGTTTGACTGTAGCTTGACGCTCATCAATCGACTCTGCTGTAAATGAATGGGTTCCTAGTTCAGAAAGTGGAGAAAATAGAACACTATATATGGCAAACAAAGCATCTTTAATAACAGGAAACATTTTTCTCATATAAAAACAAGTATCAAGGCGGAAATTGAGAAGACAAAGTTGAAGACACGCCTTTGTTTTGTAGAAGAGAGAAAATAACCGGATGAAGTGAGAATAAGGCAAGTTATACAGTTTTGAAGGAACTAGAAAAGGAGAAATAACTTTTAAAAGACAATTCGAGCAGGACATTACAAGTACATATAACATGAAACGATAATCACACACTAAGAGTTACATTAGAAGAAAAATACAGGGTTAAAGAAGCAGATGCCAGGACCGATAAAAACTGACTAATAACATTGTTGATGTGGACTGGGCAGTCTATAACAGTGTTCGATGAAACAATCAAAGTTGATTGTGGTGTTAATGTTGGACTCGATACAGCTCAATATCACGAATTTTATAATTTCTTACATAACGTGATGTAGTTTAACATTACCACTGTACAAAACATTGAAAATAAGTAAGTGAGAAATAAACAAAAACTCCTCTTTTTAACTTTTCTCTGAAAACGCAGTTGGAAACTGTAATAATAATATTCGTGCTTAATTTCCTAGCAAAAACACACCCATAGACTTAACATTTGTCTAAACACCCCCCCCCCCCACACACACACACATGGAGTTGGTAACAAGATACAGGTTGGACTGTTTACATGTCTATAACAGTAGAATGTCAGACGATTCAAACTTGACATATTGAAACAAAACGTATCTTTACAGCACGATCCCATTTTTCTGGTTTGTCGATGAGACTTATAAGACCGGAGAATAAAGATTGTATATCCAGTGTTGTTGTTACATGATTGAGGCTGGAACGAGGAGGTTGGAGGAACATTATATCCAACGCCTCTCGGCATGGACAATGGGTGAACTATGTGACCAATGGCTGCTATATTGAAACATTGAAATTAACGCCTAGAAGTGGAAAGGAAAAAAAAAATTGCTCGAAGTATTCGCATAACTAAATCATGAAGAGGAGGCAACGAAATTAGCTGTGCAGACTAAGTAGATCAAAGCCAAACATATTACCGCAGTCCCAGAGGAAAGGCATCACAAGACAGGGATCACAAGACGTTGATGAACAGTTAGCTGACATTGTGGGCAAGGACATTCGTATACACATTAAACATGTAAAAAATACCTAACACCAAACCTCCGCGTTTGTTTTTTTTTTCGCTTTCCCGTAACGTTGATATGCCAGGGGAGATAACAAATCAATAATTTAAAAGCTTTGCTCATACTTTGTCGAGTACAGGCTGGTCAGTCAATGTCAAGTTACGTTTATACCATGAACAGCATAAAAGTAAACCTACAGAGATAATGTCACTACGCTTCGGTAACGTTTCATAAACTTGTATTGTGCACAGTGACTGTATCATCAATTAATTATTTACTTCAGTAGGTGTATGTTTTGCGGAGAGCTAGTACGCCTGTCTTAAACAGCCAATTTGAAAACCAGTTGCAGCAATAAGTAGACAAATCTCTGAGCTCGAGCTGGTCGAGGTCGAATATCAATTCTTATTTGAGTCGGACAATTAAAAGTGAGTCCCTTGTTCAAGTCAAGACACGTAGTGGTTGAAGATAGAAAATGGCATGCAGTATGCTCTTTCTCTTATTTCAATATTAGTCTTGAATTCATTCCATTGTATACAGAGTATTTTTCTTAGGCATTTGTCTTCAAAAGCGTATAGTTTTTTCTCATTCTCTTTTGATGTTTTCCAGCTTTTTGTGTAGTTTTCCACAGTTTTAATTAATGACATTCTCAAAGGATACCATACCTTTCATGCTCTCAATTTGTTTCACTTCTTATGGGTTTCTTAACAAAATTAGTCATGAACAAAAATGGACATCTCTTTGGCTATGTCAATATGGTGTTTGTTTGTGTTGTTTGTACACTGCAACTAATATTCAAGCAAGAATGCTACCATCAAAGGCATATTTTCTGTCCTCGAGATCCGTAGGCGTCTCTTGCATGCAGACAGCTGTACTAACATCTTCCACAAATGATTCTATAGTGTATACTTCCTGGTAGAGACGTGCATTATTATTTTTCTCTAAAAGTGTAACTGAGGTAAAAAGAGTATTAATATACCTTTACCTGAAGCACATAATAAAGAATAGTTGTTTAAGAAAGCAATATCTTTCAATAAAATTGATTATTTGTGTGTGTATAAAAAAGTATGGGTGTTTCAATGAACTGGTTGTAACACTGTCAGTGATTTAATAAACCGGTTTTAGCAGTAAGAAAAATATAACACATAAATTGCTTGTTACAACTGTGTGTTAGCTTTACGGGACATGACTATACGGTGTTTCAAACTGTACAATTATCATCAAGGGACCAAATTTTACCAATGGACTCTCTTCTGTCCTATCTTCACAAACCGAGCCTATTTGTACCTGCAACCTCTGCTTCTATCTCGACGATTCCTTTCCAAGTCTGCTTGGGTCTTCCAACTTTTCTAGTTCCTGGTGGATTCCAGTCTATTGACTGTCTTGCAATGTTGCATGACGGTCTACGCAAAGTGTTGCCAACCTATCCCTATTTCCTATTCTTGATCTCCGTTACAGCTGGGATCTGGTCACTTCTATACCAAGGGTTTCATTTGTAACTTTATTTTGGTACGGTTTAGTACTTATCTGTAAAGTGTCCAAGAGTCAAGACTATCGCATATTAGTGGTTCTTTATCGAAATTAATCATTTTTCGACTAATGTGTAATTTGTACTGGGAGCAAACAGCAATAATAAAATATGACAAGAGAACTCTACACCCATTGATATAAAAAGAGGAGTAAGACAAGAATGCATCCTATCACCAAGCTTGTTCAATCTATACACTGAGCAAATCTTTAAAAAAAACATCTCAGAGATGTCAGGCCTAAACATTAATGGAAAGATAATCAATAACCTAAGATGCTGATGATACTGTTCTACTAGTAGAAAATCCTAAAGACCTACAACAATTGCTTAATGTGATAAACATAACAAGCAAAAAATATGGACTAGATATGAATATCAAAAAGACTAAAACTATGATCATAAACAAAGAAAATCCTCAAGACCTACAAATAAATTTCACAGTTGAAGGAATACATCTGGAGACAGTTCAGAGCTACAACTACCTTGGACATACTATAACCAATGATGGAAAATGTAAAATTGAAATAAACAAAAGAATAGGTATGGCAAAAAGTAATTTTAATGCCATGAAAAATATACTAACAACAAAACAAATACCAGCAGGGCTGAAACTAAGAATGTCAAAATGTTACATCTTCTCAATATTCCTATATGGTGCAGAAACATGGTCATTAGACAAGAAAACAGAACAGAAAATTGAAGCCTTTGAAATGTGGATTTACAGAAGAATAAGTAGAATTGGATGGAAAGAAAAGAAAACAAACGATGAAGTTTTAAAACAACTAAACATAAAAAGAGAACTACTAAATACATTTAAAACAAGACAATTGAAATTTTTGGGACACGTTAAAAGACACAATAGCCTACTAAAAGTAATATTGGAAGGGAAAATACAAGGTAAAAGAAGCAGAGGCAGACCAAGACTAACATAGACGAGTAATTACAAGAGATCGACAAGTCAATCTATGACAACCTGCACCATCAAAGCAAGAAACAGAGTGGAATGGCGATCCATGGTAGCCAACCTTCGTTGCGGAGACGGCACTCCATGAGGATGATGAATCATTTTTCAGAAACCTGCTGGTTTTGTTTTGATCTTCAATTTCTATTCACCTCGCTCAAACATTAGTAAGCGGACATGTTGGTGTCGAGACAGAGAGGTTGTGAGTTCAAATCCCAGCTGTTCCATTTGGGATTGTTATTTGTGATTTTTTTCTCTGCGATAAGCACACCTGATCTCGGCAGCGAGGCCCGGCTTGAAACGTCAATTACTCATCGACGGAAAGAAACACGAGTACCTCGGAAGACAGAGTTATCTGGCTGTGCGGAGGCGAAGGCGCCCCCCCCCCCCCAGCACCAGAGCTGGAAGTCGTCAGTGACTCATAACTGATGGCTTGCGCCAGGATCGGTGAACCAGAACCATCCAGACCCTGCTACACCTCTTCGTGGTGCCTCTAGAAACAGACTAACCTGTCTAGTCTGGCCAAGCGAGCAGGGATCGAAGTGGGAAGACGAACCCGGTACACAAAAAAGCGTCGGCTGAAATCGGATGTGTTGGGCCGAAAGGCGCAGATATCACAGTGTTACACTGCAAACTTCAACACAACGTAACTACGTCCACTTAACGTCCTTTTAAGGGCGGATGACGAGGAGGAAGTCTACGGTTCGTATCCGTTAGAATACCTCAAATCATCGGGCGAACGCATCATCATCATCATCTGGCTGTGCGTCAAGCGACCCCTGTGCACAAGGTTTGTTGTGGAAAAAAACGGATTAACGCGCAAAATTCAATTCAATCCTAGTTTCTAGAGACTTCGCTAGAGGTGAGAGTTGGCAAAAGCAAAAAAAAAAATTAGCAAATTTCTATGGCCACCGCCGGAAGGAGTCGGATCTCAGTTCTCTGGTGTTGACACCAGCAGTCAACTATGAATCACTGACGTATTTCAGGCCATGATTTTCTCGACATTTTAAATCCCTAGAAATACTTGCTTTGTTATCACCTGTCACTTGTCATTGTCACATTACGTTTTCTTCCCGGAACTTAAATGATACATATTTGTCCTTACCTACTTAAGGGGGGAACAAAATCACTTATTTCTGATTATAATCCCTAGATCATCGGCACGTGATCAGTCATGTCATCAGGAGGCCAAGTGTTTTTAGGCAAGACAGACTACGTCATGCTTGGAATCATGCTGGTGGTCTCTATGGGTATCGGGATATTCTTCGCTGTTTCAGGGAAAAAAAAACAGACTAAGGTATAAGATATATCTGTCTCTCTTTATATATATATATATATATATATATATATATATATATATATATATATATATATATATATTTATTTATTTCTTAAGTATACGTTTTCCGAAGAAGGCCGCATGTAGGCCGAAACGTCAGCATTTTGTTGTGTTTCTTTTTTGTAAAGCTGTCACCATAGGAGTAGGACATGTACGTTACAACCATACCACTTGCTCCTTGCTACCAGCTTTACCGCAGCACAGCAATTATTTGCATGTTCCCTGCTATACATTTTAACGCTGATGACAAGAATTAGATACAAACTCAAAACGTTTATTAATTTCACAGTTTTAGAACGAATGAAATCAAACATGTTCCAACATTTCTTAACCTTGAATATTTCTGAGTGGACTCTCTACAAAGTTCTGAGGAAATTAAAAGCAGGTCATGGGAGCAAACAAAAAAAAGAAAGACAATGGAGGTCAATAACTACAAAGTGAGAAAGAAAAACAGGTAGGTAGAGAAAAGGATGGGAAGATAACATCAAAGAATAGACATACCTAGACTTCCCGGAGTGCAAAAGATTTACTAAAGATAGAGATAACTAGAGAATGTTGATGAAGTGTCCCCGTGACCTCCAGGGCTATGGGATGAAGAAGATTAAGAAAGGAGACCAATAAGTTTAGGTACAAAGGACCATCGTTCTGAGTCAATCAAAATTATTAAAAAAAACGGACAGCAGCGCATGATCGAAAGGGGAAACCAAGCGGTATCCTTATGTTACACACACGCACACACACACACACGCGCGCGCGCGCACGCACGTATATCATTGCTTACAAACACTCACAAAAAGATGCGCTTCAACTGGTGTAACAAAGATCAACATTTGCCAAGAGACAATGCGATATAATATTCACTCTGGTCTTATCCTCCTCACATAAATGAACTGATAACACCAAAAGACCGCAAAGTGTATGTACCAGATACTCCGTGGAAAGTATGCCTCGCCGCATCACGGCTTGCCTTGCTAGAGAAGGCAACATTATACTGTACTACAATCACAGTTATAGTAGATAGGAGAGATACCAATCTTCTTCTGGGTATACAGTTTTTGTTATTATTTGCTTCCATGAGTTTCCATTCAAAGTGAAGATGTATTAAAAGATTTTAACATAAAAAAGAACTGGCTTATAAACACCAGAAATTGAAATACTGATGCTACGTCAAAAGAGACAGCAGGCTGGAAAGAACAATAATGGAATGTATAGTTCTTGGGTGACACATCGGGGTTGACAAAGAAGAGGGTGGTTTCAAGACATCAAGGAGACATGAAACATGACACCAGAAGAAGCGGGAGATCTAACTGGAGAGGAAGATTCTTTCAGACCGGCTGTGATGAATGCACTGTTGTGCCAAAGAACATACGACCTGATGATGATGATGATGATGAACGTGCTACATTGCTAAAATCTGACTGCTATTTGTTTTGCTTTTTTGAAGTATAATACTGTGTATATGCAGGGGTCCTTCTAAGAGTGTCGCACCTTCCTAAGAAATGCTCATTATGTCAGGCGGGAATGATGTGAATCAATGTAAAGACACGCTATTGATTGAAATGTCCCGCGAACACATGGTGCGCGGATAGCCGCCATGTGAAAGAGACATTTGCTGAAATTAATACCTTTGTATATTAAATATTTTCAACATTCTGGAGGCTGTAGAAATGTGGTTTTACACATGAATGTTGAGAATACCAATTAGAGCTAAGGAGAGTATGAAAACATTCTGAAATAGGCCAAGACAAGTTAAGCCCAAGTAGTTGTTATCACTGTGTCAGCTTTTTTACTATCATACATTCTCTGCTTCTTCTTCTTATTTCCTTCCTCATTTCCCTTTCAGTGTCGAGGTGAGATATAAGTTACGGTCTTTTGCTCTTCTGTTTGCCTCTGCTACTGTTATGCTCCCTAGTGCTTCTAATATTCCGTCAGTCCATCTTTTTCGTGGTCCCGGTTTCTTGGGCCCGGTGTTCTCACGTTTATTGAAGGCTCGCTGTGTTGTGTTTTGATCTTTTTGCCTCGTTACGGCGCCAAACTATTTTATCTGTTGTTTCTTTATATATTCTATGGCGCGTGTTATTACTGGCTCTTTTCAGTTCTTCATTTCTGATCTTATCTCTCAGACTGTTTCCTGTCATTCATCTAACACTTTTCATCTCGGTAGTGATTACTTTTCCTATTGCTCTTGCAACTAGGGTCCAGGACTAGCATTGGTAGCACAACGATGGGATGAAGATTGTATTGTAGAGTGCCCATTTTGCCTCTAGAGTTATTTCCTTGTTGGGCGATTTTAATGGTTATAGCTGTCGAATGATTTGACAAGCTTTGTTGCATCTTGAGTCTATTTCTGCTGTTTGTGAATTGTCGTTTGTCACTAGATTTCCTAGTTATTTGAATTCCTCTATTTGTTTTAGTTGCATGTCTTCTAAAGTTATGTTGATGTTCTGTTTCTCTTTTGAGATATTCATGACTTCTGTTTTGTTGATGTAGATTTTAATGTTTTCTTTTGTTCCTGCGTTGTTGAGTCTATTTAAGTGTTCTTGTAGGTCCTTCCATTTATCCATGTGCATGATCGTCTGCAAATAGAAACTCGTGGATCTCATCAGTCTCTGATGGGTTGGCTAACTTGTATATATAATACATGTAAGTTCATTCTCTGCGACTGATCAATACACTCTCGTATCATTAAAAAAATAACACCCTGTCTATTTGTTCTTGTATATTTATTGACGACGTGGCACGGGAAAAGATAAACGGTGGTACTGTTACGCAGCGAACAAGATGGTGGGGTATAGAGAAACATCCAACGCCTGTAGGCATGGACTATGACTGACTGAATATGTGTTGATATATAATATACTCAAATACCAACTACATGCCACTCTATGGCGCTTATTTGTCTGTATGTGTGGCTTCTATGTCTGCATATTTTTATGTCTGTCTCTCTCCTTACTATACCTGGGTCCTTACCTTGTTCTTAACGTGTCAGTTTAAATTTTCGCCCTCCCTCACTTATTTCCATCCAAACCATCCATCCATCCATCCATCCATCCATCCATCCATCCATCCATCCATCCATCCATCAATCCATCAATCCATCCATCCATCCATCCATCCATCCATCCATCCATCAATCCATCCATCCATCCATCCATCCATCCATCCATACATCCATCCATCCATCCATCCATCCATCCATCAATCCATCAATCCATCAATCCATCCATCCATCCATCCATCCATCCATCCATCCATCCATCCATCCATCCATCCATCCATTCATTCATCCATCCTTCCTTGCTCTCCACATTCCCTCCCTCCATTCCTTCCCACCATTCATTCTTCTTACCTTCTTTCAATTTTTAAGTATGTTTAATTATTTTTTTTTACATAAGCACTTACTTCAGAATACGTATAATGATTATAATAATTCAGCTCTATTTATAATGAAAAGGTGGAGTACCTGCTTGGATCTCGGACCCTTGGAGCTATACCCGTGTGTCTGTCACTTTTTGCTACTTTTCAATCCGCCATTTCGCTGCTCGGAGTACCAGCTGAGGTGTACACCTATGGTACTATGACTATGTACGGCACTGTGAGCACAGTAGCTTCCTACGCACTGAGTACTGTGACACTCGTACCCCTGTTTCACCCTTTGAAGATTACGAGTATCAATGAGGTTTGTTTTAAAATATGTGGACGTTTGAGTTAATTTTATTGTTTTTTTTATTTGTTTGTTTGTTTGTTTGAGAACACCGTCGTTATATCTCTGCCGAAGTCCCGAGGGACTGAACTGTGTGTCAATATAATTTGTCCCCCTATTTTTCACTCAGATGTGTTGGGGACGGGGAAATAAATGCAGTGATGAGGTAAAGCTGGTAGCAATGAGCCAGTGGTGGGGTGTAACGTACACTCCTAGAAGATATGGTGACAGCTTTACAGTAAAGGAATACAACAAAATACTAACGTTTCGGAAAGAGCCACGATAGCTCAGTGATTAGTTAACTGGACTACAAAGGGCAAGATGTAGGGTTCGATACAAACCGACGGCTTCCGGATTCACCCAGCCTTAAATGGGTACCGGATTTTTTCTGGGAAAGTAAAGCGGCACGGGCGTAATACCGTCCACATTACCCCAAAAATCATGTGCCGAAGGTCTGTAAAATTTATGGTCACTAACACCATATTTTCTATACGCCACTTGGTGTGACGGAGGTACTTTGCTTTTTTACTAACGTTTCGGCCTACATGCGGATGATTGGGACAGGTAAGTTGAGGACAAGTTTTTCTTGTCCCACTGTCCACTTCTCCTTAACTTACTTGTCCCAATCATCATAGATGTAGCAGTATTTATCTGTGGCTCATCGTTTGTTGTCTTTGTTCTTGTTCTCTGAAGATGGCCGCATGTAGGCCGAAACGCTGGTATTTTGTTGTGTTCCTTTTCTGTAAAGCTGTCACCATACCTTGTATGAGTGTATATTACAACCCAATCAGGTGTGTGCCCAGATATCTCCCGTCATGTAGGCAGATATTCTCCGACTTCAGATGTACTCTTATATTTTGTTATCGTGGAGAATGTTGACGTTTTGTGTAGAATTTCTTCTATCAATCTTCCCCTGGCAGTGGCCATTGTGGCCTACTCTTTTAGATTTCCAACCGCCAACAATTATTTAACTTGCGCAGAGTGCACGAAGGACCTCATGCTTTTACTGCGACCCAAGAGGGCTAAATATCGGATCTCACTACCATGAGACCAGGGGAGGGTAAAGCCACGAAGAAACCGTTGATATTTGTCTTTAATATAATGTAGTGTGTTATAAATATGTTGATTATAAATGGAGCAGTTTTTGAGATTTGAAAAGAGCGGGTGGTTTGATAACCTGTCGTGCTACAAACTAGAACGCGGGTTCGAATCGCTATAATTTCACATGTTTTTTTTGTTTGGTTCCTGTCGTGCATAAAATAAAAACTTCGACCCGAACACTTCGTAGCGACTACATCATGATAATTGGGGAAGCGAATCGAAGCAATACATCAACAGAATTAGAGGTACCAGGGATAAGATCCGAAGATTGTTGAGACTTTCCTAGACAGCTGAAAAGATAAAAGAGGGCATTCTGAGAGACGCACACAAAAAGAGAGATCCTAAAAAAAAACAGAAAAAAAAATCGACTTTTTTTCGGGCACATTAAGAGATGAGGAAGGTTGGAATACTTGGTCACACCTGTCAAAATACAGGAAAAGAGAGATCGCGGACGACAAAGAGAGAAGATACTAGATATCTTGGTGTCGTGGCACGGGAAACGGTGAACAACAAAAATAATACGATGCACCGTGGATTGAAAATTGTGGAAGAACATGACCGACTACGCTAATCGGTATGGCAGATGATGATGATGATGATATTTGGGGTTTTGACTATCAGTCTCCTCCATATATATCTTTCTAAAGAAGATCTATGTGCAGTAATATGCGCTAATCTACATGTACTTATAATGGTATGTGTAAATCTGTAAGCATTAATGTGCAAATATATGTGCACATATGTGCAATTTTATTAGCATTTATGTGAATATATGTTTGTACTAATGTGTTTATACATGTAATTCATGTGCACATCTGTGTGTAGTCATGTGCAATTTTTGCGTACATATCTGTGTGCACTAGTGTGTAGACCCACATGTACTCATGTGCAAGTCTCAAATCTGTGTGTATTCAAGTACACTTGTATGTGCACTTATACCCATTTAAAGCTAGGTGAATCCGGAAGCCGTCGGTTGGGGTCGAACCCTACCCTTGTCCGTTGTAGTTCAGTTCACTAACCACTGAGCTATCGCGGCTCCCATATTCAAACCTTGTGCACTAATATATAGATCCATGTACACTTACATGCAAATCTGTACAGTTTTTGTGTTCACTTATATGTATATATAGGTGCACTCATGTGCAGATGTGTATACACATACGTGCCTATCTGTGTGTGATTGTGAAGTTGAGTTATGTCAGTTCTTTAAATTGTGTCTTCACATTTAGTTTTAGGTATACTGTTACTAATTTGACCTTTGACCGTGACTTCCAGTATTATCTTTACTAGAACATTGACCTTAATAGTTGACCTCAACATTACAATGAGGCTGCGCACGTTTTTATCCGGTGGCGCTAGTCCTCTCTAAGTTAGCCATTACTTCCATAATCCTATATGGTTACTGATATATCTCTGGTCTGTACCGTGGCTACCTTTTGCATTTGTGAGATCAGTTTTCACTTTTCGCATCTTCTAACGATGCCGACTGATCACAACACTGCGTGGTTACAGTGTTAGTGTGAATGCATGAAAATACATGATAAGGCTGGCTATATGTTTTCATTTGAACGCGACAAAACTGTGTGTTTTCATAATTCCATTCGTACTTTCATTTAAATGGAAATATAAATGTGATTAATCTAACTATAAACCTAACTATAGAATACCTTAATGTTAATCAATTATTAATCATAACTTATAGTCTTGATAATGTCATAGATACCAGTCATTTCTATAATTTCATCAATAGTTTTCCTTCCTTTGATCTTAAGCATTCAGTATTCGATTGCGTTTTTCTTTCTGTTAATTCTTCAATTCGTTTGTATATGGCTTTGGCATCACTTTTTTTTTTTGGTTGCATTTAAATCTGTTTGCAAATTTGTTTTAGGCGTGTTTCTTTTGCTTCATTGCATTTTTATTACAATTTCTTTATTTAATGTCTTCAACCCCTCTTTGTTATCCGTAATTTCTTCTTATTGTATCCATTAGCTGCAAAACGTCATCTGTTTTTTTTTCTCTTGAATGTGTCCTCACTGGTGGTATGAACTCTTTTGATATTTGCTGTATTAACTCTTTCAGCGTTTCCTACTGTTCATCAATACTTTGTATCTTCTCTACCACGTAGTATTAACTTAACACATTCTTGCACCATGTAGTATTAGCTTATTCACTTCTTGCAGCCAGTAGTATTAATTTATTCACATTTTTCACCAAGCAGTATTAGCTTATTCACTTCTTGCACCAAGCAGTATTAGCTTATTCACTTCTTGCACCAAGCAGTATTAGCTTATTCACTTCTTGCACCAAGCAGTATTAGCTTATTCACTTCTTACACCAAGCAGTATTAGCTTATTCACTTCTTGCACCAAGCAGTATTAGCTTATTCACTTCTTGCACCAAGCAGTATTAGTTTATTCACTTCTTGCACTAAGTAGTATTAGTTAATTCACTTCTTGCAGCAGTAAAGTATTAGCTTATTCCCTTTATGTATCAAGTTAATTCCATTTTCAAAGTATGGCTGGAGTGACAATATTATCAGCAGAACTATTAGCAGGATGGCACGATACGGATGGCTACATGACCGAGTTTCATCATCATCATGTGCCGTACCGGTTGGCAATCATGTCCTTCCACAATCTTCTATCCGACCGAGTTTATGTTTCAATAAAACATTTAACATTGTTATTTATTTGCTGAAACATTTTGTTTGAGAAATTGAATAGTAGAAATGATTTACATTAAATATTGTATTGTTGATATCATTCAATTAATCCTAAAAACGTCAATGAATCACAAATAAAGAATTATATTTTGATAAGAATTGTAATCTCTAAATGTTAGTCATTTTTGTTCAACAGTATCTGGAAATGAGGTTTCATTCAAGTGCAATGCGAATTATAGGGACTATCATTGGTGTTATTGCAAGCGTGAGTACTTTCTTATCTTATATTGGGCTGAATTTGTTTAGCGACAATTCGTCTATTCTAACAATCACTTCGCTGGGTCAAAGACTAACATGCTGTAGATTTGAAAACAGTTCATCTTAACAAACTTTGGATTACTTAAAATGAAAGTAACAAGCGCTTTTTTTATTGTCACTAATTTCTGAGCTACACACTTCCGGACATGTATTGAGAGTCCATAGATAAATGTGTGATGCAACATTAGTGATAATTTGCATAATTTGTGATAATAATCAATGAAAACTGAACTGGAAGTCGATGGCATGATCATACTTATGTTTGCATCACCTCTCTGTATAAATAGCTTAGCTCTCATAACAAAATAATGATATTTTAAAATATAATTTGGTGCCTCTTTCCCTATAAAATGTAGTTTAGAAATGTCCAGGACATGTGTGAACAGTGCAGATAGTACCTGCTTTTTTGTGGTGAAGTGACGTTTGTATCACAAAAATCGAATATGACTGAGGTGATTAAGAAAGACTACAACTTGTGTTATGACTGCAAGATAATACATCAGGACACAAGCAGAACGCCACACATATATTACTATACACGGGAAGCAAATCTTAATGGCTGAGTGGCAAAAGGCATACTATGCTTTTTGCAGTTTCAATGATTTGACGAGATCCCATCGATCCTAACAGCGATTGTTACTTTTATATGGTTCCTCCAATTTGGAAAATAATGCCAAAGAAGATAATTAGAACTGTGAAATGTTCAGACATTCGCTCTGAAATACGTCATATATTACAATGAAATGAGCAACCAGTTTCCAAAGTGTCAGAATCATTGTCAGCTGATTTAACTGAGGAAGAAAACTCAGTTTGTGGTCTTGCACCATCGATTTTACACGAACCAATTTACTTGTACTAAACCACACCTAATAACATAAATAAATAAAAGGACATTGTCAAGAACAAGGCGGGCCATTTGAGTTCCAGACTGCAATAGTGGAATCTTCTGACAAATATGTTCGAAAATAAATTACACAAGATGATTGGAGAAATGTCATTTGTTCCACCAAACAAGTCTTTAAAGATGTTTTGTTGCATACTAGTAACGTTTTATCTTCAATTCCAGATGGTCATGCGGTTCATGTTAAAGAAACTTACGAAAGCATTTCACAGCTATTGAAGTTATATCCTCATTAAAAGTGTCACTCTTTTTGCTTGGACTGTCAGGGTGGATAAGTTTTGTTTCTTTCTCAGTGAGTGGGTTAGTCTTGTAAGAAGTTGACTATTGCATCAAAAAAAGATTGCCGAGTGAGGCCAGTTGTTGCAGCCTTGCTGTCAGAAGACTGATCATCCAGCACTTTAGACAAGAATTCTCAGCAAGATTGTATTGTCGCCGATGCAAATTTAGTTGGGTTTCATGAAAAAAGAATTGTACTTAAAATGTCATGACCACTTGAACATTACAGAAAATAACCAGAATTAAAAGTAATCCTGGAGGGGAAAATACAAGGTTGAAGGTAAAAGAGTCAGAGGCAGACCAAGACCAACATGGACGATTAACATCAAAAGATGGACAAGCCAGCCTATGACAACCTGCACTATCAAAGCAAGAGACAGAGCAGACTGGCGCTCAATGGTAGCCAACCTTCGTTGCGGAGATGGCACTTGATGATGATGATGATTCATGAAAAAGATTGTCAAGACAATGGATACAAGAGGAGAAGCCTTCCAGAACCTCATCATAAAATTTTCAGGACTGAGTGAAGCTAAAATAAGGTAGTGAGTATATGTTGGTTCCCCCAAATTCGTAAACATATGCAGATGACGAAATCTTACAATGTCGCATAGGAATGAACAGGCTGGATGGTTAGCACTCCAGTCAATAGTTAAAAGAAATTATCGGAAATAACAGAATAGATAACTACCAGGAAAGTTTAGGAAATCTCCGTCTGATATACAGCAGACTTGGCTAGAGCATGTCTCTAAAGATTAAATTCATGCACTCTCATCTGGATTTCTTCCCACCAAACTACGGAGCAGTAAAGGATGAGCGTGGTGAGAGATTTCACTCAGACAATGCTGCGATGGGAGAAAGTATGTAAGAAACACGAACTCAGTCACGCAACGAGTGTGAAAAATGACAAATGTGTTCGTTCACAAATTTGGTTTAAACCATCGGTACATCTTTGTAATAATGGAGCTGTGTGCGTTATTTTCTTTAAATAAATGAACTACTCTTTTCTGACGATCAGGCCTTAATAGTTACATGGCCAGTTCGTGAAGATGGTGGTTTAGACTCTCTTGAAAAAAATGCCATGTAATGATTCATTAAAACATAAATCATATATTAAAAAAGAAAAGGGAGAAGAGCACAATCCTGAATAAAATGGGCAGACAACATCAGAGAAATGATACATCCATTGACAATGATTGAGGCTCTCAGAAGGCGAGAACCAGAGCTGTTTATCTCCCTCGATGTCCCAATGTGTACAAGAGGAAGTGGAGAAGAAGAATAAAAATAGGAGGAAGAAAAAGAAGACGAAAGAGAAGAAAAATAACTGTAATTTCAGTAGATGAGTACATTTCTACTTAGTGGTGTAAAAAAAAGAGCCATATAAGCACTTTACGTTTATATGTGGAAATACTGGAACTCGTTGCCGATCTTACATACAAATGGCAAGACTCCTAATGAGAGAAACTATACAGCTTTATTTGAATGTAACTTACTAGCCTTATCTGTCACAAGCTAGAGACCTCCCTTAACCAGAAGCATTCACAGAATGATCATTTTTATCGTCGCTGTTTTTTTTTAAAGGCCCAACACGTTTTCCCACCGATGACATCACTATAGATGTGCAGAGAGAAGGTGATGAAGAATTTTCTTACAATGTCCTAAATAACTATACCAAAATAGACATTCACTTGACTCCTTCATCTTGTTATTTCGCTAAATATCTGCAGAGATGTTTTTACTATTAAATGGTTTGTCTGGTGTCTTGGCTTCGTCCATTATTTGCCATGTCTTTATCACCATTTCTCATCTGCTGCTCCTTCTTCTCCCACAGTTCCCTGTTTAATTGTATTTAAAATGTCATGACCTCTTGAACATTACAGAACATAACCAGCAGTACAAATACCAATCTCCCGTGTGTTACCGGGGCCTCATTATGTAGGAAGTAAAGAATAGTGACACTGTGACCTTCCAGGCATGTAGTAAGAGGCGACTAAGGAGGTTGATCGATGGCTTGACAAGCTGTCATTGTAAAAAACATTGTTATGGAAACAGAATTTTAGTAAGCAGTGATCTCTGCAATATGTGCCATTTTGGCATGCAAGGTTTCTGTTTTTGAGATTGTGGTTCTGCCCTATGTGCCGTCTTCGGCTCGAAAGGACAATAGATAGATAGACAAATACCATATATGCTATAGCAACCATTTCTCCCAACAGATTTCTTACATGACGATAGCCTTATTGTCTCCGGCTCTTGCATTACAAACAGGTACGGTTTTCTTTTCATCTGTGTCACTATTTGTCTGTAAATGTAATAACATAATAATAATATCAGTTAGTTTTGAAGGTGATGATCATAACAGTTTGGTCTGGTTCAAACATGATGATTCTATTCTATCCATTACTGTGGTAACATTATAACTCATTCAATTAATTTTAAAGATGGTAATTATATCAGTTATATATCATCATCATCATCATCATCATCATCAAATCAAGTACCGGGTCTGCTGGCGTAGGGGATCATGTCTCTCCACAACGTTCGATCTCGACAGTTATTTATCATTTCTGTTGTTGACTTTCTGCCAAGCCATTCTTTTAAGCTCTCTAGCATCTTTTCTCTTTGCTTCCCTCTATCTCTTAGTCCCTCAATATTCCCAGTTGTTACAATATATTCCAGTTGTTCTCTTCTCATTTCATGGCCAAAAATGATGATTGTTAATTCCTACTATTGGATATCAGCTGTCATTTTGCTTTGGCCTCCTTCAGAGCGTTTTCATTACCATTCTTAGCTGTCCATGGTATTCTCAACATTCTTCTGTAAAACCACATTTCTACAGACTCCAGTGATTTCGTTGTCTGTTGTCCTATTGTCCATGATTCACATTCATATGTTAAGACTGGCTCTACATAACATTTAAGAACTCTTTACCTTGTTTCTATTATCAAAAATTGATTTTATAGTGTTTTCCTCATTTTTTGGAAAGCTGCTTTTGCCTGAGCCATTCTGCATCTCACCTCTTTTGTACATCTTCCATTTGAGGTTAACCTCTTTTGTACATCTTCCATTTGAGGTTAACAAAGTTCCCAAATATTTAAATCCATTTACCTGTTTTCATATTGTTCCAATTGTCTTTATTTTGCACTGAGGTGACGTATTTTTCTTTGTTGTTACCATTACCTCTGTCTTTTTGCTATTAAGGCTGAGTCTTTTATTTTTGCTTTCTTTCACTATAACATCCAACATTTCTTCTAATTCATTTTCATTCTTAGCGATTAAGACTGTATTATCAGTAATATTAGATTATTTATATTATGACCTCCGATTGTTATTCCAGGCATGCGCCTTATGGATCTTAAAATAACTGCACTTGTTATGTCTGCTAGTGTGAGTTCTGCAGCGAGCTTCCCCTTATCTGAGTCTTTTTCTGTATATTGTATGAATTTGTCTTGTATGTGTGGTTGTGTGTTGAAATCTATGATGTCTGTACTGTTCCAGTTCCTCCTCTAGTGTCAAAATATTGGGTGTATGTTTGTCTATTTGTTTTGCTAGATGGATGGCCTCTTCTAACATTTTCTCGTGCCTCTGTCTGACCTTGTTTATCTGTCGTGACAAAATTTGTGTTCGTTCTCTTATCGTGTCCTTCAGGAGTTCCCATTGCACCTGTACGTCATCTATGTCTTTGTGGTCAGTGTACAAGTGGATGATTTGTGTTATGTGTTTGACGTATGTTTCGTTCTGTAGTAAAGTGTTGTTGAACTTCCACACTGGGTGTGGTGACTTTCTGGACTGAGTATTTGGGGTACTGTTAATAGTTGCAATGACTGCTTTGTGGTCTGTAAACTGGAGCGTGTCTGCAATGTGTCTAGTGTGTGTGATGTGGTGGTTTGCTGGTGCGTATATCCTATCTAGTCGTGCTGTCCTGTTGTGACAAAAGTTTCTGTGTGTGAAATCTCTAATCTGTGGATGTGTGTGTCTATATGCATCTGTCAGGCTGTGGGTGTCAATTATGGTCTGTAAGAGAATCAGTTGATTATTGTCGTTTTTATTGATGTACTTAATCTGAGTCTTAACCTCACCTCCAACAACATCCATGTCTGTAAGGACGCAGTTAAAATCTCCACCTAATATTACGTTTGTCCCCATATATAAGGTCGTTAGAGTGGTCTCCAGTCTTTCGTAAAACATGGGTTGATGTGTGTAGTTTGCTGATGCATGTATGCAGACAATAGTATGTGTGTGTTTGTCGTCGTTTCTCACTTACACTATAGCCATCTTGCCGTTGCTATCTCTGTCTTTTTTCACAATGGTCCATCTGTCTGATGTTTGTAATATTGCTACTCCTGATCCTATGTTGTGTATGGCTAGACTAAAACAGGAGTGTTGTATGCCTATATTTGTTGTGCATGAAAGTCTGTTTTTATGTTGGTTTCTTGTATTAATATAATGTCTGATTTGAACTTTCGTGTCATTTGGATGATATGTTGTGTTTTGGACCTGAGTCCCCTACAAACACTATTCAAAGGAGCTTACATTTATAAATAAACAAACAATTGAGCAATTTTCTAAAAAATCAACATTCAGTAATTATTGAGCTCTGATATTGTTTGATCCTTTACTTTTTCTTTTGGAGTTGTTTTGATTTTCCAAACAGAGTTCTCCTCGTCGTCTGAGTCAATGACTAATTGTCCCGGTCTTGCTGGGGCCTTTGACATTTCATCGCTGTCATCTTCAGAGTCTCTTTGTACTTGATGGTCTGGCGACTATGTGGCTCTGCGTTTCCTTCCGGCTAGAACTTCTGCGAATGTCTCCACTGTAGTGTTTTCTGTCTGTTTTTGTGTCTCTACTGGAGCTGCTGCCGGCACGGGTTCCCCGGGGGTCTCCACCTGTGCTGTTTCTGGTGTAGTTCCACTGGGAGATGTAGGTTCTACTGGCGTTGTTTCTGTAGCAGCTTGTTGTTCTGTAATTGTTTGTGTTCGGATTGTTTGTTAACGCTCGTTGGGCATTGGCTTTCCCAGTGTGTGTCTAGGCCACAGTGCGAGCACTGTGTCCGCCTTCCTGGAAGGGTAATCCAGACCTTATGGGATCTGGGATTCCTCCCTTTTATCTGGATTTTGTCATAGTGCGGCACAATCTTGTCCTTGGTAGGCTTGTATTTGAATTGCCACGTGCTGCTGTCTGCATCGACCTGCCTTATCTCCGCTCTCTCGTTTTCTTCTTCTTCTTTTCTCTTTCACTGATACCTAAAAGGTGTCGTGATTTATATCATTTGTCGTTCTTGTGCTGCTCGAATTGTCTGAATTAGTGATTTTCCTTTGTTGTTACATGTCTCTGTCACTGCATCTATCCATCTTCTTCTGGGTCTTCCTCTTGGTCTTTTCCCATGCATTCTCGAGAAGAACGCCCTTGATGGTGATTGGTGAGGATTCATTCTGACCAGGTGGCCGAACCATTTAAGTTGTTGTTGTTCTATATATTCTTGGCAGGGTTTTGTTCCTACCATTTTTCTTATGGTTTCATTTGGTATTCTATCTCTTCTTGTGTTGTTTGTTACTTTTCTCAAGCATCGCATCTCACATGTATTGATCTTTCTTAAATGGGATTTAGAAAGGGTCCATGTTTGACTTTCATAGCACAAAGTTGGTACGAAGATGCTATTTATCATTTGTTGTTTAGCTGGCATAGAAATGTTTGGATGTCTTAACAATGGTGAAAGCTGGTATGTGACAGCATTTGCTTTTTGTATTCTCAAAATCCGCTCTCTCGTCACCCGTAATAAATCTAACGAAGGCTTCCAGGCTTTTCCTCGGCAGCGTTGGTGGCACCCATTGAACCCTTCCTGCTGTTCTTTCTAACTCCACGTGCTGGATACTTATTTGAATGTTCGGTGTCTTCAGTGTTATTTCCAGTTGGCTGAGTCTTGGGTAGTGGGCCACGTGACCTGCTGATTTCAGGGCGAAGAACCAATTCCGTGGGTTTTCGAACCTATAAAGTGACGACACATTTGTGCCGACACCAACAGGCCCGACAATGATGCTTAAGACACTTGTGTAGTTAATTTTAAGGGTATCTGGCCCCGTAATGTTAACGGATAGAGTTCCTTTCTTGTCGATTTCTCCACCTTCCAATTCGCTGTCGCTGATCTCGAACATAGGAATTGGGATGGCCATTCTGATGATCTCTTATGGTTTATATTTGCTATAAATATGTGATCTGTAAGATAAGAGCTAAATCGAGTACTTTCTGCTTCACAGACTAATACAAACACAACTCCACGAAATACTTTAAGAATTTGATGTATCTCACAAATAGAATTCTTTCTGATGTGTCTCTTGAGCTTCGTGGACGAAAAAGTCTGGTTTACACGATATATTCCGTCGACTAGAGCTGGTGAAATAATTTGTGTATCTCTAGCTAAGTTAACATCTAGCTAAGTTTTCCTGAAGATAAGTTGCCTTCTAGCTAAGTTCTCTAAGGCTTACATTGTATGTTCGGCACAAAATAGCTACACGAAATAAGCAAGACACTCGAAAATAGTTTACCTTACCTGTCTTTTTTTTTTTTTTAACAAGATAAACAAAGTCTTTATTAGTGATTTCTAACTGTTTTACAATGGTTTGACAACGTCTCTGATTCACTCAATGTTTCATATATTCTATATAAAAACTGTGTTACTTGACATAGCCGACAGGCGATAATTATTTGTCAGTAAACTTCGTTATCGTATAGTGTTCTTTGTGATATCTGTATATTTCTATCTGGTGATTCTGAGGAACTTACTAGTATCCTGACTTGATCTCTAGTTACACAGTTGGACTTCTTTCAACTATTATACTTCAGAGTCCAAAACGTAACACAAAATCCTCTAACGAACTATATCATTTTTCTAAGTCCTAACTCTATCTTCTGCCTTGATGCAGGTATCTGTTTGTTCTAACTTCTTCTGTAGCTTATTTTTTCCTTACCTGTCTTGGTTTATCCTAGCACGTTGCTGCGCTTTCCAGTCGAAATAACGTGGCTACTATTGACAACGCAATTTTATAGACCCGTCAGTGTCTGACTTCCGTGGGAATTCGGAAGTTGCGGATGAAAAATTAACGCCTAGTTGTCTGGCCTTTCTGTTGTTTGAGGACTTCATGTTTGGACTGCCGTCGCCACAAACACGTGGTCTGATGCTCACTTCCGGTCGGTTATGTAACTTCTTATCGCTTCGTCTCGGGCCCTACTCCGATTCTCCCTACTCTTTTGACATATGTGGGAGCAATAAGTGGTCAAGGTGTAAAATAGTCGCCCGATCGTCTTGTCTGGGCATAATATTATTTGACTGTTGGTCTGTCACGATTCTGCCACAGCCAGCATGACGCTCTTTTGGCTGACTCAGCAATATTCTTTATTGTTCTTGACGGCATCACCCCCCCCCCCCCCCTTAATTCCTAGCATCTTTAAGAGGTCGTAGAGGGATGGGGTTGTGTCCTCTGGCACTAACCATCACCGAAAACACTATACTCTGGAGTCCCTGCTGTCTCAGCTCGGTGGCGAGATCCTTGTATTTAGATAGTTTAAATATGTGTTGTTCCTCTATCCTAGATTCAAATGGCACTGTAAGCTCTATTAAGACGACATGGGTCATATTTGACGTGTAGAGTGCAATGTCAGGACGCATTTTAGATCTCTTAATGCACTCCGACTACTTCCCTCGCCCTGGGAGGTCAACCACGATCTTCCAATCGTTTGCTATGTCCAGGATAGTGAAGTCGTTCCAGTTGTTCTGCTTGGGGCGTGCGGCCTGTTCCGCTCTCAAAAAGTAGGTGTTAGTTGTAGCCGGTCGAACTTTATTGTTGGCCTTCATCCGCGCTCGATCCACGGTGGCAGATAGTTCATGCAGCACACTGTTGTGTCGCCATGTGTACCGCCCTTGGCCTAGTCTTGCATGAGGAAAGAACATGCTCCATCGTCTGTCTTCCTCCGCAACGGGGATATCGATTGTCATCTGTCTTCCCCCACTTCACAAAGATAATGATAATTATATCAGCGAATTTTTGGACAATGATATATATATATATAAATTAGTTTACACGACATATCAATTAGCATATGTGTGCAAAGATTAAAATTATATCAATTAGTTTTATAGCATGAAAACTGTCCTTTAATTGTGAAACTTGATAATTATGTCTGCTAATTGATATACGGTAATTGTCTATTAATTTTGTAATAGGAGAACATTTTTTTTTAGTTTTGCAGTGATACCATATTTATTTAGTGATATTTGTATTATGTAATCATTATATAAATGGGTTTTGTGACATTATAATTTTCACTATAACATTTGCAACATTGCCACTTTTGCATTTTTATAACAAAACAATTCATTTACACTTATTTTCTTTAAAATAATTCTAATCGTTAATTTTATAACAAGATAATCCCGCCCATTAAATGTTTTATCATAAACAATTTATCCATTAAATCTATAAAATATTAACTATATTTTTATCTCGGGAGAACCAACAAAAAAGTTTTGTGTTAATGAGTTTATCAGGCAGAAGTTGAACTTCTTGTTAAGGAGATGTATCTTTAATTCCAGCGGTTGATGTCCCTTTGTGGCTGTCAATCACGTTGATTGGAGCTGTTGGAACGATATACACGGCCATTGTAAGTTCTTCGTTGTAAATAAATTGTGCAGCCTTTTCTTAATGTATCTATTTGGTTTAAGACGTCGAAACAATCTGGACTAAAATGACCAGCGACTCAAATCACTGTTTGAATCAGGAAAAACAAACAAGAGCGGATCAGGATCCTTCTCTTCTACCTTCAAGTGGTAAGCTTGGAAATAGACTAACCAGTCCGGTCAATCGAGAATGGATTAAGGAGGGAAGGCAACCCATGATCTAAAATTGGTATGCTGAAGGCAGACGTGCGAGGCCGAATTATATCGCAGGTTGCTGTACACCACAACACAACGCGTCTGGGGGAGAATAGAAGAGAGTCACTGCCACCTGCCACGCATGTCGTAAGAAGCGACTAAGGAGGTTGAAGTCAAGGTCTTCGCCGGTGCTTCAGAGTTCGTGCATCTGAGCTGAGGTCATCTTCAGTGACTTCGATAGTGCGTGTGGCAGGTGTGCTTCATACTGTGGAATGTGTTCAGGAGGGGATCTGTGCACTTTAGAGTTGTCCGTATTGCATTGAATCTGATGACTTCTCGATTAAACTATAACAACACATCTATAGGCTCATTTTCCGGACTTTCATGGGTGGATGTTTTAAGGGAATAGTCGAGCGAACTCAGTGCTAGAACTGCAAGCCGAAGTAAAAACATCTCTAGAATTAGTATTTTATTTGTTTGAAGTTTGTCTAAATACTAACTATTTGTTATGTGTCTCTGTATGTCATTCTGCTTGTTCATCGACGCCTCGATGTAACAATCGAAGTGACTTTTTTTTTTACAGTGAAAGCCGGAATAAAAATAATTTATTGGATCCGGATACTAGAAGGCAAAAAAGGCAAATAATTATATCAGACAGTGCCACGCAATCTGATGATACTGTATTGCTAGAAGAAAGTCCTAAAGATCTGCAACAATTATTTCATGAAATAAACATGACAAGGAAATATATGGATTAGATATGAATATCAAAAAGACTTAAACTATGATCATAAACACAGATAATACTCAAAACCTACAAGTAGTCATCAAAGTTGAAGGAATAGACTGGATTGAAGGAATAGGAGACAGTTCAAAGCTACAGATACCTTGGACATACTATGCACTGTTATGGAAAAGGTAAAACTGAATTAAACAAAAGAATAGGAAAGGCAAAAAGTAATTTTAATGCCATGAAAATGGTAATAACATTATACCAAATAACATAAGGGCTAAAACTAAGAATAGCAATATACTATATCTTCTCAGCATTCCTGTATGGTGCAGAAACATGGACATTAGACAAGAAAACGGAACAGAAAATTGAAGCCTTCGAAATGTGGATTTATTAGAAGAATATGAAGATTTAGATGAAAAAAAAGAAAACAAATGATGAAGTCTTAAAACAACTAAAAATGAAAAGAGAACTACTAAACAGAATTCAAACAATATAAATGTGATTTTGGGGTCTATTTGAAAGAAACATCAGCCAACTATAAGTAATTTTTTTTCTGGAAGTGAAAATACAAGGTAAAAGAGGCAGAGGTAGACCAAGACTAACATGGTCGAGTAACATCAAAAGATGGACAAGTCAACCTATGAAAACCTGCACTATCAAAGGTTGAGGCAGAGTTGAAAAGTGCTCCATGGTAGCCAACCTTTGATGCGGCGACGGCACTCTACAAATATGATTAGTGTGACTCAACATTACACACTTCAAGGGATATTTTTTCTGTAAAAGCAAAATTTAAATGCTAAATAAGAAACGTGCAGAATAAAATAAAAAAATTCAGAACAAATTAAACTAACAAAATGTAATTAGTGTTTTACTTGAGGGTATGAAGAATTAGATTAAAGACTATGTCCAGGACTTGTAAAAGCCAACAAGGTTAGTACTGGTATAAACAACATACAGATTTAGAAACAATTACCTCACAAAAACCAGATATTTTTTACGAGCTTCTTACCGAACGAATGAAGCGTTAACGTGCAGTATTGATGACATTATATTTTAGAATTCAGCCAGAGAATGTGAGGGAGGGAGAGAGCAAGACAGAGAGGGAGAACAAGAGAGAAAGAGAGAGAGAGAGAGAGAGAGAGAGAGAGAGAGAGAGAGAGAGAGAGGAAAGAATAGAAAGAAAGTCATGGAAAGGAAAGAATATTAAATGCAACTAAGATTAGATTATTGAAGTCGTAAGGTACACGCTTTTTCATGCTGAACATCCGATGAGAAAGCACCGGTGGCGTTCCTTTAAAAGGTCTACAAGGTGGAGTTGAGGTTCTTCACTTGACTCACCAACCGCAGAGGGAAACGCAGCTACCGTCTTTACAATCTCGTAGCGATCAAAATGAAGATTACAATAGTTGTAAGTTTGGTTTTCTTACAGTCGAAAGTCCAGAGCGCATTCAGGTCAATTTTAGGACGTCAGTGGTCTTTAAACTTTACAACTCACTGCCTGTTATTTTTTTCTAAAAATTAAATTGGTAATGTGAAATAAATACAAACATCGTTTGATTTTTAAAAATACATCAACTGTAAAGTTGGTACACAAGATCTTCGGAGACGTTTTCTTTTAGAGTCAGAATCAGAAGAGTCTTATAGTGTCAGAATTCCACGAAACTTTCTTTTAGAAAAAAAAAGTACTGACTGCTTTCGAGCAGAAGATGTCATCAAACATGTCTGTGGGCTTACCAAGATCAACGCTGGCAAGGAGTAGATACCGGTGCCTACGTCACTCAGGGGCACATTCTCGTGTGTTGTCACAATCGACAGGAAATGTAGGGAACAGAACTCAGTAGTGGTCAATGCGGAGGTCAACGTTCTCATCTGCGATCACACAGATGAGAAAGATACAGTCATCTATACAGACGGATCTGTAATACAACACCAAAGGAGTGCATGGGCATTTACAGCACGCTCGGCAGGAATATTAGTCAAGGACGACAGTGGTGCATACGTCATGACCACGAGTAGTATGACGATGGAAGTGATGGCAGTGACCAAGGCATTCATCCGGTTAGTCACAAGACTACACCCATGCCTGTATACTAAGTGATTCGATGAGCATGATAGGAAAAGTGGAGACGGGATCTGTACGTATGCAATGGGTAGAGTCATTGCAGAAGTAAAAAATAATTAAGGTCATCTATATCTACTTGATGACGGTCAACCAATTGATTGGGTGGGCATCATCAATGCCTCCCGAAATGTGGGAAGGACACAGGACTTCGACAACCATGAGTCCACGCCACTGCTTTGGATGAAAGAGATGCGAGTAAAGACGGGTACAGCCAGAAACGAGAAACGTAGTGGGCGAGTAAGAAGACTTATCAACCAACACAGAACTGGAGTCCGTCAGTCGCTGGACACTGCGAGACTTGCTGAGGAGGGGATCTGAGCACCTATGGACCCGTTCGGAGTGAAATGATGAAAACCAACAAAGAACTTAATAACTCAATAATTGATTGCAACATTTAAATTTGATCTTCATTTTCGATGACCTGTTTGCTCTTTACAGCGTAGATTATCATTTAAATGTGCATGCCTCGCTCTGATGTTGTCAGTGAGATGAATGTATTATTATTGATTGAGTGGTTGGAGGGTAATGACTTTACAGGTCAACTTTGGTAGGTGCAAGCTTGTCCATGTCTCCACGTGTTAGTTGCTCTATCTCCAATTTGGTTCATGCAAGGGGTTTAGCCTGTTTGAATATTAACTAACATGGTTCTGCACTGTTTTCAGGTAAAAGACCAGATTTTGAGAAGGAACAAGATAATAAAGATAAAAATAACTACACATATAGTAGATTGTCTATAAATACCTCAAGACATGCATAATAAAGATCATTACACGATTAATATATTAATATCACTTTCAGGGCGGTATCAAGAGTGTAATATGGACTGATGTATTTCAGACAATTATCATATTTGGAGGTATCATTGTTATTTTAATAAAGGTAAGTAATTTACTTGAACCTTGAAACAAACATTCCTTGCAAAATAGGTCTTATTCTTCAAGCACGATTATTAACGTGACTAGATGGATAGGAAATAATTCGGTTAGTTAGATCTCAATAGTCGGTACAGAAAGTAGGATGGGGTAAAATGTGGTGGGCAAAAAAGAAAGAACTATGGCTGGACTGTTGGACTATGAAATGGCATTCGAAGCCAGCGAAAAACTGTCAAGTGACAGACAGACGGACGTACGAACAGATGTATAGACAAACATATAAACAGACAGACGTTGATAGATAGATAGATATAGATAGATAGATAGATAGATAGATAGATAGATAGATAGATAGATAGATAGATAGATAGATAGATAGATAGATAGATAGATAGATAGATAGATAGATAGATAGATAGATAGATAGATAGATAGATAGATAGATAGATAGATAGATAGATACATAGATACATAGATAGATACATAGATACATAGATACATAGATACATAGATAGTTACATAGATAGATAGATAAATAGATAGATAGATAGATAGATAGATAGATAGATAGATAGATAGATAGATAGATAGATAGATAGATAGATAGATAGATAGATAGATAGATAGATAGATAGATAGATAGATAGATAGATAGATAGATAGATAGATAGATAGATAGATAGATAGATAGATAGATAGATAGATAGATAGATAGATAGATAGATAGATAGATAGATAGAACAGACAGACAGACAAATAGACAGATAGAACAGACAGACAGACAAATAGACAGATAGATGGACGGATGGATGGATGGATGGATGGATGGATGGATGGATGGATGGATGGATGGATGGATGGATGGATGGATGGATGGATGGATGGATGGATGGATGGATGGATGGATGGATGGGTGGATGTACGGATGGATGAATGGATGGATATTCGTTCGATAGAAACAGGTGTTTTTTTTTTAATCAGACGGAGATGGAATAGATCATAGGGAGGCAGCTAGAAGTTATAATTGTGATAGTTCCAGTTTTTATTTGTAGTCTGAAAGAATGCGCTATATTTATATATTATAACATTACCCATTATAAGCTCGCCGATAGCAGTCAAGTATATTTGAATATTTTACAATTTGTATGACGCATTAGTTAACCGCATTTCTGGTGACGTTTTTCTTCCGAGAGTAGAAATTCACTGCACTGCGACTTTAAAAACACCCTGTAGTATATGATTTATCAAGTGATGTTCTCTTGTGAACTACGTCAGGTCAATCACTTTTCAAATAAGCTTTACAATCAAGAATACAGGGGTGCAAGTATCCACCCACCGTCATTTTAAACATTGAGGCGGGTTTCGGGTAAATTATGTGTGCAGCCGTCAGCTATTAAACATATGTTAAGTTGGGGCTGTGTCGTGTTGTTTACAGACAAGTGTGTTTTCTTCGTCCTTCAACCCAACTTACGGACTCGAGTATGACAATGTTGAGTATCTGACTGCCTTCCATCACGAGCTCTACAAACGTGACCAGACTAGACTGTCTGTTACTGAGTCACCTTGTGGAGATGAAGTATTATCTTAAGCAGCTATTACCAGTGATGGGTCAAGGAAGAAAGAAATTCAAATAAATGCATACGAATGCGAAGCTGCAGTGGAGCTGATTCAAAAGGAGAAATACAAGAAATGGAAAAAAAAAACAGTGTGGTTAAAGCTTTACGTAATTAATGGACGACTCAAATTTGAACAACGCCTCGGCTCAATAGGCTTTCAGCAGGAACAACACTCACAGTCAGCTGTGAGTTCCTGCCCACTTTCAACCCTGATGGTGTTGAGGGTATTGATCCCTCAGTGAAGTCAAAGTGATGTGCCCTTGTGTACACTTGTACGACGAATTTTGTCTGCACTGAGTGACATACTTGCGTTAAAATGTAGTGCCACAACGATGTCAAATATAAATTGAAAAAGAAATAGATGTCTATTTTAATAAGAGAATGAGCCAACGAAAATGTTAAATCCAGTATGTAATACTATCTTAACTCATTTTATACCACGAATGATACATTTCGAATAACTCTGCCTTATTTTTTTTTAAAGGGCTCAATTGATGTTGGTGGTATGAGCAAAGTTGTAGATATAGCAACAGAACATGGCCGGATTATATATAATGAGTAAGAAATTTAAGTTAATAATCATCAAAATTTAAGTTTATTTATTTTTACAAGTAATTGTATTGTTCTTATATTATTATTATTATTATTACTATTACTACTATATTAAACTAATTAATATTACTTAGTACCATGCATGCTGACGTAGGTGTTTTAATTTCGGATACCTCCAATTATAAAGGAGGAATCAAGTCATTATAATTCGCCTACGCACTGGCCACAACAGAATGAGAAACCACATGTTCACCGAACTCAAAATAGGAACTACCAGCCAGTGCCACTGTACCCTGGATAACATCTCAACAAAGCGCATTCTACGGGATTGTCCCCCCGTACACAGGCCTAAAGAACTACTATTATAACTACTACTATACTATTACTACTACTACTACTGTTACTACTACTACTGTTACTGTTACTACTACTGTTACCACTACTACTACAACAACTACTTCTACTACAACTACTACTACTACTGTTACTACTACTGTTACTACTACTACTTCTACTACTGTTACTACTACTGTTACTACTACTACTTCTACTACTGTTACTACTACAACTACTACTACTACAACTACTACTGTTACTACTACTACTACAACTACTACTGTTACTACTACTACTACAACTACTACTGTTACTACTACTACTACAACTACTACTGTTACTACTACTACTACAACAAATACTACTGTTACTACTACTACAACTACTACTGTTACTACTACTACTACAACTACTACTGTTACTACTACTACAACAACAACTACTACAACTACTACTGTTACTACTACTACAACAACAACTACTACAACTACTACTGTTACTACTACTACAACAACTGCTACTGTTATTATTACTACTACTACTACTACTGCTGTTACTACAACTACTACTGCTGTTACTACTACTACTACTACTACTACTGTTACTACTACTACAACAACTGCTACTGTTATTATTACTACTACTACTACTACTACTACTACTGTTACTACTACTACTACTACTGTTACTGCTACTACTACTACTGTTACTACTACTACTACTACTACTACTACTACTGTTAACTACTACTACTGCTGTTACTACTACTACTACTGCTGTTACTACTACTACTACTGCTGTTACTACTACTACTACTACTGTTACTGCTACTACTACTACTACTACTGCTGTTACTACTACTACTACTACTACTGTTACTACTACTACTACTACTGTTACTACAACAACTACTACTACTACTGTTACTACTACTACTACTACTACTGTTGCTACTACCACTACTACCACTACTGCAACTACTACTACTGTTAGTACTACTACAACTACTACTACTAATTCGTTCGCTCTTAAAAGAAAAACAACAAATTTCATATATTTATCACAAAATACAATAAAGATATAATGTATCCCCTTATTTATATTTGATTGTTACTTATAGTTCACCATTACTCGTCTGTAACATAACAATTTCAGCGTAAGTCTTGACCCCCGTGTGCGTCACACTGTTTGGGGGATTTGCATTAGTGGAACGATTTACTGGATGGGCGCTCATTTCACTCAGTCCAGCGTGCAAAGGATTGCAGCCATCAAATCAATAGAGCAAGCACGATTGTAAGTTATTTTATTTTTATATTCAATAACAGCATATACGAGATTATTAAAGTTAACCAACTACATGAGATCGAGCAGCTTAACGAGCTTTTATTCACACACGACCACACCAATACCAGTACACGAAACAATAAAAGACCTGGAGGAACACTTAAATAGACTTAACATTGGATTTACCCTCCCTGGTCTCTGGATAGTGAGATACAATGTCTAACCACAGCTATCTATAGATTTCCAAAGGCACGCGGGCTGAAAATAAGATAGGAAAACCCTTAAACTAGCGTCACGATGGACTTCTATAGGAGCTATAGACGGCTGACATAATTCTACAAACAACCATCCATGTTCACAAAGATGAAATCGTCATGTTGATGGAGGCTTTCGGGAATTTCCTGTCAGTTCATAGGATTTCGGGAATCTATAGATGGCTTGGATCTGACCATCTCGGATAATGGTGGAAAACGGGAGGCACCGTTACACTTTGCGCATATTAAAGACCTCTTATTGAAAGTTGAAAGTGGAAACGAGCAGACTAAAAATGACTGCTAAAAAGGCATGGATTACTAAATTAAAAAATCTACCCATAACGAAGACAACTTCGTCACTTAATGGGTGAATAACAAGATAACAATTTTACAACACAGGCACAGGATACAACATGAAAATTAACATAAACCTACATACATACATACATACAACCAGGAAATATAGCAAAACATATCACATACACGCATATAGACAGACATATAAAGTAAACATAAAAGACAATAATTGGCTATAAATTACATAATGATATGTTTTCTCATAACGTCTGAAGATCCCAAACTTCTTCTTCTACCTTTTTAGCTCCCAGTGGAGCATAGGTCTTCAACAAACACTTTGCAAGTCGATCTGTTTTTTGCCATTCTTTTAAGATCATTCCATGTTTTCCCCATCACCTTCATCTCTGCTTCCATCTGTCTACTCCAAGAATTCCTTGGTATTCCTCTTTGTCTTTTCCCCTGGGGATTCCAAAAAGGGTCTGTTGTGTAATACTCTCATTTGGCTTCCATGTTTGTGAAGTTTTTTCAACTTATTTTTTTTTTACAGTATGGGATAAACTCATCTCAAACTTGTTCTATAGATAAAAGTTGTTGAAGCCACAGGTTTGCACAGATCATAACGCATATCGAACAACAATGGCAGATGAAAAGTTGAACAAAAAGAGAACACATTTACTTTCAGTTTCATGTTTCGGTTAATCATGAATTTCCAAATAAAGTTCGAGAACGAAGTGGTTACTGTATTTGTCCACTCTCAAGATGATCCGGATTCAATTCTCAAATGTGAGCTTGCATGTGTCATTATTATTTATTATTCGTGTCATTTGTTTACAGATCATATATAAAACTGTTCACTATTCTTGTCAATTCATTACAGACTAGATGTGAAAATATTATTTACTACTCCTTTTTAGATTGATTTATTAATTGATTGTTTGATTGATCAACGTGGGGGGGGGGGGGGGTTGCATACTTCTTGACGAGCCACGATCCGCTAAACCTCAGAATGTCTTCGGGGTTATATTAGACCGCAACCGTCATTCAAACTATAATGTTAACTATTGTTTATTATGTGAGCAGTTGGCTCTCTTGATCTTTTACTTGAGTGTATCTTGAGGTGTGAAACTGGTAGCAGAATATTGAGCTTTACCGGTTTATATTATATACACGAGATCCTATGGTTTTTGTTGGTCGCCTTGATGTTTTACTTTCTCTACTCTTGTCAGTTCAATACAGAATATATTCTTCTTCCTTCCGTGGCCACAAAGGGTGAAAACAAAGTTGCAGACTGTTGCACTGTGTGGCGTTTTTGTCAACAAGTGAGTTTCTCCACATGGTCCGGATCACAGCTAACCATCGCGAGGTCGGCCCATGTTTTTTCCTACACCGTTCATCTTTGTTTCCACTGTTCTCTCTCTCTCTCTCTCTCTGCCAGGACGTTGCCGACCAGCCTCTCTTTCACATATTATTCGGAACCAATACACACGACAGTCGTAGTTTCCTCTAAGCTTAGTGCGTGCGCGGTCGCTGTATTGGTGCCACGCGCATTCAAACTATTGCCGACGCATCAAAATATTATCATGTATATCAAAATGTCGTCACTCATTTATAATTTACAAAATACAGTTAGGTCATCGCAAATATTTATCACTTAACACATTTCCCCAAAACAACAATAGACCTACTTTAGTGAACAATGATCACTTCTCGCTTGCATTGGACACCATCTTGTGTTATATTTATTCGTATCATCCAAACTAGTAATAACCGGATAGCAAAGCAAACACTCGTGTGGAAAACAACAGGTAGGAGGAAAAGAGGCCAACCCAGAGAGACACTGAGAAGAACATTGATCAGAGAGGCAAGGGCAGCAGGAATCGGCTCCCTCAGTGAGATAGAGTTGCTTGCAGAACAGAGACAAATGGCGAGATTGGATAAAAGATCTTTCCAAGGATTGAAAACTGCTAGAATAAAAATTTAGATAAGAGAAAGAGTATCTGGGTCTTTGCCCTATGGGCCGGCTACGGCTCGAAAGGTCAATTGATAGATAGATAGATATCCAAAATCATGACGTCACGCATTTCCAATGTTGTCAGTCCTCAGCCATTCATAGTTTACTATAGGACGGCGGTGGTTGCAACTTCTTGAAACTGCTGTTATGACATTACGCTATATAGTAAAGTATAATTTATATCCTAATGCAAAAAGACAGTGTGAAGAAAGTGATACATTTAAAAAGATAAAAAATGACGTGAACTTCTGGTCAATATGGTGGATAGGCGGCAGGAACCATTGAAGGCTATTTCGACAGTGTTCGTTGTTGCAGTTTCCTCATATTCCAAGTCCGGCTTGTTGCAGGAGCTACTGAGTTAGGTGCTCTGTGCACACGAGTTCGATTTTAATTGCGGTGACTAGATATTCCCCGATATTTTTCGACTGGTAAAATCTGTTCTGACTTTATTTATCCTTTTGCTAATATCTTCACTGGCTTTTCTTTCTAACGTTGCAATGCTTCTAGTGTGTCATTGCTTCTCTTCAATGCTAACAGTGTTCACTATTAGAAAATCCTAGTTTTTAATTTGCAACAATGTTTGAGCCTTTAGAATTAGGACAATGACTTCCATCTTTCTGATGTTTATATTTAACACAACTTGGTTTCTGTGTTGCTTAATGGGTTTTTTAAAAACAAAATCTTAGATGTGTAAGTAAGAGTTGGTTAATTATGGTATGTCGTGTGCGCTTTCGATCTCTTCCGGTGCTGAACACATCCACATAAACATAATATGGAAACATAAACCTAAAAAGACCATAAACATAACCCATTGAATAAAAACAAAACTTTGTGATATTCGACTCAAATGTATGTTCCATCGTTATTTTAACATACGAGAGCTGGAACAAAAGGGTGTTTAATAGATAATAACATAAGAAATGTCTAGGGAAAAACTTTGTATACAAGATTGTTAATACTAGTGCAGAAATAAGAAAAAGGGACAAGCAACTAACAATCTCTTGTAACGCTGAACAATCAAGATGGGCAATATGTCTGTCTCGCGATGAGAAGAAATGAAAAGAAAATTCGCAAAACAAACCTTAAAATATGGAAACAACAGAAGATAAAAAATACCAACTTTGAGAAGAATATTGATAAGATATACAATGTAAGAAAACATCGACTTTGGAGTCGATTAAGAAGTGTGCACACGACATGGATTTATGACGAAATACATCGTGACCCCTGTGTGATGTGTGACGGCACTAGATGATGATGATACAAAAGGTATTACCAACTTTATGTAAATTAATCATTGTTGTAATCATCAACAGATCGTTTGTGATAGCTATTCCGCTAGTGATATTTTACGGAGCAATCATGATCTTGACTGGCCTTGTACTTCTGGCGTACTTCTTCAACATCGAGTGTGACCCTTTGAGAGCTGGATACATTAAGAACAAAAACCAGGTATTAGATGCCATCCTTAATATTATTTCCCTTACAGCTCCTCATGGTGCGTAGAATAAATAAATATATTAGTAGATATCTTGAAAATGTTTGAGCTTGTTTTGTTGCAGAATATATCAGTCATTTATATTTCAAATTCTCCCCAATTTTATTCTGTTCATGTAATATGTTGGATTGCTGTAGATGCATCGCCAAATTTTTTTCCACCGTCCTTCTCTAACTCTATGCAGAATGATTGTTCCTGTAAGATAATTATAAATACATCTACTTTTACCATTGAGTACTCCGGGAGCCGCGATAGCTCAGTGGTTAGTGAACTGGACTACAAAGGACAAGAGGTAGTGTTCGATCACAACCGACGGCTTCCGGGTTCATCCAGCCTTTAATGGGTACATCCCATTATTATTGATAATATTAATATATACATCCTTGTCCCACCTATTCTCCTCCTCTTTAATTTTTTTAGGTATGAAGAACAAATTTGGCAATGTCTTCTTTGACCCGAATCAGGCCGCACTCAATGGCAGAGCTTCCAACGAGCTTATTGGCGGCTATTTCATTGGCGCACACACCGGTGTGCCATGTACAGTACATCCAGGTTAACGCGCTAACTTTAGAAACATACAAGAGCTGCATCCACTCCTGCTTCAGATACTGTCTGTCAATCTTCTGTACCATACTTTGCGAGTCCGTCACCAAGACTGCGTGATTCACATTCTGTGCAATCAACCTTGTTATTGCCACCAATGCTCTTTCTATCTCCATTCTCGTGTCGGACACCATAAAGTCACAAAACTCTAGTTTTTAGCCTTAAGTCATTATATTGGCAAGTCTGGGAGACGATTAGCAGAAAGATTTTGTGAACATCTACGAGATGTTCAACAGAATACTGGCAATCTAGTGTCTTCCTATTTCAACTCCCCAGACGACAAGGGCAAAGATCAGTATCACTGGCATTGTCCTTTGTCACTCTGGTGACCGCAGCCGATTTGCTTTGGAGAATCGCCTCAAAGTCCAGTATGGTTCGCTGACCCCATGAGGCATGAATGTATCACACTCGTACACATAGTTTCCTTTCGGTTACTCCTTTCCATTTGCATAGCCTTCTCTACTGCCCATGTTTGGGCTTTTTAGTCTATCTACTATGCCATGCTATTCATAGTTCTCCTCCACTAGTCCCCGTTAAGACACTTCGGTGTTCTCCTATACCCCTTTTTTCTATGCTACTTACCCCTCATATGTTTTTATTGTACCCCACTCTCAGATATCTCAATCTTTCCACCTTTTGAGTACATGTTATTCTTCTGTTCTATTCTTTCTCCTTTGTGTTTGCACACTGACACCGGTGTGAACTCTTCTGGTTATGTGTCGTTTCTACACATATATGATTGTCCCCGTATGGGTGTGCACATGCATGTATGTGTTCATATGTATGGGTATTGGTGTGTGTGTGTATATATATATATATATATATATATATATATATATATACATATATTATGCATGTATGTGTGTGCATGTTTGTATGCATATAAATGCATATATATGTATATGTATGTATGTGTAAGAGGAAAGGTAATCCGGTTTTTAAAAGATGCTTTAATGAAGGTGAATGCACCGGGCGAATATGCACAGCTAGTTCGCTATAATTTGCAATACAAGACAACAGACGCAACTTACGAACGGAGAAGGAGAGGAACGACGATATTGTTGATATATGCTTGCAAAGTTGTCCATGAAATGGACTTTTATTGACATTTAGCAAGCTTCAGAGACAGTGTCAAGACAAGTATGACAATGGCAACACAACCATTTATTGTGGTTGAGAGGACAACATCAATGAAGCTCAACAACAGCATCAAATGATTGTGGTGGAGGTTTCCAGGAAAGACAGAAACTAGAATTGGAGACCCAGACTAACAACTGATAACTGTTTACATTTCTGATGTTGAAAACTAGTTTCCTTTCGGCTTTGACCTCCTTAAGAATGTCCTCTTTATTCTTTTTAGCTGGCCATGGTATTATCAACGGTCTTCTTTAAAACCAAGATTCCTATGATTTTCTTCTCAGTTGTCCTATTGTTCATGATTGACGTCCATCCGCTACGGTTCCACAATCACTAATGAACTCTTTTTTTTCTCCTATTTCCATTGAAAAAAGGGTTGCATAATATCTTTCTCATTCTTTGAAATGCTACCCCTGCCTGTTCTGTTCTGTATCTGTCCTCTGTAGTTAATATCGTTTCCAAGTATTTAAATTCAACGACTTGTTTACACTGAACTCTTTACTTTAACTGTGCATTTAGGAGATGTCTGTAAGCAAAGTAAAGTACCCCCGTCACGCCAAGTGGCGTATAAGCAATATGGTGTTAGTGACCATAAATTTTACAGACCCTCGGCACATGATTTTTTGGGTAATGTGGTCGGTATGCCATTTACTTTCTCAGAAATGGCCCATGCCATTTACTTTCCCAGAAAAAAATCCGGTACCCATTAAAGGCTGGGTGAACCGGAAGCCGTCGGTTGGGATCGAACCCGACCTCTTGTCATTTGTAGTCCAGTTCACTAACCACTGAGTTATCGCGCCTCCCTAGGAGAGATGTCTGCGGTTAGATATAATAACAGTATTTCTTAGGCAAGCACTATATCATGATGACTTTCTTGCTAGTTTATTTCTTATGTTCTTCCTAACATTGAAATATATGAAAATTGACAGAAAGTACGCGTCTCTCAAATTTTCATATTAAAGTACATTTCTCTCATCGGACATTTCGTTTTTTTCTCTATCTCAAGCTGATGCCTTATTTTGTGATGCATACCTTCAGCTTTCTTCCTGGCCTCCCTGGTCTCTACATGGCCACCATTTTTTCCGGAGCATTAAGGTACCTCAAGTTCTTATGTATTATTATTATTGTTATTGTTATTGTTATTGTTATTAGTTTTATTACTATTATTACTATTATTACTATTATTACTATTATTACTATTATTACTATTATTACTATTATTACTATTATTATTACTATTATTACTATTATTACTATTATTACTATTATTACTATTATTATTACTATTATTATTATTATTACTATTATTACTATTATTACTATTATTATTACTATTATTACTATTATTACTATTATTACTATTATTATTACTATTATTACTATTATTACTATTATTACTATTATTATTACTATTATTATTATTACTATTATTATTATTATTATTGTGACTGCAACTTATATTAACTTCAAGGAAATCATCAATGAACATCAACAGATCAAGTCTCATATCAAAAGTACATGATGTTCAGATACAGGAAATAAGGGACAGAAAAGGCAGTGAGAATAACCCGTAGATGAGAAGTGTGACAGTTCTTGCCAACAATCAACGTACTAAAGTAAATAAAATTTCCCTGCATGCCCTACTAGGCATGGTAGTGTGGTCAACATATCGCCAGGCCGCCTTTACTTCCCAGAAAAAAATATCTGGTACACATTTGTAGAGGCTGGGTGAAGTCAGAGGTCTTTTCGGTCCTTAAAAAATCCGCCACTTTTGGGATTTAAACCTGAACCCTTCCACCTGCTAAGAGCACGAAAACGTGATATGAGCCCGCTTAGTGAAAGATCACTAGTCTGGTAAGTTTGCTTCCCTAGAAGAGTCAATTTTTATTATAAACGGTCATTGCAGTGTAGAAACGACCAGGAAAACTTAGGGTTTTCTGTCTACTAAAAAAGTAGACTGAAACTCTATCTCGTTCAATGAAACGAGAAAAACATAATTTACTAGATCTCAGAAGAGCTGGTAAACTTATATTTGTATTGTTGTCGACAACCATAGGTTGAGAATGCAGACTGGCTATGATAATTCAATATTTTAATTAATTTTGAAATATTTATATTGAAACTATTGAAGTAATTTTTTTTTTTTTCGGAACGCGTTCAGGTCAGTTTCGGCTGAAAAAAGCTCTGGGGAAAATCAAACGCTAAAGTAGCTGTTGGGAACAAACACAAAATTAACATTGATTAAGAAATCGCAAAGGGCAAAATTCACTGCATAGCAGATCTTTCTCTAAAAAAAAGACGAAGAAGTGACCTTATAAACACTAATGAAATCTAATGATATAGTCCGTTTAAAATTTAAAAAAAAAACACTTTTGCTTTCTTTTTTTTACTTTTTTTTTGCGTGAAAACTACCTGTTTTATCGCAGTGATATTATGCATGCAACCTTAGAATATCAATGACGTTATTATAAATATTTTTTCGTTGCTCTTAACCTTTTGGTCTAGTTTGTAAGATTTCTTCTTTAGGCTTTATTAAAATCAACCTCACACATTTGGACATAATTTTAGCAGCTCTACGGTAACTCAGTAGTGCTGTTTTAATTATAATTTTGTTTTCACATTAAAGAGGTTGAAGAAATAAAAAATGCTTGATTTTTCCCCTCCACCAATTCCACTTTCCGTTGAAACCGATAAACAAGTAACGTTACAATGTGACACAACCATTCAAATTAAACGGAATAGAACAGCACGTTTTAAATGTGTGATTTCGAAGTTCTGACACGTGAGTCCCTCTCAAGAATAAACATTCGACTCTGGAAGTGTGCACATGTTGTTCGGGTAGAAGACGAGTAATGGCAACGAGATGGATTACAATTTATCCAGCCAATAACGATTAACCTTTTGGAATCATCAGATTCGGAATTATGAAGACTATATTTTGTTGACAGACTGAATAACAACCTGAGATGAAAACCCTAGTTCACGATAGCGTAGTAAAATTTACCGCATAAAAACGCAAATTCCTCAAAATCTAACATTTTTCAATGCTCAAACATTATCCCCTTCCGTGTCATCATCGAGTGCCATCTCCGCAACCAAGGTTGGCTACCATGGAGATCCATTCTGCTCTGTCTCTTGCTTTGATGGTGCAGGTTGTCATAGACTGATTTGTCCATCTTTTGATGTTACTCGTCCATGTTAGTCTTGCTCTGCCACTGCCTCTTTTACCTTGTATTTTCCTCTCCAGGATTACTTTTAGTATGCTGTTGTGTCTTTTAACATGGCCCAAAAATCGCATTCGATTCCGTGTACCTTCCTAATTACCACTTCCATAGACCTCTGCGTGTTTAATTTATTTCTAATGCTGCTGGAGTGTTTTTTTTTTCTTAGTGACCGTGAAATTCATCGTTTAATGCGAAAAAAATCGTAAATTTTAAAAAAAGTCGTTTCCCTTCTCCTTTTTTTCTGTGACCAGAGCAATTTCCTTGGTCATTGACAGACATCAAACAACCCTTTGTGACTCGGTATAGAGCAAATAACGCTATTCGGTCACTGAACATACTGAACATACTTACGGCGACCGTGTCGATAGACATTGTAACACGTTTGGTCCATGAGGTGAAACTCAGGTCATAAATCAACCTGAGCCAGGAATTTCGAGTCCCCATGTTTTGCCTAATGTGAACACATGGGAGTGTGTCGAAAGTTCAGATAAAATACTATTTTTAAACACCTGATATTACATTTAAATGGTAGTAAATATTTACTACGGTATCGTAACGGAGAGTTAATGGTAGGTATCGTAATTAAATTTAATTAAGCGTATGTTAAGCAAATTGTAAAGTGTAAGTACAATGACAACAAATATATAAATATATAAAAATGCGTCTACCAGCATTCAATTTGGTGTGCAGTTAGGACAGCTTGGAGTCTAATGGTGACCGAATTAGGTTTGTGATTACACTTACCGGGCATACACAAATACTTGATCTATAAAATTAATTACATAAATACGTCTCTGAAAAGAATTGAACTGGAAATTAATCATGTTTACTGTAAAATCTAAAATTTGAATCAACTTATTTGCAATGGTTTTTAAATATCAAATGAATTCGCCGATGTGCAAAATCTGTTTTATATGTGGAATAAATAACAGCACAATGTTTGGCGTCATAGATATTCCCAGGTTGCACGCTAAAAATCACTGCGATGTAACAGGTAGTTATGTAAATCGAAAGCAAACGTGTTCATGAATTTTTTTACGGACTTTAGGAATAGTAATGACTTTTCTAAGTTTACACTTTACATTGTCATTTATATCGTCTCGCTGCCAAAGAACGATTAATAAATGAGTTAGCAACGCAAATATGTACTCTATTCTATTCATTGAATAAGTTTTATTGCAGTCGGGGTATCCCCATATCCGCTCCATCCACCCTCCCCTGTTCCAGCTTTTCTTGTAGCTAATGTAGACTGGCTGTTTCTGTAAGGTATAGATTATTGATATATCTGCTGTTCCCACTTAACACTCCAGATCGACTAGACTCATGTTTCACCTTTAGACTCATCAGTCTCTCAGTAATGCTTTACTGTTCCATTCCACCTCCTGCTCTCTTAAGAGATGAATAATGAACTTGGCGATGTCCTCTTTGTCCAGAGACATACAATGCTAAGTGCCAGAGCTGTCTAAAAGTCTATCATAATTGCACACATTAAAGTGTAGCACAATGCTTGCAATTTGATCTATATGCAAGGAATAGGTTTTGCAAATATGGAAGCTGGAAGAATAATTGTGTGTATACAAGAAATTCAGTTTTATATGTTTGCCAGATAGCATGTTAACATAGACGGAATGTATGAAAAAATATGAACCAGCAAGGATAGCACTTTTAATGACGAATTTGGGTAAGTGCATTACTTGTAGGTCAAAGGGCACGGTATTATGGTCTTTGGTGAAGATTTACTTCCTTTACTGTGACCCCAAAAAATTAAAAATGCTTCAAAACGGCAGTTTGAAGCAGAGTTCTGATTTATGTGTGATCCTATTTCCTCGAAGTAATCGAAAGTCTGGCTTGCTTTTGTGCCCTAGTCTGTTAATCAGACTGAGCGGTTCGCTACTCGGTTTACTAAATTATCGTGAAGCTACGTTTAATCAGTCGTAATTCGTACTTGCTGACACCAAATCACTTGATACAAACCATAGTAGGAAAGGCTAGCAAAAAAGTCTGGTAAAATTATTTCCTAATGACAGACAACTTTGAATACAAACAACAGCTGCCTTGTGGGAAATGTCAAATAAAACAAAAGAACTTAAGGAAGCAGTCCTGAACAAATATATATTGAAGACAGATGAAGTGGACCGCAAGATGCATAACATTGTGCAAAGTAATTCAATGCAACTCCGAAGAAGAATTATTTATCAATTATTCATAAATCACATACATAGAACCTTATTAGAAATTTTTACAAATGTTGCTTAAAGACAGTCAATGACTGATTGATGTTGATTGTAAAACTTATCTGGCAACAAATTGTTCCTGCATATTGCAGCACCTTATCATCGGGTATTAATTCTCTGGCAGCTAACACCGTTGAGGATTTCCTGGGTAATGTGTTGGCCAACAGGCGAGAGTCGACTGTTACAGCCATCTCCAAATTAATCGGTAAAAGTTTATTTGCTGGTTTGATATAACCCACAAACTCGTTTAAAAAAGAAACTCATTATTTATCATATTATTTTATTTTCAAGACTGGAATATTGATTTGTAAAGTTGTTTAAAATTGCTTGTTCAGTTTTACTAAAAATAAAGTAAAACGATTATTTAACCACGACTTCAGAAGTGGATCGATGGGATATTAGAAGCAATAGGAAACATAACAGCAGCAGAAGCGAACAGAAGAATAAAAGACCGCAGATTATATCTCCCATCAACGCTGAAAGGCAAATGAGGAAGGAAAGAATAAGAGGAAGACTTCAGAAGTATGGGAATGTTGTACTATAAACCGCATATAGTGCCCAAATATTTTCAACGACCGTCGACATATATATTATGGGTGACTTGGTCGGCATCACACTAGTCCGCTCTCACCATCATCTTGTATCATTTTTGCAGATAAATGTAGCTACCAGGGTTTGCTACTACAATCTGATTGTCGCCTTGATGGTGCGCGCATTCATAGATTCTCCTGTCTAATGTTTTATATTTGGGATCCACTTTAGTCTGTCTACCTTTACCTCGTTTACCTTCTATGTTTCCCTTCCAAGATACATATTAATGTATTATTTTGTTTCTTTTTGTTAAATAGTTAAACTTTCTTCATTTTCAGTTGTTTAAAATCATCGTAATTCGTTTTCGTCACTGTCCATGCATTTGATCAGCAAATCAATTTTTCAAGGGGTTTAATTTAATCTAATTTAGTCTTATTGAGTGTCCACGTTTCTATACTTTACGGAGATGTGAGCAGATAAAATAAAAGATTACTATTATAAATATTAGGGGAGCCGCGATAGCTCATTGGTTAGTAAACTGGACTGCAAAGGACAAGAGGTAGGGTTTGATCCCAACCGACGACTGGTTCGCCCAGCCTTTAATGGGTACCGGATTTTTTTTTCAGTGAAAGTAAAGCGGCATGGGCGTAATACCGACCACATTACCCCAAAAAATCACGTGCCGAAGGTCTGTAAAATGTATAGTCACTAACACCATATTCCCTATACGCCATTTGGCGTCACGAAGGTACTTTACTTTTTTTTGTTTTTTTTTTTTTTTTTTTTTTTTACTTATTATAAATATTTGTCTTGTTTTTTTTTTTTACTTTGATGTGATATTCCATGTTGTTAAAACAATCTTGCCATTAGTATTTTGTTTATTTCTATCTCGTATTTTCCATCACTTTTTAAAAATGTCAAGAATAATTATGTTCTTGAATTTGCTATAGATCATTTCCGTCTAGCTTGCTGTAACTTGTAGGATTTTTGCGTTATCTATGTTTATTAACAAAATTGTATTCTTATTTATTATTTATATCAAATTCTCACTCTCTGCTTTCTTGTTTGTTTATTTCTTCTTTCTACTTTCCATGGGGATAAAATATCTCTGATACCCATTTTCAAAAACTTGGTAAATCCCGTAACCATCCCTGCCAGGAATAAAACGATTGCCGCATCTAGGTAAATGAACCTGGTTACTTCGGGTCTATATCTAGATAAATGAACCTGGTTATTTCTGGCCTGTATCTAGGTAAATGAACCTGGTTACTTCTTGCATGTATCTAGGTAAATGAACCTGGTTACTTCTGGCCAGTATCTAGGTAAATGAACCAGGTTACGTCTGACCTGTATCTAGGTAAATGAACCTGGTTACTTATGGCCTGTATCTAGGTAAATGAACCAGGTTACGTCTGACCTGTATCTAGGTAAATGAACCAGGTTACTTCTGGCCTGTATCTAGGTAAATGAACCTGGTTACTTATGGCCTGTATCTAGGTAAATGAACCAGGTTACGTCTGACCTGTATCTAGGTAAATGAACCAGGTTACTTCTGGCCTGTATCAAGCACTCTAGCCTCACAGCAACATAGTCTTCGTTTTTTTCAGTTTTGAGCTTGAGTCCCTCATAAGATATACAAGTAGAGACAAATAGAAGACCCGTCAACCAAGTTATCGTAGACATAACACCAACACAATCTTCCCCGAAATGGTCAAGCAGTTTTCTTCATATTCAGACTTGTACTTAATGACTTAGACAACACATGTTCCAGAAATTCAGCAAATTTGTATGGGTGGAGTTCCTACTTGGTCGATATTGTGTTTCAAACAGCCGCATCATCAATTTGTCGATTTCTACTGAGAAGAAGGTTAGCAATAATTCCCACAACAAAAAACATAAATAAATAAATAAATAACAGATAAAATAGTTCGGCTTCTTGATAAGACAAAGATAAAAACACAACACAGTAAACCTTTAATAACCGTTCCGAGAACACCAGACTCAAGGGTCGACCATGAAAAGGAGGGATTGATGGAATATTAGGAACACTAGGAAACATACGGGCAGCAGAGCCCAATAGAAGAGCAAAAGACTGTAAATTACATCAACTCTCGATGCTGAAAGACTAATGAGAATGAAGAATAAAAGCCGCAATCGTTAAAAGGTCCTCAAGACGTTACTAGTGAAAATTTGTTTACTGTTTACATAATTGTTTACAGATGTTTTGTGAACATCCTTACCACCCTCACACCTGTGGCTAGCTTATTATTATAATCTTAGTGATCGTCATTAAAAAAAAAGTGTTCCGCAGATTATATGGGAACTCATTAATTTTGTCGTTGAGCTATATCTTGTGATGCTGAGCTGCAATAACTGGGGCAACTCTTCATGTGTCAAGATGCATTGCCTTTCCTTATGTCCAGATTCAGTGTGCTGAAGTTGTAGCTTGTCCATCCTGGGGTGTTATAGTTGGTCACATTTCGCTGCGGGGATCATAACGATTCCTATTTAACAAGTCTCATCATGGAATATCGGTCAATGTGGCGGATAGGCGGGAGGAACTGTTAAAGGTCGTGCCTAAAAAGTGTTCCTTGTTGCAGTTTTCTCATATTCCAAGTCCGGCTTGCTGTCGAAACTACTGAGTTAAGTGCTCTGTGCACACGGTGAGCTATATTTCATCCGGATTTTATTTCAATATTTCGATTGCTAACGATGAATGATGATATCGTATGGCGGGGAACAGATGGTTATGTTCACTTTCAGTGCGGTTTCGCCTTATGTCTGGTGGCGCGTGCTGAGACTGCTATGATGGGAATTGCAGCTACCTTTCTTTGTTTGGGAGATGAGATATTAATTCGGATGATTTCACTGGCACGGGCGGTTGAGCAATTATGAATTTAAATTCGTTTGCAGTGATACCGGGACCTTCCATAACCATAGCCATAAGCCTCATCATATTGGGGTGTCGTCTCAACGTCGACGTTAGCTACCATGGAGCTCAATTTTACCCTGTCTCCGTGTCTGGATGGTGGATATTTTCATAGGCTCCCCTATTTATCTTTTGATGTTATCGGTTCACTTTTTTATTGGTCTACCTCTGCCTCGTCTACCTTGTACCTTCCCCTCTGAGATGAGGTAGGGTATTGTTTATTTTCCAAGTCTGCTGTGGCACATATCGTTTCTAAGAAGAGTCTTTAAGGAAGAGAAGTATTACCTTGTTCAGATTGTTAAACTTGCTAACCCAAAGCGAGGTCATTAATTTCTGTTTCCTTTTAAAACGTGATTCTAAATTTACTGAACAGCTTTACAGTTGCAAACAATTCGTAGCTGTAAAGATAAGCAAGTCTTCGAAGTCTTTGATAGTATATACTGTTGCTAGGATCATCATCATTGTACACTGGACGAATCCACAGATTATACGAAACCCCTCTCCATAATTTGGAGAAAATCCAAGGATAATCCAGGCCGATATGCACCTCCGTGGTGTAATTTGTTTGAGAGATCTATTTGTCTCCAAAATTATTTTTGATGGGGGACCTAAGCTTGTGGACTTTGTGCAAACTAAACAAACGTCATTTAAATAAAACTGACTACGCTTAGTTAATGTAAAACAAATACAACATTTATTAGTTTTACGTTATAATAACATCATCATTATCGTCATCATGTGCCATGCGGTTGGCGCAGGTGATCATGTCCTTGCGCTGTCTTCTGTCCACTGTGCATCCTATCAGTTTAGTTGTTAACCGTTTTTAGTGCCACGACATCAAACTATCTAAGTATCTTTTCTCTTTCGCGGTATCTCTTTTCTTTCCCTGAATTTTGCCAACTGTAACTATTTATTACTAAACACAATTAGAACAAGACTATTTACTCTTATGGTTAATTACCAGAAGTAACCAGGTTCATTTACCTAGATACAGGCCAGAAGTAACCTGGTTAATTTACCTAGATACAGGCCAGAAGTAACCTGGTTCAATTACCTAGATACAGGCCAGAAGTAACCAGGTTCATTTACCTAGATACAGATTTAAAAAAAACTACATATACAATATCAAGCCTATCAAGAAACACACTCTCTGCAAACTTGAAGATAAAAGACCATACACTCCCTATTGACCAAAACCCAACATATCTTGGCGTCACCAATCGCAGAATGACTTGGAAAAATCAGATAGACAGAGCAAGGAAAAAAGCCAGAAAACGAACTAATATAATGGAGAAATTGGCAGGAACGGACTGGGGAGCAGACAGCAATATCTTGAAAAGACTATACGTAGTAAGAGTCAGACCAGCTCTAGAGTATGGAGTCACAGCCTGGGCTATGGCTTCCAAATCACACCTTAGCAAAATTAACAGAACACAGAACCAAGCTGCCCGTATCATCACTGGTGCTATGAGATCTACACCTATCAAGACTCTAGAAATAGTAACAGGTTTACAACCCTTAGATGACATACGGGTCGTTAAAGTATTGCAACAAGCGGAGAAATATAGAAGGTTCCTTCCTTAGCCACCCCATGCACCAAAGAATAACTGGTTCTGGAATTGTACGACTAAAGAGGAGCAACTTCCATGGAATTGCCAATGAACTAACTACTGGAGATCCAGTACTTTCCCAAACAATATCGAAACCCTTGGGCCCATCTGATATGTCTCCTCATGGAAAACATAAAATAACCGAACTTAAGGGAAATATAACAGGAATCATGAAAAAAGGCACCCAATCAGACACAGAAAGAAAACACGTAGCAGAAAAGCACATACACGATACCTACCCACAGGACTCTTGGTCCCACATATACACAGATGGCTCTGCTACAAATTCCACCAGAAATGGAGGGGGAGGTGTGTTCTTGACGATGAATAATCAGGACGAGATCACCAAGTCAATAGCTACTGGAAAATTCTCAAACAACTTTAAAGCAGAAACTGAGGCCATCAGAGATGCTGCAACACTGGATACTCAACACAAAAATAACATGCACAATAAATTGGTCATTCTGACTGATGCACTGTCAGTACTATCAGCTCTAAAAAGCCCTAAGAACAATGAACTAGATGACTTGGGAACAACCCTTGACCAACTATGCAATAACGTTCAGAGAGTAGTCATTCAGTGGATAGCATCACATTGTAATATACACGGGAACGAACGCGCAGACAAATTAGCTAAAGAGGGAGGGAGATTGCAGCAAGAGAACCATCAGCTCAGTTATGATGAAGCCAAATCCATCATCAAAGGTCAGTTCCATGAAAAATGGAAACGAGAACACCCAAAGCATAACGAGAGTGACGGATACCACCAACTATCAAGGAGGGATCAAGTCATCATATTTTGCCTACGCACTGGCCACATAGAATGAGAAATCACATGTTCACCAAATTCAAAATAGGTACAACCAGGCTATGCCACTGTACACTGGACAATATAACTACAAAACATGTTCTACAGGATTGCCCCCAGTACACAGACCTGAGAAGGACAATGTGGTCCACACCCACTTTCCTGGAAGAGAAACTATATGGGGCAATCGATTCACTAAAACAGACAACTGACTTCATGAGAGAGTCTGGAATCCTACTCTGAGCTTTGATCGCATTGTGTGTGTGAGAGAGAGAGAGAGAGAGAGAGAGAGAACAAGACTAATGAAATTTGTGGGGCATGTTAAAAGACACAACAGCCTAATAAAAGTAATATTGGAAGGGAAAATACAAGGTAAAAGATGTAGAGGCAGACCAAGACTAACATGGACCAGTAACATCAAAAGATAGACAAGTTAACCTATGACAAGCTACACCATCAAAGCAAGAGACAAAGTTGAAAGGCGTTCCATGGTAGCCGACCTTCGATGCGGAGACGGCACTCAATGATGATGAACTATTTACTCCAACTTTCCTCATCTCACGATGTACCAGAAAAATGTGCATTGTTTGTTTCTTATACTTTTTTGAGGGGTTCCCTTTTTGTGTTGGTCTCTTTGAGAATTTCCTCGTTGATCTTTTTATATGTCAAGGGAACTCTCAACATTCTACTGAGAAATCCAATCTCATAATTAAATCATCATCATCATCATCATCATCATCATCGAGTGCCGTCTCCGCAACGAAGGTTGGCTACCATGGAGCGCCATTCTGCTCTGTCTCTTGCTTTGATGGTGCAGGATGTCATAGGCTGATTTGTCCATCTTTTGATGTTATTCGTCCATGTTAGTCTTGGTCTGCCTCTGACTCTTTTACCTTGTATTTTCCCCTCCAGGATTACTTTTAGTAAGCTATTGTGTCTTTTAACATGAACCAAAAATCGCATTTGTCTTGTTTGAATTATGCTTAGTAGTTCTCTTTTTATTTTTAGTTGTTTTAAGACTTCATCGTTTGTTTCCTTTTCTTTCCATCCAATTCTACTTATTATTCTATATATCCACATTTCAAAGTCTTCAATTCTCTGTTCTGTTTTCTTGTCTAATGTCCATGTTTCTGCACCATATAGGAGTATTGAGAAGATGTAACATTTTGCTATTCTTAGTTTTAGCCCTGGTGTTATTTGTTTTGATGTTAGTATGTTCTTCATGACATTAAAATTACTTTTTGCCATTCCTATTCTTTTGTTTATTTCAGTTGTACATTTTCCATCACTGGTTATAGTATGTCCAAGGTAGTTGTAGTTCTGAACTGTCTCCAGGTCTATTCCTTCAATTTTGATATCCACTTATGGGTTTTGCGTATTTTCTTTGTTTATGATCATAGTTTTAGTCTTTTTAATATTCATATCTAGTCCATATTTTTTGCTTGTCATGTTTATTTCATTAAGTAATTGTTGTAGATCTTTAGGATTTTCTGCTAGTAGTACAGAATCGTCAGAATATCTTAGGTTATTGATTATCTTTTCATTAATGTTTAGGCCTGGCATCTCTATGATGTTTTCAAAGATTTGCTCAGTGTATAGATTGAACAAGCTTGGTGACAGGATACATCCCTGTCTTACTCCTCTTTTTATATCAATGGGTGTAGAGTTCTCTTTGTTATATTTTATTATTGCCGTTTGCTCCCAGTATAGAATACATATTAGTCGTATGTCCATGTCATCTAGATGTATCTCTTTTAGGCATTCTATAAGTTGTTTGTGGTGTACTCATAATTAAATACAAAACTATAATAAGTGTATTGCGATTGTATTGTGGTTTTGCACGGAATGAAGAAAGCAACATCACTTACACTTGACACATGCATTCGTCATACAATCAAAGCAAAGATCACACATTATTATTGCTTCAGCTCTTTTTAATTTTGTATATTCTTTTGTTGATGCTTGATGGTATTTTAAGAAACAGATTTGTGCATGTTTAAATGGATTTCAAGTGAGTGGGACACTGCTTTTCTTCATTGCTGCTCCGTCTATCTGTTTATGCTTCTCAGTGGTGGTAGGTGTTTCTTCTGTCTGCTTGTTTAAGTATGTTTTTGCTGCCCACTGGTAATTGGCTGCTTGTGAGGTGAGTGTGGCGAGAAGTCTCCGTTGTATGCTTGCATCTGTTGAATACAACAACAATTTATAATTGTACAAATGGTCTTTCCTTTAGTTTTTTTGTCTTGACCTGTGTGAAATTTAATTTATTAAGATTCATTGGAAGCGGAATATAAGAATTAATTCTTACATTTTTTAAATGATCATTTAGAGTAGAAAAGGTCACTGCATCCCTAGCATTCAAAATGATTAATTATAAATTAGAGGATAAAAATAAAGTGCATTTCTTTCATCTGAATTAATTAAGCAGAAAATAAAAAATACATTACATTTCTTGTATATAAAGGGGTTTAGTCATAGACTACAATTACATCAAATGTGTGGCATAAAAATGAATGGTGAAAAGTGACGTACATATGTAGCGTCTTAGTGGATTAATTAGAACCCAAAAATACAGCTGTATTTGAAATGATTATCTAGAGGAGTAAAATACGGGTTGTTTTTAAAGAATAATTAGAGCAGTAAATAGCATCATCATCATCATGTGCCATACCCGTTGGCGTAGGCGATCATGTCCTTTCACAATCTTATAAACCGTGCATCATATCAGTTATGTTGTTGACTGTTTTTCATGCCATGACACCAAGCTATCCAGTATTTTCTCAATTTGTCGTCCGTGTTCTGTCTTTCCCTATATTTTGCCAGTTGTAATCAAGTATTCCAACTTTCCTCTTCTCATGATGTGCCCAAAAAATGTTGATTGTTTCTTTCTGATGTTACTTAGGAGCTCACTTTTTGTGTTTGCTTCTTTGAGAATTTCCTCATTGGTCTTTTTAGCTGTCCAGGGAACTATCAACATTCTTCTGAGAAATCCAATCTCCGTGGCCTTTAATCGTCTTTTCATTTGTTTGTTTACTGTCCATGATTCGCTTCCACAGGTAAGAATTGGCTCTATATAGCACTGATTTACTCTCTCTCTCATTTCTATTGATATAGATTTGTTGCATAAGATGTTTCTCATTTTCTGAAATGCTAATTTTGGCCTATGTTATTCTGCTTTTCATTTCTGCGGTAAAATATAAATAAAAAAATAAAATATTGTAGCAATTGAAATGAATAATTAGAGGAGTAAAATATAGTGACATTTGAAATGAATAATTAGAGGAGTTAAATATAGTGACATTTGAAATGAATAATTAGAGGAGTATAATATAGTGGCATTTGAAATGAATAATTAGAGGAGTATAATATAGTGGCATTTGAAATGAATAATTAGAGGAGTAAAATATAGTGGCATTTGAAATGAATAATTAGAGGAGTATAATATAGTGGCATTTGAAATGAATAATTAGAGGAGTATAATATAGTGGCATTTGAAATGAATAATTAGAGGAGTATAATATAGTGGCATTTGAAATGAATAATTAGAGGAGTATAATATAGTGGCATTTGAAATGAATAATTAGAGGAGTGTAATATAGTGGCATTTGAAATGAATAATTAGAGGAGTATAACATAGTGGCATTTGAAATGAATAATTAGAGGAGTGTAATATAGTGGCATTTGAAATGAATAATTAGAGGAGTATAATATAGTGGCATTTGAAATGAATAATTAGAGGAGTATAATATAGTGGCATTTGAAATGAATAATTAGAGGAGTAAAATATATTGGCATTTGAAATGAATAATTAGAGGAGTATAACATAGTGGCATTTGAAATGAATAATTAGAGGAGTATAATATAGTGGCATTTGAAATGAATAATTAGAGGAGTATAATATAGTGGCATTTGAAATGAATAATTAGAGGAGTAAAATATAGTGGCATTTGAAATGAATAATTAGAGGAGTATAATATAGTGGCATTTGAAATGAATAATTAGAGGAGTATAATATAGTGGCATTTGAAATGAATAATTAGAGGAGTATAATATAGTGGCATTTGAAATGAATAATTAGAGGAGTATAATATAGTGGCATTTGAAATGAATAATTAGAGGAGTATAATATAGTGGCATTTGAAATGAATAATTAGAGGAGTGTAATATAGTGGCATTTGAAATCAATAGTATATAGTATGTTTCTGACATCTGAAATGATTAATTAGAAGATAAAAAAAGTATTTTACCTGACAAATGACAGAAAAAATACTATACAATTTGTTTCAGATGCATGAAATGACTAATTAAAAGAAGATCAAGCTGTATATTGTGTTGTCAGTATCTTATTATTACTTGTACAACACAAGTCAATAGCTCACAGTACAAATAACAGTCGATTGCTGGCTGCTAGAGTTATGTTGTATTTTATATCTCACTAGTGTGTCTATACGGAGCTGGGATCATCGGACTTGCTTATTTGGCGAGGGAAATGTCAGGACCCGTCACTCAGGTAACTTTGTAGGGTTATCGCTTGCCATGGGGCTTGTGGGGTAGTGTGGCCAGATCTGCCACCCCGGGATGCGTGCTGATATTTTCGAATATTATTTTTATCTTGTTTAATAATCTTCCAGCAGAACAGGACAAGCAAAAACAGAATTCCATTGAATGGAGAACATCCTACGTAACAAATCATTGTCAGTTAATATTAGAAAACGTGTTCTAAAGTGTTAGATCGCCTATTATACTATGTGGATGTGAGTTATGGACGATAACTAAGACAACACAAAGAACATTAGAGGCAGCTGAGATGTGGTTTATCAGAAGAATGCTACGAATTCATTAGATAGCAAGAATTATAAATGAAGAATTTTTGTTAACGAGCTGAAGAAGCCAGAAATATTAGCAGTCATAAAGACAATCTACATTTATTGGACATGTCTTGCGAAAAGTAGACACTGATAATAATACAACCGGCGGAATGAAAGGAAAGAAGAGCAGAGAAAAACCAAGAGAAAAAATATTGAACAATTTCTCCAAATGGCATAATCAAAGATCACCGACTGAAATTATGAAGAACCGGGTGATGTAGAAAACAATGATAGTCTGCGCCAAATGACATGACTCTTGATGATGATGATAATGAATAATCTTCCCTTTGGTTTTAAAAATATTCAATTTGCTTCTCTGAGAGGCGGAAAAAGAGGATAACTGTGATCATCCTGCGTGTATCTACACAAATCATGCATTTAATGTGATAGCATACAATTCTGTTATCTCCAACTTACAAGCATGAATTAGAGAGAGAGATTCTTAGACGCTTATTGAAGAATGTGACTGTAGACGATACAAATCTATCGTCCTTAATCTGCAGATATTATATTTTGAATTCAGGAGGAAAAAAAAAAAGAAACTTCACGAGAGTTAGAAAAAAAGAGGGAAGGGAGTTCCTAATGACAAATGGGTTGAAACAGTCAACCAGTTCAAATATCTGGGATCCGTTGTCACTGAAGGCTCAAAATCATAAGTATTAGAATTACACTGGCAATGGCAGTCCTGGCAAGATTAAACATTATATGGAAACGGAAAACCATCTCTCTACAAAGATTCGACTATTACGGCAGTAGTGACATTTGTATTTTTTATACGCCTGCGAAACATGGACACTCAAAGTTGATCTTGAAAAACGAATACAGGCCCTGAAAATAAGGCGGCACATAAAGATCTTGATCATATCTTACACAGATCATATAACCAATGAGGAAGTGTGCAACAAAATCCAACGATCCATATGACCAATTAAAGACTTACCAACTATAGTAAAAAAAAAATGACAATTAAATGGGTTCGGACATGTTACATGACGAACGGGCCTGGGACAGTTTTAGGCAAAAGAAGGCAAGGCAGAAAAAGAAAACGGTGGAAAGACAACATCAGAGAATTGACACAATTAACCACAGTCATAACTAACATAGTAACACTTAATTGTGAAGGCTGGTTGGAAATTATAAAGACGTCATCAACAGTGTCCATAACGAGACACATGATGATAATGATTTCCTTGTTAAACTAACCCCAAAACGTGTATTAACGTACTGTGTGATTTTCAAATAGGCGCAAGATGGTATTCAACAAATTAAACACTTTTAAAAACATTCACGCACTTTCACAAATAAAAACAATTTATCATGTGTCTTCGGTTCACAATAATAACACAAAATTACATTTCCAGTCAACCTACATGGCCCTAGGGGCCACGTGTGGACCACTGTTGGGAATTTTTGTTTTGGGAGGTACATTTCCTCAGGCAAACGCTAAGGTAAACATTGTGATCTGTTAATATGTTGGCACATTTAATTATAATAACTGTTTTTAGAACTTTGCTGATTTAAATTATTTACAACTTGCTGATTATGCCGATAGTGATTATGTGAATTGTAGAATAGCCTGGCGACACTCGAAGAGTGCTGTAAAAGAAATCCAATTACTCATGAAGGAGATAAGAAGAATAATTAAATATTGATATCAGAATGATAAATATCCACTTCAATAAGAAGATCAATGCATTGAGAAACTGATCATAGCATTATGACACTCACAGACATTTTGAAAAATGAAAATGAGAAAAGAGAAATGTGTCCAAATTAGTGTGAGAAGAAAGAAACAGTACTTCAATCAACAACTCAGCATACCAGCTGAAATATATAAACGAAAATGAAACTTTAACAACAAAACAAAAATAGAACGGAATATTCTAAAATCTGAAATACAGGCAGCCTTAATGACAACACCATTGAGTATAGAGGTTAGTCCAGATGGTAAACCATTCGAACTATTTGAATCCGCCGGAGACACAAGTATAGGGTTGACAAAATCGACTACGTAACGCAGTATGAATACAAAATAGATGCATCAAAGGATTGGACACCCTCATACTCGTATGAATAAAAAAAAAGGACGGTAAACATAACTATAACAGCTACAAAGGAATATCACTGCTAAGTCATGAAGGCAAAATATTTAATAACATACTAGAGATGATAATAAAGCGCATAACTGAACCACGACTAAATGAGGTACAGGTTTTGTTTGAGAAAATCAGAGTATCACATATTTTTATGCTGAGACAATTAAAATGCCTTGAGAAAATTATAAGAAAATAATTATAGAAAAGTATAAAGTACAACATTTACAAGTAGCTTCTGTCGAACAAGGAAAGGCATTCGATATTATAGACTAAACATTCAACCGTTGTGGAATACATTACAACCAAATGGTATCAGCGTCCACCTAAACAGCACACAGAGAAGTCAAACTAACATTGGCCGTCAAGACGGGAGTTAGTTCGGGTTGAGTACTTTCACCTGGGCTATTGATCACGTATATAAATCACCTCGACACAGCGCCTTGTCACAAATCATATGGACTATTATCAAAGTGCTGGCCAACGAAGCGACTTTCGGTCGCGTGCGCTTGGGCACTAGTCCAAAGTAGTTTTTCACCTTCATTTGTGGGTGGCAATCAAGGTCTAATATAACCTGGGGAACTTAGTATGAGGTTGAACGGACCGTGCCTCGCCAAGAATTAGACAAAGCTCATATCAATCAAGTTTGGGATTCAATTGACTGACGGACCTTGCAACGAGAAACAAACGTTAGAGCACATGACCAACTAACCAGTTAAAAAAGTTGCTATAATTGGCGTTGTCTCATGACTATAGCATAGGGTTACGAACACAACTCGGGAATGAATTGTTTATCTGTATTTTCCTATTAATTCTTTCCGTACGTTTCGATGCACTATGCGTCACTTTCAATTTGATTAGTGTGAACCGTCATCAAACCATATTGTTTACATGTATTATATCATCATAGGTAGCCGCGATAGCTCAGTGGTTAGTGAACTGGACTACAAATGACAAGAGGTAGGGTTCGATCCCAACCGACGACTTCCGGGTTCACCCAGCCTTTAATGGGTACCAGATTTTTTTCTGGGAAAGTAAAGCGGCACGGGCGTAATACCGACCACATTACCCCAAAAATCATGTGCCGAAGGTCTGTAAAATATATGGTCACTAACACCATATTGACAATTGTGACAATCACGAAGACACAGACTTTCATTAATGGATGCTTACGCAGGATAAAAGGATGGAAATGGCAGAACAAAATCACTAACATAGAATTATGGAAATGTACCAGTCAAACACCAGTGGATAAAGAGATACAGCGAAGACGATGGCGCTGGATAGGACACACACTACGGAAGCCAACTGAGAGTATTACACAACAGGCCCTTTTTTGGAATCCCTAGGGGAAAAGACAAAGAGGAATTCTTGGAGCAGACAGATCGAAGCAGAGCTGAAGATGATGGGGAAGACATAGAATGATCTTAAAAGAATGGCAAAAAACAGAACGACTTGGAAAGTGTTCGTTGAAGACCTATGCTCCATTGGGAGCTAAAACAAGTAGAAGAAGAAGAACACCATATTCCCTATACGCCACTTGGCGTGACGGGGGCACTATTTTTTATATCATCATAATATTGGTGAAACATAATAGCTTGTTCAATTATCTAAAAATTCATATAATATATTTCATGTTAAATAAATATAATTATGAAGATTAATTCTTAAAACCATGAAAATATTGTCTCTAAAATCTCTTCCGTTGCATTGATAAAAAGCTTGCGTACAGAAAGAGTTAAGACAAGTATCTCCCTGAGTGTGTAGCACAAAATACTTGCGTTGCAAACAGTTATAGGACGAAACAGCACAAATAGTAGTTTCCAGTGGTTTAGATTGGAGACAAATAATAATAAATGAATATTATTATGGAGGGGAACTTCCGATTTATTCCCGAGTTGTGTTCGTAATGCTATGCTATAGTCATAAGTACACGTGCGTTAACGACATCGCCAATGATAGCAACTTCTTTAGTCTGCATGGATGGTCGTGTGCTCACGCGATTGTTTCTCGTGGCAAGTCGTGGTGTCGAGAAGTACAGGTTCGATCCTGCGTCGGGCTGTCTATCTTTTGTCTGTTCTTTTTTTTTCTGCTTGTTTTTCCGACCGCTGTAAACATACTTCTTCCTCTCAAGTAATTCCCTGATCTATCGACTCGGAAGTTTCCCTCCATAATAATAAGTAAAGAGTCCCCGTCACGCCAAGTGGCTTATAGGGAATATGGTGTTAGTGACCATACATTTTACAAACCTTCAACACATGATTTTTGGGGTAATGTGGTCGGTATTACGCCCGTGCCGCCCTATACGCCACATAGCGTGACGGGGCTCTTTACTTTCTTTTTTTACTTAATATTTGTCTCCATATGTGAATTCAAGCGAATTAACACTCAGAGAGCTTGTCTATGCAGACGACCAGGCTATAAATAATAACAAATTCAAAAATGAATTACAACAACTACTTCTTAATAAGCATGACATGGCGATTAAACACAAAAAAGATAAGACATCTAGATCATTGCAAAAAGGTAGGAAAAATACAAATTATAGTTTAGGACAAAGAATCGAACCAAGTAAAAGAGTTCAAATATTTGGCGAGTATTGTAGCAAATCGGAACATCGAGGCCGAAAGTGAAAATAAAATTAACGGAGAAAACCAAAAAAAATGGAACATGTAGCGCCTATTTATGAGAAAACAAATTTGTGTCTTAAAAGAATACTTAATGCGGCAACAAGTGATAAGTGATTATTATCATTAACCAGAATTGGACACCCTCATATTCGTATGAATAAAAAATGGGCGGTAAACATAACTATAACAGCTACAGAGGAATATCACTACGAAGTCGTGCAGGCAAAATATTTAATAAAATACTAGAGACGATAATAAAGTGCATAACTGAACCACGACCAAATGAGGTACAGGTTTTGTTTGAGGAAATGGGAGTATCACATATTTTTGTGCACTAAGACAATTAAAATGCCTTGGAAAGAAAAATAGAAAATTATTAAGTACAAAATTTACAAGTAGCTTCTGTCGAACAAGGAAAGGCATTCGATATAATAGAGTAAACATGCAACAGTTGTGGAAGATATTACGGCCATATGGTATCAGCGCCCACTTAAACATCACATACAGAAGACTAGACTAAAACAGAGAAGTCAAACTAATGTTGGACAAGTCAAAATAAATTGTTTGGACAAGTATCGCGGTTACCGAAAAACGGCATTCAACAAACATTAACGACCAAACACCAAAAAAAAAAAAAAATGGTGAGAAAGAAAGTCCATGAGACGGACAAGCAAAATATTTTATGGCACATTTATGAAATCACCAAAGAACACAGTCAAGAACACTTCATTTCCCCTCTCCTCAATTAAAAAAAATAAATAAATAAAATAAAAACCCAATGTCGAAAGGCAAAAGTGAGACAAAGAACAAGAACATTTGTAACTTGCCAGAAGATACATTATATTCCAGACTTTAAAAAATACTTTTAGAAATACAGTTTTAGGGAAATACGAGTTAGAGTCAACGATCCATATCTGTTCAAGATCCTATTTCACACCTCCACTTGGACTAACTAATAGTCTGCATTAAAACTGACGGGCTTACAATGTGAGCGTAGCCGTAGTCATCGTATGCTGATATAGAAAACCTAGTATTGCAGCACCCTTTAAAAGGACAAAATTCGACATCTCCAGAAAAAACCATAGAATCAAGTAAGCCAAAACATCCCACATAAATTATTTGAGTCTAAGAGTTAACATCTTGCGTCGTATCCGTGTCGTTACACGATCGTAATCTTAATGTTTAAAAATAGATGTATTTTTGACTAATGAACTACTGAGAACTGCTAAACACAACTCAAACAACACACATGCGATTTTTGGGACATATTAAAAGACACATCAGTCTGCTAAAAGTAATCTTGGAAGGGAATATTAAAGGTAGAAGAGGCAGAAGCAGACCAAGACTAACGTGGACGAGTAACATCAAAAGATAGACAAGTCAGCCTATGACAACCTGCACTATTAAAGCAAGAGACACAACGGAATGGTGCTGCATGGTAGCCAATCTTCGATGCGAAGACGGTACTCAATGATGATGATGCCGATGAAGGATATATCAAATAATCATCTAGTGAAGCAACGTTCAATATAGGAGAGGAGAGGTAAGCAAGGGCAAAAGTAAAAAAAAATAAATTTCAAGAGATTGTGATATCATTACAAGGTATTCAGGATTGAATGAGCAGTTTGGTCCAACTGAGTGGATCGAGTGTTTTTCAAGTTTCCCTATCTTTCTTCGTTTCTTCTTTTCTTTCTTTCTTTCGCCTAGTCTTTTTCTTCCGATTAATAATCTAACATTGATCAAAAAGCATAACATTATATTTTTTAAAAGTTGTTACTTTTACTTGTTTTTCTTCTATTACTTTTTAAACCTTATCTCAGTTCACAAGGTAGGTTGTAACATTTAAAACTTTCAGTCTATCACGACTTCTAAGAGACCATAGCAGTACTTACTGACTTCACAAATATAGTCCTATGTCCCCCAACCCCCCTCCCCTCTCTCTCTCTCTCTCTCTCTCTCGCCTTTATCTCTCTCTCTCTCTCTCTATCTATCTCTCTCTCTCATTCTCTCTCTCGCCTTTATCTCTCTCTCTCTCTTTATCTCTCTCTCTCTCATTCTCTCTCTCGCCTTTATCTCTCTCTCTATCTCTCTCTCTCTCTCGCCTTTATCTCTCTCTCTCTATCTCTCTCTCTCTCGCCTTTATCTCTCTCTCTCTCTCTCTATCTCTCTCTCTCTCGCCTTTATCTCTCTCTCTATCTCTCTCTCTCTCGCCTTTATCTCTCCCTCTCTTTTTCTCTCTCTCTCTCTCTCTCTCTTTCTCTCTCTCTTATTTCCTTGAGTCGGGCATTGATTGTTAAGAGTATGCTTTGTTATGTGATGCGTGGGTCAGTTTTTACATTTTATCTTTTATCCAAGAAATCAACACGAATGTTTCTATTAATCAACTAGAATTATAAATGTATGATTTTATTTGTGGTGACGTAGAATATCAGTTACAGGAAACAATTATATAATGAATTTTTTTTTAAATATGCGCAATATTTCCATGTCCGTTATATCAACATATTTGAATTATTAATTATTTTCCGCTACATCATAACAGGGAACCATATTTGGGCTCATTACTGGTCTCATTATTAGTATATGGATAAGTATTGGTTCGTTGATGTACGCTGCTGTGACGCCTCAGTTACCTTATGGTTCTGTTGATGGATGCGATTCCCAGAATGCCTCTGTAGCAACAGCTGTTTTGATTTCCTGGACTGGACAAACGGCCGAAGCACTTACACCTGTTACGTCAATTTCAGCGTCTGTCACCCTGGCAACCATAAACAGCACAGTGATACAAGGGTAGGGCTGTGACATTTGTTTGTTTACGTGTGTACATTGCTATTTGTTCAAAATTTTATGAAAATATAATACATAGAAGGAAGGGGAGAGTAACATGAAACAACGAGTAAGGCCTGCGGGCAGAAAGGAAAATCCCCCCCCCCCCCCACAATCGTAACGTCTTCAACTTTGTGTGCTATTGACTGCTGACGTAATTATACCCACATTCGTCCCTGCTCGCAAAGTTGATAAAGTTACAAAATTGGGGTAATTCATATTTGCCTACTAGCCTAACCACTGTAAGTGACTGTATAAGCTATAAGCATTTCCGTGAACAAAGAAATATCAACACAACAACCATAATAAATAAGACGCGACAGTTAATTGAATAAGAGCTTCACACAAGGCATAAGTACTCGCATATGACACCAAAAAGTGAAGTATCTAATGTTTTAATTAATGTCAATGTGATTGTTTCACTAACTAATTGCGTTTTTTAATCACTCCACAGAGATACATATCGCCATTTTTCTATCTATGATATATCATATGTGTGGTCCCCTGCTATTGGTCTCGTAGCTACAGTTTTACCAGGACTAATGGCCAGCATTATCTTAGGTAACTAACATTTATATACCTATTACTAGTAATAATAATTATATCAAATATTTTTTAAAATATTATTATTATTCCTCTCCTTCCTTATTCATCTCCTACTACCATTGCTACTAAAACAACGAATATTACAAATAGTATAATTACAACTATTAGAATTACTACTAAAACAACGAATATTACAAATAGTATAATTACAACTATTAGAATTACTACTAAAACAACGAATATTACAAATAGTATAATTACAACTATTAGAATTACTACTAAAACAACGAATATTACAAATAGTATGATTACAACTATTAGAATTACTACTAAAACAAATAATAATATCATTAATAGTATAATTGCTACTTCTAAAATTACTACTACATCTGCCACAACTACTTTTGCAATAATCGCTCCTAATATTGTTGTTGTTGGGATTAGCATCACTGTACACTGGACAAATTCATAGGTGCTCTGATATCCTCTTCCAGAATCTCGAGAAAACCTTCGTGCACAAACACCATAGCATGACACTACTAATACTATAACTATCACTTATGCTGTAACTAAGAAAGCAACAAGAAAGGTCTCAGTCTGAACAGTAAGAAAACAGACGTAATGGTCATATCGAAGAAACAATCATCAACATAATGCAGCATAAAAATAAACAGGACAAATCTGAAACAAGTGCAACGCTTCAAATACCTGGGCAGAAATAACATCGGATGGAAGATGCACCACAGAAATAAAAAGCGGAATAGCTCAGGCCAAAATAGCATTTCAGAAAATGAAAAACATATTATGCAACAAATCATTGTCAATAGAAGTGAGTAAGAGAGTTCATTGGTGCTATATTGATCCAATTATAACATATGGAAGCAAATCATGGACTGTAAACAAATAAATGAAAAGACGATTAAAGGCCACAAAGATAGGATTTCTCAGAAGTATGTTGAAGTCCCCTGGACAGCTAAAAAGACCAATGAGGAAATTCTCAAAGAGGCCAAAACAAAAAGGGAGCTCCTAAGAAACATCAGAAAAAAAATAATCAACATTTTTCGGGCACATGATGGGAAGAGGAAAGTTGGAATACTTGGTTACAACTTGCAAAATACAGGGAAAGGCAGATCGCTGACGACAAAAAGAGAAATTACTGGATAGCTTGGTGTCGTGGCATGGAAAACAGTCAACAACAGAGCTGGTACGATGCACTGTAGATAGAAGTTGATGGAAGGACATGATCGCCTACGCTAACCGATATTGCACATGATGATGTTACTGTAACTAGAGTCATCACTGTCACTGCCACCACTTCTATTGCTGCTACTATTGGGATCATCACTATTATCACCCCCCCCCCCTTTTCCCATAAAAGGAAATACTCCCCCGAACCCCCACCTTTGCGTTACAGCTAAGGACATAATTTAAATAAAAGCCTACAACACGATGGTGTTTATCGTTCAATTTTAAGACAGAAAGTTCTAGCAATACCAACAAAAGAACTCCAGAATTGCGGAGTTAAAAGTTAGTATCTAAAAATAGACACAGAACAAGAAGAAAAACTAGCCTTTAGTGGGTACCGGATTTTTTTTCTGGAAAAGTAAAGCGGCACGGGCGTAATATTGACTTCATAACCCCAAAAATCATTTGCCGAAGGTCTGTAAAATTTATGGTCACTAACACTATACGCCACTTGGCGTGACGTGGGTACTTTACTTTTTTTTTTTTTAAGAAGAAAAACCATAAACTGTATGTATCTTTCATTACTATATAAACTGTATGTATCTTTCATTACTACATAAACTGTATGTATCTTTCATT